>CM070594.1:21603483-22171681 GCA_036346395.1 Hsuehochloa calcarea
GTTTTCCCACCACTCAGCAGCCTATGCCTCCATCGATGGGTGGCATACAAAACCTTCTCATGATCGCGCATTGGGTGATCAATAGCTTCCTCTCAATCACGCCAAGCCAATCATCGCCTTCTACTTGGCGAGACATGTCCAGGAGAAAGTTGGCGACGGGTCCTCATGAATTGACCAATTTGGATGGTCCACGATGGTTGTGAACAAGCTGGGGCTCCTCCCTGATGATGGTTGTGGTTGTTGTTGTTCATGGCCTGCATCTGGTTCATCATGGTGTACATCATCTGCGTCTGTGCTGCCATGAAGGCTCCAAAGTTCTATAAGTCAATAGGAGGTGCTTGGGGTGGTATTGCTCCCGTAGGGGTTTGCTCATTGCCTTCTGATCCTTGGGCTCTAGCTCCACTTGCAGCGGTATGGCGAGTCTGAACCATCTGGTGAGGTTCCATGGGTTAGATAAGGTAGAGAGCACAAGGTGAGTTAAGAACTAGATAGGGGATAGATTAAACCCAACAAACACATCTCAAGAACTTCGAATGAAATAATCTTCATTAATAACTTAATAGCATGGCTGCAACAAATGCCTAAGGGCCTTTGCAGTTCATACTTGCACACAGAAAGAAAAATGAAACGAACCTAAGCACACAAGCTACCGCCTAAAGGGCGACTCTGAAAAGGAAACTGGCTAAGCCTGACTAAACTGGAACTTAGACGAACTACTCGAGAAAGCCTCCAAATCCACGGCGACGCTCCTGCCTGGTGTAGACTCTGAAGTTAGCTGGCATCGTTGCGAACTGATTCTAATGCCCCGGGACTGGTGCAGCAAGGGCATGCGTCTTTGAGTGCAGTGCGCGTTGCTCCTCATTGTGCAACCTCTACTGGATCCTCTAGAATCTCCTCTGGGTCTTCCTCGGCTTCTTCTGGCTCTTTCGGATCTTCCTTTTGATCATCTTCGAGTTCATGCTGACCGTAGAGAGCTTGCTCTAGGACGGCGATCCTTTCCTCGGCTTCCTCCCAGGCCTGATAGGCGCACCTCAGCTCGGTGGCGGCCATCTCCGGCGACTCCTCAGGCGTATGTGAACCGTGCGGATGCACTCTTGTGGCATGGCCTTCCCGCTTGTAGGCGGAAGCGCGAACATCTCCCTTGAAGCGACTACGGGATGATAGCGGAAGGCGGTGTGTGGCGGCTCTTGGCGTAAATGTGGCGACTTCGGAGCATGGCGGTCGTGGCGACTCTCGGATTCCTTGCGTGAAGGTGATCCTCCGACCGAGATGTACAAGGTGGTGCCTCTAGTGTTCCTCTGGCGTGGATTGTCGAAGCGACGGACTATACCACGATCCCGTCAGATTGACCATGTACTCACCGCCACGGTACGACATCGCGCAATGAAGCCTCCAAGTGTATGCATAATGACTTCCAAAGCTCTGCGGCAAGTCCTCCGTTGCTATCTCAGAAGGTCTCAAGGTAAGGCATCTGTCAAGGAGACCGAAGGTAAGAACCACGTTAAACAATGGGAGAGTAAAGAAATTATAGCAATAGATGAGTCAAGAGAGATATAAGAGGAGTTAAGCAATTCATTTAGTCTTGCAAGTTAAATTTTCTTTTAGAAAATAATTTGAACACTCGAACGGCCAATCTAACTAAGGTCTAGACCTACAGTCAACCTGGCTTTGATACCACTTTTGTCGGGACCCAAAATTACGGTTCAGGACCCTCTGTGTTTAATGCACTAGCCGAGGATCACGCTTAGCGCACGGTGTTAACAAAGATGGAAATCGATCCATACAAGCGAATAGTAACATAAGCGAATAACTTTGATTAATAAATAAGGGTTTTGACCTTAAGGTCGAGTTACAATTCTTGAGCCACGAGCTAACAGAGAAAATAAGCGCAGTGAAACTAAAAGGTAGTGGCACCCCATCGATTCACCACAGCAACCGTGGGATCAAGACCTCACGATTAAACACCTTGATGTACTCGTCCTCGAATCTTTGGTGAAGACTCCTCCTCTGCTTGATTCGTCAAAACAAGCGTGAGTACACACCGTACTCACAAGCCACACCACAGAGGTGCAAAATGTATATATGCTGGCTTTTTACAAGGGAAGGCATTTTGTGGCTCTTTTGCATAAATGCAATCTTTGCAATTTAATACAATTAATAGATTGAAAGCAGTAAAACCAATAGACAATAATAATCTTAACAAGTTATTTCACAAAGACACACACGACTGACAGTTTATTCACATAGCTAGATGATTTAATCACATAGCTCCCTTCCCACACAGTTTTATGAAAACATCTACCCCTAGTGTGAAATCCCCGAGCATTGTCCATGGCCATGACGCTGCTATTCGAATAGATTAAGTTACACTCTGCAGAGGTTTGTACACTTTACCCACAAGATACACTTAGTGTAGCTAACACTAAGCATAACAAAGCAATTGGATACCTTATCTTACTATACTAGGCCCATCTTAAGCAGGCATGTGGTCGTGACAGAAGCTCGATTCGATGGCGCACATGGTGAGGTCCTTAATTGACCAAGGCAAGACTTCCACTAACCAAACCACATAGACACACAGTTAATAATATTCACACAGTCCACAGTCCACCCTTTCACACAAGTATCCACCCCTTGCCTCACCCAAATCCTTTTACCACCTGGTTGATTTAAGTGCAACATATGCCACAAAGACACATAGTACACACAGTTTGTTCACAGTTTCATATCCACTTAGTCAATTTATAACGGTATACATGACAAGTGATTAGTAGCTGGCTAAGCAATCTAATCGCAACTAACCAACCCACGTTGGTGCTACCATATATACCAACTAAATACCAACTAAGGTGACAAGGAATCAGGACATAGCAATTAACAAGGATGGCATAACAATTTGGGATTAACTCGCACCCAAAAGCTTTTAAACAAATACTTAAAATTAAGATGCGATAATTTGAATTAAAATACTTTTATAAAACTGGGAAGCAAAATGGTCAAGGGTATAGCTTGCCTTGGAATAGGTTCAAGTCTGGTCTTGGTCTGAAAGCTCCTTCTTCCTCAAACCTTCGAAGTATCGTTGAAGTCTACCCAGAACAAGCAAACAACAAGAAAATAAATAACAGAAGTAAATAACTCTGATACAAATAATTAAAATCTCCAATAAATAGATCTTGATTTTATACAAATTTAGAAATTTGAATGGATGGATTTGGAGTTAGGATGCAAAAGTTATAAGGTTTCAAAGTTTGAATCAAAAGAAAACCCTAAAATAGGATTCTTGGAATTCCGAATTATTTTTCAATAGAAAAATCGGATTATTGCGCAAGCATGACGTCAATGAAGGATTTTCCCAAATTTAAATAATTAAAGAAATAATCACATGTGGGACCCACATGTCGGTGATCCGACTCACGGTGGACCAAGTCCACCGAGCCCTCAATTTGGGTTCGGTCTTGGCGTGGCGCACGTCGTGCGCGTGGCGACGACACGACGCCTCGTGGCTGCCACGCATGCGCCTGAGGCCGAAACGGTGAGGTGGAGGTGGCGTGGGCCGGCGGCGTAGGCGCACGGAACCAAGGGTTCCGCGACGATAGCTCTGGTGAGGGTGGGTGGTACCGGCGGGTAGAGGCGCCAGTCACGAACCTAGGGGTGTGCTCACCGGTGAGAAAAGCAGCGATGGTGGTGGTGGCGAGGAAAAAGCGGCGGCGAGTTGCGGTTCTTGTGAAATGGCGCTCCGAGGGTCCTCCGTGGCGAGGCGAGCACCGGCCAGCGGCCACACGGGAATCAGCGGTGGCGGCGGCGACGACGCGGGGACGACGGAGGCGGCGCAATCGAAGCTCAAGCCTTCGGTGGCGGGCGGCGAAACCCAACCGCGAGCGAGGAGCACGAGAGAAGGAGTGAGTGGTGGATCTGACGTTAGGAGGCGACGCGATCCGGGGTGGCTTTTATAGAGGTTGGGGAGCTCGAGGTGGCGTGGCGGCGTGGAGGTCGTGTGCGAGATCGGCGGCGGTTGCGGCTTGGGCGCTGCGCGCGAGGAGAGGGGAGAAGACGTGGAGTCGTGCGAGGAGGGCGCGAGTCTCGCGCGCGCGCGCGTGAGTCGTGGGTGGTTGGAGCGATCCGTTGGCGAGCTCGCCCTCGGCTTCAATGGCGATGCGTCTTAACGCGAGCGGAGAAGAAAGCGGCGAAGACGACGACGCCAGAAGGGCCCACATTTCGGGGAGAAGGGCGGCGGCGCGCGGCCAAGATCTGGTCGTCCGCCGCGATCCAACGATCGAGGATCACGAGCGCGTGGAGGGAGAGAGAGGCAGCGGAGATCCAAGCGTCCAAATCGATCGGACGGCCATGACGAATCAATTTGCCGAGAAACGAGGATCGGGCCGAGGGGATTCGCCCAAACACTATTTGGAGATTTAAAATAGCTTTTCTTTTTAAGAAAATAGCAGAAATTCAAATAAGCAATGGAAAATAGCAAATGATCTTGGAAAAATTCTAGAAAATTCTGTAAAATATAACCAAGCATATGGAATCTAAATAAAATAATTTTGGTAATTGTTAATGTTGGGATTAAGCACATTAAATCGGTTTGTCCTTAAAGTCCATATTAAGCTTTTTAAATTAATATTCAATTAAATCCAAATGGTAAATTTTCTTACTACCATTATTTAAAAGATTTTTAAAGCTCTGAAAATTGGGATGTTACAGCATATGATTTGCATGATGCATGTTTTGACTAACATGGGTCAAGTTGTGAAGAACTTGTTCCCGAATTCGTGTTTTCTTGTCTGTGGTTGTGCAGGTTGCTTGGTGGTCAACGACGGTCAACGGCGAGGAGGATCGGGACTAGACTTGGAGAGTTGAGGTCCAGAACAATCTACGATGCCGGGTGAGGTCAACGACTCAAGCGTGACGCAAGATGGACAAGGGTGACCTATTGGCAAATCCATGGTGCATGGTGAAGCGGTTTAGGTCAAAAGGTTAAAGACGGCGCTTTGCGAAGCGTGCATGTGTGACCCGTTTGTTAGTGGGCCTTAACGGGAGCCCAATTAAGTCAAACCCTAAGAGTTTTAGGCCTCCACTATAAATAGGAGGAGATGGTGGCTGCACCTCTCCCTCTCTCGCCTTTTTATGTTTCAAAACCCTAATTGTCTTTAGGGGAGTTGAGGTGGAGGCAAGGGCTCTTGATGGTTTGTGGTAAATTTCGTGATATTTGATTGTCCACTGATCCATGATGGTGTGGATGTAATCCAGCAACAATCACGAAATCAATCTATGCAAGGTTTGCTTGAGATAAGTCTCTTTTCGTTCTTGCTTTCAATTTCGTGTTTTTAGGGCTTTCTTTGATCCGCGAGTTTGTGATTGATTCTTTCACGTGAATTAGCTTGCTGTGATATGTGTGAATCTATCTAGCATCATCTTGATCATCAATCCCTCACGAACAAGCTTTAGGATCAAGTTTTCGTTCTTGCCCGGTTTTAGACCTTCTGTTAATCAATTGGCAATTGATCAAGATCGTTCCAAGAATTATCATAATATTCAATTGGAATAGGTCCTCAATAGCATATAGAAGGTGTGTGCAAAGTTTCATAAAGATTAGAGTTGAGAATCAAAAGTTTTACCTAATTGCAACCGTCATCGGTGATTTCTTATTGCGATCGGTTACTCGAGTCGCCGGTCGGATCGCCCGTCATCACCGGTCGGACCGATTTTGAGCGGTCCGACCGCCAAGACTAACGCCGGTCGAGACCGCTTGCTATCGGTCCGACCGATTGGGTCCAGTGATCGTCGACCGCTGCGTCTTGTGAGTCTTTGCAATCTTAGTTGATTTTGTAGCATTGTTTAGGGTTTAATTGGATTCAATACTAGTCTTCCGTTGTCTTGGTATATTGATCTTCATAGCTTTCTAATAGCTCTTTGGAGTGAAATTGTATTGAGTTCATAATTTGTGAAAAAGTGAGTGTGCTCCTATTCACCCCCTCTAGTCGCCTTTACGGTCCAACAAGTGGTATCGAGCCCGGTTAGTTCAATCTTGATCTTAACCGGTCCTTTGAACTTTGGCGATGGATAAGTTTTCTACTAAACCGCATATCTTCGATGGGCACGACTATGCCTATTGGAAGAATCGTATCGCGTCTTTCTTGAGAGCGAGGACAAGCTATTTGGGATGTTGTTAGAGCCCACTGGTTATTCTGAAATTGCTACACACGCTTCGAAATTCTTTTGGCTAACAACAATAAGGCTAAGAATCTTTTATATGGTGCACTTGGTAGACAAGAATATGATAGAATTTGCAATCTTTCAAGCTGCAAGATGAAATTTGGAACACTCTCGAAACATATCATGAGGTTCGTCCCAAATCAAAAGGTGCGCCAAACAGGTTTACAAGCGTGAATACAATAAATTCGAGATGCGTCTGGAGAGAGCATCGATGACATTTTCGATCGCTTTAATAAAGTAATTAATCAAATGAAAGTCGTTGATATTGAATATTCTCAATCTGAAAATGCCACCCATCTCTTGGCTGCAATCAACACCAAGGAGTGGGAGATGAAGGCTCTCGCTATAGAGGAAAATGTTGATCTTTCAAGTCTTACTTTAGAATTGCTTTATAGTAAACTCAAGACTCATGAAATTAAAAGAGTTGATCATCCTAAGAAAGATAATTTAGCTTTGGTAGCGAGATCCTCTCAAAAGGCTTTTGATGACTCTTTTGAATCTTCTTACGGATTTTCATTTGCTTGTTTATCCGCTATTCATGAAGAGGAGCTTGAAAGTATTCTCAAAGCAGAGTTAGCTCTTCTAGCTAAAAAATTCACACGGGCCTACAATAATGTGAGAAACAAAAGAGAGGTGGTCGGTGACATGCTATGAATGTGGTGAGCTCAATCATATCCGCAAATTGCCCCAAGTGAAAGGTAAGAGCAATCATAAGGAAGGAAAGCGACTTGGAAGAAGCCTCCTTTCAACAAAACAAGGTATGAGGCTAATAAGCTTGTGAAGTGCGCCACCGGGTCCTTGCCGCTTTTGAGGATCAATCCTTGAGCGATGTGGATCCGGGAGTGAGGAGGACAAGGAGGAGGAGATCCCTCAAGGCAAAAAGAAAGGGAAGGCCAAAGACTTCACTGGCATGTGCTTCATGGCTGACACCGATAACATTGATGATGATGAGGTATCTTTTTCTTATGATGAGCTTTCTGCTAAATATGATTCTATAGTTGAGCAATTGCTTAGTCAAGATGAAGCGCTAGAATTTGTTATGACAAAAAATAAGAAATTAGAGTCAAAGATTAACAAACTAAAAGTAGAGCTTAAAAATGCTAAGACTCTTGAACCTGATGAATGTTTATCTTGTCATGCTATGCACTCAGAAATTACTAAGTTACAAACTGCTCATAATATTTCAGTACAACAACTTGAGAATGCTAGATCTGAACTAAATGAAATTAAAATTGCTCCTTGTGAAAAATGTTTAGAATCTAGTAAATTGATTGCTTTTCATGTATTTGATTCTAGCCCGTGCACTTCATGTTTAGAAAAAGAACGTGAAATCAAAGATATCTTAGAAGCTGCTAGAGTCAAATATGCTAAGCTTAAGGACAATATTGAAAATACTACTTGTGCTTCATGTTCCACTCTTAAGCTTGAAATTGCTTTGTATAAGGAGAAATCTATGAATAATACTTGTGATGCTTGTGTTAACTTGAGAAAAGAAAATGTTTACCTTCATGATACATTAGAGAAATTTTCTAAAGGTAAGAAACAATTAAACATGATTCTTGACAAGTCTAAAACTCCTTATAAGAAGCAAGGTTTAGGATTCAATTCTTTTCAAGACAACTCAAACCCAAAAGTCATTCAAGTCTTGGAAAAAGGTTTAATTGAATTCAAAACCCAACCTGCAAAAACATCTTTTAAATCTGCAGGTTTTGCCCAACCTTGTATTAATTCTAATGGTGCTTCTTCTAGTGGTACCAAGTACCATTGCACTTATTGCAAGAAAGGTGGGCATTTGATTGAATTTTGTTGGCGTAGGTTGAAAAATGATAGGAAAATTTTTGATAGAATTTCATTCATGCAACCTAGAGCTTCTATGAGACATGGTAACCTTGAAAGAATAAACACGGATTAGGATTTTCTCTCATGCAAATTATTATGTTTTTAGATATCCTAATTCTAATGTTTATCGATGGCGGTCTCGACCATTTGGTGGTCACCGGTCGACCGTTTTGGTCGTGATCGACCCTTGACAACGCGTCCGGACCGCCCATGGACAGTTTAAGTCTCATGTTAATTTAAACATTGCTCATAACCAAATGTTTGATGAAATCAAGGATAGTACTTCTGGTTTGTATACTCCTTGCAGACGTGTGTCTCGATCTTGGATTCCTAAATCTTGTTTATCTAATCCGATGTTGAGACACATCGTTCTTTGTTCCTTGATTTTCGGGACTACCGTGGAAAGGGAAGAACACGTGGTTCGTCGACTCGGGTGTTCACGCCACATATTGGAAACTCAAAATGGTTCACCTCTTTCACGAGGCAGCGGTGATGACTTCATCACTTTTGGAGATGATACACAAGGCGAATTGAAGGAGCAGGATCAATTAGGGTGAACAACAAATTCATTCTAAAGGATGTCGCTCTTGTGGACAAGCTTAGGTATAATCTCCTTCTGTTTCTCGACTTCTTGATGATGGTTATGACTGCATTTTTAAGAAAAATGCTTGTCGTGTGCTTGATTCTCTTGGTGAGCTTGTGTTTGAAATCTCTAGAGTTGGTAGAATTTTTGGAGTGATTTTTCGAATCTCTTCTTTGGATCTCTTAAATGTTTGCTTACATCTTCTTGATTTACGGCTTTGGCACCGACGTTTGGGGCACATTGGTTTTGATCATCGACACGAGTTAGCAACCTTGATCTCATGAGAGGTTTGCCCAAACTCAAAGCCGTCAAGGATCTTGATATATGCACTCTGTAGGCATGGCAAACAAGTTGCCACCTCACACCCTTACGTGACTATGGTTATGGTGACGGACCGGACAGCTTGCTTCATATGGATCTTGTTGGTCTGCTAGAGTCCGATCGATCGGTGGAAAATGGTATATTCTTGTCATAGTCGATGATCTTTCTAGATATACTTGGGTGTTCTTTCTTACTTCAAAAGATGAAGCTTTTGGTTATTTTCATGACCTTGTTCTTCGTTTGGCTTCGAGCTTCACGGTGCTTTGAGAGCGATTAGCGATGATAATGGCACGGAGTTCAAAAATGCATCTTTTGCTTCTTTTGTCTTGGCGTGGTATTGAGCATCGTTCTCCTCTCCACACGTCCCTCAACAAAATGGCGTAGTGGAAATGAAGAATAGGACCTTGGTCGAAATGGCTAGGACAATGCTAGATGAGTATAGCACACCGAGGAGATTTTGGGCGAAGCTATTGCTCTTCGCTTGCCATATTGCAAATCGTGTCTTTTTGAGACCTTCTTTAGGCAAGACTCCTTATGAGCTTCGTTTTGGTAGAAAACCCTCTGTTTCGCATTTTGAGTTTTGGATCAAAATGTTTTATTCTTAAGACAGCAACTTAGATAAATTTGAATCAAGAACTTTTGATGGGTTATTTCGGGTTATCCTGCTCATTCGAGGGTTTTCGGGTTTTAATCTTGAGACTAACATTATTCGGAGACTTGTAATGTCACTTTTGATGAGACTAGCCACGAGCTAGATCTATTGCTACTCTGAGATGATTCTGGTGAGAGAGCATTTTGTGGAGGAAGATGAGGACGAAGCTAATATCATTCCTTCATCTGCGCTCTTCAAGCGCCCATCTTGATACAAGAATCACCTCGTCTACTTCACCTTGATTGAGGCTCTGCTGCATCTTCATCATCAGCATACTGCGGAGGTCGAAGAAGCAGTATCTCACCCGGCGCTCCACTTCGCATTCAGAGGCGGCATCCTCGGAGCAGATAATAGGTAATCTACATGAGCGAGTCACTCGCTCCGGTATAATGATCCAAATCTCTACTCTCATTCGGCTTTTGTTGCTTCTTTTGAACCCGCGATATATCACTGCTTTATCGATTCTATTGGGTAAATGCCATGCATGAGGAGTTAGAAAATTTTGAAAGAAACAAAGTTTGGAACCTAGTAGAACCCCTAGTGGTCATAATGTTATAGGAACCCGTTGGGTGTTTAAGAATAAACAAGGTGAGGATGGTTACGTGGTTAGAAACAAGGCCGATTGGTAGCTCGGGGTTTGACCAAGTTGAGGGGTTAGATTTTGATGAGACATTTGCTCTGTTGCTAGACTAGAAGCCATTCGCATTACGCTTGCATTTCTTTGCATCAAAAGTTTTAAATTATATCGGATGGATGTTAAAAGTGCCTTTTAAATGGTTTCATAGATGAGGAAGTGTATGTTAAGCAACCCCTGGTTTTGAGGATCCTAAATATCAAATCGTGTTTTCAAGCTATCTAAAGCATTGTATGGTCTTAAACAAGCCCTAGAGCACAGTATGATAGACTTAAGACCTTCTTGCTTAAAAATAATTTTGAGATGGGTAAAGTGGATAAAACTCTATTTATTCTTAGGCGTGAAATGACTTCTTGCTTGCTCAAATTTACGTGGATGATATTATTTTTGGTGGTTCCTCTAATGCGCTTGTTTCGACTTTTCCGACACTATGTCTAGGGAATTTGAGATGAGTATGATGGGAGAGCTTAATTACTTTTGGGACTTCAAATCAAGCAATGCAAGGAAGGAACTTTCATCCATCGACGAAGTACACTAAAGATCTACTAAAAGCGCTTCAACATGGGTGATTGCAAGCCAATTTCCACTCCATGGCAACCGATATTTTGGATCCGGATGAGGAAGGAGAAGTCGTGGATCAACGCGAGTCTGCATGACATGATCGGCTCCATACATTTGTGACCTCGAGGCCGGACATTCACTTCACGGTATGCCTTTGTGCAAGATTTGAGCGTCTCGAGAACTTCCCATCGCTAAGCCGTTAAGCGCATATTCGGTATTTACACTCTACCCTCTTATATGGCATTTGGTATTCTGCTCTTGACTTTGTCCATTAGGGGTTTTGATTCGATTTTGCGGGTCGTCGGTTAGATAGGAAGAGTACCTCGTGCACTGTCACTTCCTAGGCACTTCTCTTGTATCTTGGTCTTCTAGGAGGCGGTCTTACATTGCACAATCCAGCGATGAAGCGGAGTATGTAGGCTGCTGCTAGTTCTTCAGAGCTGATTTTGTGGATGACGTCCACTTTGAAAGATTATGGGTTAAACTTTGCTAGTGTTCCTCTTTTCTGTGACAACACTTCTGCTATTAATATTGCTAAAAACCCAGTGCAACATTCTAGGACTAAGCACATAGACATTCGCTTTCACTTCCTTAAAGATCATGTTGAAAAAGGTGATATTGTGATGCACTTCGTAGAGTCCGAAGCTCAATTGGCAGATATTCTTACCAAGCCTTTAGATCAAATCAGATTTTCCTCCTTAAGAAGCGAGTTAGGGGTAATTTATCCTTATGGGTTGGTTTGAGGGGGAGTTTGATCTTTTCTGATCTTTCCTTGTTCTTTTGATCTTTAATTGTTCTTTTTCTGAACTTAGTGATCTTTTCGAACTTTTGTAGGTTTTTAGGCTTTTTAATTGCATCTCATTGTGTCATATTGCATTCATATGAAAACTCCAACAAGTGGTTACAACAAATGGTATGAAAAATCCAAAAAGATGCATTGTAATATAAGATCTTCTGCTTATTTTTAAAAATTGATGAAGCTTTGCCTATTACCTGTTAGAGCTTTTGTATTTCAACTCTTGCTCAATGTCATGTCTAGTTCTTTGACTTGCTAGAATTATCATGCTTTTACATGTGTAGCTAAGTCTTTGCTATATGAGCTAGAACTTTTTAAACAACTCAAATTAAGAAATTGCAATTTGTGGATGTTTTAGCGAGTTGCACAATTAGTGCTCCTCTTGTGACATTGGCCCTGTCAGAATTGCTTTGTTAGCTCTTTGATCTAAAATTGACCATTACTTGAGCTTTTGTGTTCTTGAGATTCTAAAGCTGCTCATGTGAAAATGAAAATCAAGATTGTCTTATGCTTAAATTGTGCCAAACTACTCTTCTTAGACCGCTTGTCAAATGACATGAACTTGGAGATAGTTTGATGAACGAACGATCTCATGGGGATTGCTTGTCGAAATGATATGAACCTCAAGATTTGTCGCCGGTAGAAGCTTAGAAAGAGTTTGTGGATGGCTCCTAGTCCAGGATCTTCTTTACTAAGATATACCTTTAATCAACTTTTGGTCGAAGCTTAGGATGAGTTTGTGGATGGCTCCTAGTCCAGGATCTTGTCACTAAGTTAGATCATTAGTCAACTTCAATATTCAATGCAAATGAGAAAAATGTTGACAAATGGGCGTTTACAAAATATTGAGCAAAATGATTCAATACGGGACTTGATTGACTCTTAATGTGATCTTTGTTAGATTTTTTATCTCACTTTGACATTTTGACATGGCCAATTTCACTTTAGGATCCGTGTTGATGAACTTGCAGAATTTGAAGCGTTGCTTAAATTGATCAAATCTACTGCTTTACTTTTGAGCCTTTGTGCTTAGCTTTGATATATATGTCTTACTATGATCTTGCTAGTATTTGTCGGGCTTGATATCTTTGTTTATGCAATATTAGAGATACTAGCTTGTTCTTTTGGGTAATCTCCAAAGCTTCTTGTAATCAAAAATTGAAAAATACAAAAATTGCAGCCACTCCATTGCACTTCATGCATATTCCTCTTTATGCTTCTTTTGTTTCTGCTTCTTCCTTTATTCTATATTTATTATCTCTGGATGAGAGAAAGACGTGATTCCTTGATGAATCCATTGTCAAAGGGGGAGAAGATGTGTTAAATGAGAAGAGAAGATGTGTTACTAAGAAGATATTTCTTTATTGGGGAGAAGTTTATACAAAGGGGGCGAAAATTTGAAATTTGAGGATCATAGTGAGGGGAGTTCTTGAGTTGCATTCTTATTGTCTTATTGAATATTCTGAACTTGAATTGCATTCTTTTATCCTCACAATGATCATAGGTCAGTTGAACAATTGTTCTTTCATATGGACCTTATGTGAGAATTTTGACCCTTTTCTGGAAATCAAAGTTTTTATGCTTTCTTTTGCCTTGTCTCACATGCCTATACTATTCTGATGCCAGCTTGGTCATGTTCATTGCTTTTTCTTGCTTATGGACCAAGTTGTGCCTTTGTCTTGCTATGAGTAAACTCGTTTTCAAACCTCTTACTTACATTTTACGGATAATTGCCAATGTGTTCATCAAGGGGAGATTGTGGATTTCATGGGAATATGTTCGAGATCTTAGGATGATGTGACAATTGGCAATGGCGTTTACGGTTTGTAGTTTCACGTGTTTTCGACAAAGCTACAGTGTATTACGGACAAGGCGGTCCGACCGGTCCTTGCATCGGCGGTCCGACCGGTCCCAAATCGGTCGGACCGGCCATGTGAAGCGGATCGGACGGTGACCTAAAAGTGTTCAAAAGCAGTGGGCCAAAAATAGGTGTTGTAGGCAAGTGAGGGGATCCCAATGCACTTGTTCTCATAATTTTGGAGTCTCGAGAAGAAGTTCTATTCGTTTTAATTTCGAAGGTTTGAATTTGGGAGTATGAATTTGGCTAAGTCCCAAGGCGGTCCGCCGGCTCACGAGGAGCGGTCCGACCAAGCCAAAGCGGTCCGGCCGGCTCACTGGAGCGGTCGACCGGTTTCTACTTGAACGTTGGCCAACCGTGGCGATGTTGATTTGTTATGTCAAAGTCATTGGTTTCATGGCATATGATTTGCATGATGCATGTTTTGACTAACATGGGTCAAGTTGTGAAGAACTTGTTCCCGAATCGTGTTTTCTTATGCGTGGTTGTGCGGGTTGCTTGGTGGTCAACGACGGTCAACGGCGAGGAGGATCGGGACTAGACTTGGAGAGTTGAGGTCCAGAACAATCTACGATGCCGGGTGAGGTCAACGACTCAAGCGTGACGCAAGATGGACAAGGGTGACCTATTGGCAAATCCATGGTGCATGGTGAAGCGGTTTAGGTCAAAAGGTTAAAGACGGCGCTTTGCGAAGCGTGCATGTGTGACCCGTTTGTTAGTGGGCCTTAACGGGAGCCCAATTAAGTCAAACCCTAAGAGTTTTAGGCCTCCACTATAAATAGGAGGAGATGGTGGCTGCACCTCTCCCTCTCTCGCCTTTTTATGTTTCAAAACCCTAATTGTCTTTAGGGGAGTTGAGGTGGAGGCAAGGGCTCTTGATGGTTTGTGGTGAATTTCGTTATATTTGATTGTCCACTGATCCATGATGGTGTGGATGTAATCCAGCAACAATCACGAAATCAATCTATGCAAGGTTTGCTTGAGATAAATCTCTTTTCGTTCTTGCTTTTAATTTCGTGTTTTTAGGGCTTTCTTTGATTCGCGAGTTTGTGATTGATTCTTTCACGTGAATTAGCTTGCTGTGATATGTGTGAATCTATCTAGCATCATCTTGATCATCAATCCTCACGAACAAGCTTTAGGATCAAGTTTTCGTTCTTGCGGTTTTAGACCTTACATTAATCAATTGGCAATTGCTCAAGATCGTTCCAAGAATTATCATAATATTCGATTGGAATAGGTCCTCAATAGCATATAGAAGGTGTGTGCAAAGTTTCATAAAGATTAGAGTTGAGAATCAAAAGTTTCACCTAATTGCAACCGTCATCGGTGATTTATTGTTGCGGATCGGTTACGAGTCGGCGGTCGACCGCCCGTCATCACCGGTCCGACCGATTTTGGGCGGTCCGACCGCCAAGACTAACGCCGGTCGACCGCCCGGCTATCGGTCCGACCGATTGGGTCCATGATCGACCGCCCGTCTTGTGAGTCTTTGCAATCTTAGTTGATTTTGTAGCATTGCTTAGGGTTTAATTGGATTCAATACTAGTCTTCCATTTGTCTTGGTATATTGATCTTCATGGCTTTCTAATAGCTACTGGAGTGAAATTTTATTGAGTTCATAATTTGTGAAAAAGTGAGCGTGCTCCTATTCACCCCCCCCCCTCTAGTCGCCTTTACGGTCCAACAGGATGTATCATGTGTTGATGCATAACAAGATCTCGAAGAAGGAGATGATCATGAGTTGATCGTCAAGTCAAGAGAAGACCCATCATGTGTTGATGGAGGTCAAGTAAAGGATGCATCATGGGTTGATGCATGTCAAGACGATGACCCGAACTTGAAGTGAAGATGTGCGTCATCAAGCTTCAAGAAGATGCTCATGGCAAAGGTATGACTAGCTGGGGCTAAAGATGTGTTCCTAGTCTTTTACCGGTCTTGGTGTTTGGTTGGAAGACCGTATTGCTAGTATAGGTTGACATACTATTACGAGGGGCCCATGTCTAGTAGCTTGAGTCTCATCATGTGTTGATAGCTCAATCTTTCTTGCTCTAGCTCTACATGGCACGATGCTATTATTTGCAAATGTGTTTTGCAAATAGTTGAGGCTTATGCATTTAATCATTTTAGCATGTGACTATACTTTTGCGAATGTGTTTTGCAAATAGTTGAAGTCCATATACCTACACCTTGTGGTATGATCTAAGTTTGTAAATGCATTTTTACAAATTGTTGGAATTTATGCATTTTTCCTTGGCATGGTCTAAGATTGCTTATTGCCATTTCTTTGGACTTAGACCATGATAGTGGCTCTTTGGAGTTGTACTTTTTGATTTGATAAATTGTGTTTGAGATCAATCAAATAGGTGGGTTGTGTAGCCCTCTGAATAATATTTCCATAGAGTCCAAGATCACTAAATTCCGACATCGGAGTTAAAAGTTATGACCTTTTTACCGAGTATTGTCTATGCTGAAATTGCACTGCGGAACTACCGTTTTTGTACTGAGGAACTACCGCAGAACGGTAGTTCCGCATTTGTACTGCAGAACTACAGCACTAAAAGTTTTAATAGCTAGTTTTTGAGCCGTTATGCACCCGTACGACCCATGAACAGTAGAAAATGGTAGTTTCGGAGTTTGTATGACGGAACTACCGTAAATCCTAATTTTTGGGATTTCTGCTCCCAACGGCTAGTTTTTGTGTGTGGGCTATAAATACACACCTTGGCCGGTTGAGAGACAATCTTTGGTATCCCATTTCACTCACTTGAGCTAGTGTGATCTTCTCCACTCAATTGTGCATGTGTTGCACCTTGTGAGCAAGGAGAGAGGTCTCTAGTTGCATGTGTTGCATCTAGAGGTGGATTTTGTATCCACTTGAGCTTGTGCATTCGTTGCACGTGGTGAGAGTCAAGCAAGGGGCTTGGCTTATTACTCTTGGTGTTTGCCGACACCTAGACAGCGTAGAAGCGTCGTGGACCGGTGATCTTCTCAAGAAACTTGTGAGAAGACCCGGCGTGTTGTGAATGTTGGAGCTCACCTACCCGGAGCGGAAAGAGCTACCACTAGTGGAATTGGGGTGTTTGGATTAATTCGTGGAGCCGGTCCAATTCATTTGGACTTACCTCAACGTGGACTAGGGGAGACCGGTAAGTCTCCGAACACCACGGTAAAACATCATTGTGTCTATTGTGGTTTGGTTTACTTTGTGCAATTTACATTCCTTGTATTAAATTGCTCATATATCTTTGCATGATTGCTAGCTTTCTATTGTTTTATATTGTTGGTGCACTTAGTCAAGCCTAGTTGATTTAGGTTTTAATTCTGTAAAACCAAATTGTTATTAGATTCCGCATTAGAAATTGGTTTTAGCCAAGATAATTTTAAAGACGCCTATTCACCCCCCTCTATTCGGCCTCCTCGATCTTACAAGTGGTATCAGAGCTTGGTCTCTCATTTATTAGACTTAACAGTCTAGAGAGTAAAGGATGGTCACTAGTGATATAGTGCACCTCGGTGAGACACCTTTATTTAATGGCACAAATTATGCTCATTGGAAAATCCGCATGTTATATTATTTTAAGTCCATGAGCCCAAAAATATGGCGGATTGTAGATGTAGGCTTTTCTCCAACATTGGATCATCGTGCTCCAACTATTAAGGAAGAGAAATGCTTACATCTCAACACTCAAGCAATTAACGCTTTATTTAGTACTTTGAGTGTAGATGTATTCGATGAGGTATGCAACCTCGTGAGCGCTCATGAGATGTGGATATATCTTCAAGATCATTATGAAATGACCACCTCTACTAGCGATGATTGCATAGAAGAATGGATGTCGGGAGAAGAATGCTCAACTTCTAGCTCCGACGATGATGACTCCTCAACTCTATCAACATCACATCATTGCTTCATGGCAAAAGGTAACAAAGAGGTAAATGATGATGAGCCTTCATATGACGAGTTGATGGATATGTTAGAAGAGCTTAATGAATATTTAGGAAAGGAGAAGCTAAAATTCAAAGTTTTGAAGAAAGAGTTTGTCTCACTTCAAAATAATTATGATATGTTAAAAGATGAACATGAAGCTCTCCTCCTAAATAAGCTCAATAGCTCTAAAGTGGATATAAGCATCACATGCAATTTACTAGATGATATACCATGTGTAGCTCCTAACTCTTGCATTTCATCTAAAGTTAGCATATCCACATCATGTGATGACTTGCTAGATATGTCTTGTAGCTCTAGTGAAAATACTTCTATTTCCTCTATGCTTGTCGATACTAACCTTGTAGAGGAAAATAATGAGCTCAAGGCCCAAGTCACAAAATTGAAGAATGACTTGGAAAGAGGCCTAAAAGGAAAGGCCACTCTCGACGATATATTGAGCAAGCAAAGACGATTGCAAGACAAGAGTGGTATTAGCTTTACTCCCAATAAAAGGGAAAATAGCAAGACAAGGCACAATGCAAGACACACGAAGAATTTCAAGTGTCATGGATGCAATGGAAAGAGCCACTTTGCCTCGGTGTGTCCAAATCAAGTGAATGACAAGTCACAATCATAAAAAAGGAGGCAAACTGTAACACCCTGGCTATTCGGAAGTCAAGATGTCACGCAAATCTAACAAACACTAAGAATATACAACAATACCAGGTTAATCAGGCTCAATTAACAATATCTCACAAGGAACGACGATAAACGATTAACATTTTCATGAGAAGGAATGGAAAATATTCATAATAAAGACGTACGGTAGGCATTACCAAAATTGGATTATTACAATTTGGAAATTTATCAAATAGTTGACATAACTGAAAGATAACACTAGTTATTCTGGTTTGATAAAAGTAATGTGCACTGTGCTGGACTATCCCTCAAAAGGTCTTGCCTTCTTCCTCATTTAAATAAATAAACAAACAAAGTAAGGATGAGCCAAAGACTCAGCAAGTACTTTAGCGAATAACAGAAACATTAAGCGAACAAAGCAATCAAAATCCACTTGTGAAAAACTTCTCTGAACATATATGGGAATGAATGGAATGGAATAATGCAATGAAGGAATAGACTGCTCACAACTTATACCGGTATAGTGAGTGACACACCCGTCGGTGTTCACTTAAGCCCGTACTTAACAAAGTCCGGGGATCCAATCACCGTATGAAGAATATTTCATACGGGTGTCCGAAGTTGCCCACATTGGAGTGGTGGGTCTTACATGCACATACTGGAATTGATGGGACTTACAATTTTTTCTACGTCCGTGGACAACAAGAAACAAATGCATGAACGGAATAAACTTCATGCAATGAACTCTTATCACATCATAATTTAGAAATATACATGGCATACGAACATGAATAGCCATACTAACAATTCATCCACACCCAATCATCACCATTCATTAGGATAAGACAAGGTACTTGCCTTCCGCGCTGTGACGTGTTAGGAGGCAACGACGGTGTTTCTCCACTCACTGCCCCACCGCCTACACAAATATTTATTCAAAATAAGAATAACAATATATGACGTGGCTACAAGTGTCTTACCAAAACACTCTAACTCCCCAACATAACCAGAGACTCAAAATGACGAATTAACTAATCAGCCCAATTTCAGCCCTTCTGATCAGCAGCACGAGAAAAATCGTAATTAAAAATCTGTGAATCATAATGACTTGAAACCAGTGCTCAAATACTCCTAACGTATTAGGCTATGAAACTCTAGTTGGTGGGGTTCTTTGATTCAGCCAAACCAGTGGCCTAAAGAACAGTTGACAACAACTGACAGACATCTCTCTAAATTGCAGAACAGCAGCAAAGAAATTGATGTAACTTTCAATCTAATGATCCAATGGAGGTGATCTTTATCAACTTGGAAATATTATTTAAAGGGCTACAATAACCTAGTTGGGTGGAAGTTCTGAATCTGACTCTATCTAGATCAAAATAGAGGAACAAACCGACAGTCCCCAGATCTCAGACAGACAGACCAGCGCACGGTTAAAATTCCATAACTTTTGATTTTCAACTCTAAAAATTGTGTTCTTTATCAACTTGAAAATATTACTGAATTATCTACAACATTCATTTTGGGTATCCTTTCTGATTCAGCCTCTAAATAATTCATAATGGCCAGACAAGCAAACTGCAAAATCCCGTCAGCTCTCCTGAACAGTCGTACAAAAATGGTCATATCTCCTAAACCGTAACTCTAAATCAGATGATCTTGGTGCCTAAAGAAAGCTAAGACCAAGGGCTACAACTTACTAAGAGGTGGAAAGATCAGAAAACGTACGAAACTTACCCAAATCTGATGAACAAATCTGGCGCAGGGGGAAGAAGAAGGTGGCGCACGGTAGGGAGGAGGGTGGTGGCTCCAAGTGGGGGAAAGGGGAGGGGAGGGGGAGTGGGAGGGAGTCTCTAGGGTTTTTGGGGAGAAGACTCTCCCCCCTTGGCCGGCCCCCCTAATGGGCCTCCCACTGGTGGCCCAAGCCAGTTCTTGGGAGAAAAGCTAAAAACCCCCCGACCAAAAAGAAAATTCAGATTTTCCGATTAGCTCCCTCTCCCGAGACTTCTTTTAATACGCCGATTTACTTTTGGGGTATTACACAAACCGGCAAGGAGCAAGTAAAGAAGTCAAAGTATGAATATAAATATCGAACTTACTACAATTGCCGGGAAAAAGGACATCTTAGTAAGGATTGTCCCAAAGGTATCACTCCTAAGCCAATTATTTACAATGATAATTATTTGCTTAGGAAAGATAAATATGACAATGTGTTTGCTAGAATTGTTAGTTCACCTAAAACTCTTGTTAGGCCAATTTGGGTGCCCAAATCAATTGTAACTAACATTCGTGGACCCAACCAAGTATTGGGTACCAAAATACGCTTAAATGCTTAATAGGTACTTGGAGAGGCATTGGAGGTTTGGCTCACATGAAGAGGTGGATGGATCACCATATGTGAATGTAATATTCTGAAATAATTAAATAAATAACTAATAACGTCTTTAAGGGCCTGTGTGCAATTAAATAAAATAGTACACACAAAAATAGAATTTCAGAATTTTTAAGAGCTATATAAATAGATTGTGGGAATTCTAGAAAAAAAACCCTAGCAGCTTTTCTTTTCTTTTGTTTTTCCACCTTGCCGTCGACCATTTGCCTCTGCCGATTCTTTGCGTCGCTGTTGCGTTCTTCTTCTTGCGTGTCTTCTCTGCTGCCGCGTGCCGCTGAGTGTGGAGGCGGCGTTCTTGCCAAGGCGTTCTTCTTGAGCGCGTTCTTGTGGTCTTGTGGCGCCGGCCGCCGAACGAACGCTGCGCCGAACTCGCTCGGCACGGCCCTTCGCGCGTGGAGTATCGCCATTGGTGATTTTCCTTGACGCCGTCCGAAGCGAAGCCTCTTTGTTCTTTGTCTTGCCGCTTCTCGCCGATTCTTCTTCTTATTTGCCGATCTTTGCCTTGCGTGCGTGTGAAAAGAATTTCCTGTGATGCATGCATGCAGTTGAGGCGTCATCACAATTCCCGAGTAAGTATTAGAGATTATAATCTAGATTAATTAGTGAGGTTTTATAATTTTCTAATAGAGAGGCCGATTAATGAGTTTGTTTAACCTGCTGTCCGTTGAACGATTTATTCGGGTACCTTAATGGCGAATTTTGGAAATCTCATCTACTGGTTAATTGTAGATAATTTCGATATATTTCTATAGCATATTTAATCATGTCAATCGGACAAGTAGAATTCGAGTTATGATTTTCGGAAGACCGCTGTTTTTGCGGTTGTCGTCTTTCGGCGCTGTTTTGGTAGACTGTAGATTAAAAATAGTAAATAGCCTAATTAGAGTTTTTGATCTACATGAAAGATGTAGATAATTGTCCAATGGTTCTGTAGAATCTAAGAACACGCATTTTGGTTGGATAAAACAAAAGTTATGAAATTAGTAAGACTGCTGTTCCGAAGCGGACAGACCGGCTTTCTGGGCTACAAACGGAGGGTTAGATGATTTAATTAGAAGACTTTGTAATCTAAGAAAATGTGGATAATTTTATGAAGAATCCAGAATGGGGTGGTTTGTGGTGATCGGACTTTCGAGTCAAAAGTTACGTTCGTTTTAGTATCAAGACAGCAATGGGTAACTATTCGGTACCGGAGTAGCGTGGTATATTTGGGGACGGGTAGGAGCGAAGTATATTGATTGCTATCCTTGTTGCTGTAGCTTGTATTGAAGTTTGTGTATTTAATGTAGGAGAGGCGTCGTACTTGTTGCCATCTGCTAGCCAAATCGTGCGTCGCAACTAGTAAAGGCAAGTGCATGGTAGACAGCGATCAATGATGATCACTGTGATTCTTTATCTTCTATTACCATTATTGTTGTGCTTTTATTTTGTTTAATTGCAAGCAATGGAAAGGTATGGATTTATATTGTTAATGGACATGATGAAAGATTGGATATGATGAGTATCATGAACTTATGCATGTTTGCATTCATAAGCATCTTTGCATAAGAGAAGGTGATCAATATTGATCACAACTCCACGGGAGTGGAGGAGGTCCCCGATCCTTGAGGAGGAGCGGGCTTGAGAGTGAATGTTGTCATGAGCATTCACTCATGCTATCTGATATCTGTGAAAGAAGTGCATGTGGACATGTAGAATAGATTTGCATTGATACATGAGATTAATGGATGTGAATCAAAGAGAAGATAACTGTATGTGAAAATTAATAGTAGTACCTGTGATGATAATGAAGTTATTGAATGCTGTTGATTGATTATTGTTCGTTGTATATTAATGTATTTGCTGAGTCGTGGACTCACCCTTGCTCTTTTGTTGTCTTTAGGTGATCTTCGAGGACGCCGTGAATGAGAGCGAGTAGAGCACATGGACAACATATGATCATTTACCTTAATAATCTTTTCATTCAGAATTGGATTACTCTTGGACATGTTAGAGGTTGAATAAAATTTAGGACAACGTTTGGACTAGACTATTTGCTTTATTCATTTGGATTCATTGGTTGATCTTTGTTTTGAATTTATTTACTGGTTTTATTCCACTTGATTATTTATTATCGTTTGAACCATAATTATGCATGTTCTTTTGTGATCCATGGATATATTTATTGTTGCTTTCTTGCTGTAATTTGATAGTGTGTCTATAATTATTAGTTTAGAGAGTAGTGTGGTGGCATTCTAGGCTCAGTGTTGAAATTTGGGTGTTACGGTTGGTATCGAGGCGGGCTTTAGGTCCGTGGTGAATAGATTAACAACTTAGGCAAACAAAAAAAAATTGTTAAAATTTGTTTTAGTTTTAGTAAATCAACTAAAATTTGCTAATGGTTAACTAACCTAAAAAATTTGACACACTAGTGCCTGATGGGTTAGAGAGAGGTACGAATATAGTTTTACGCTTAGTTATGTTGTTTATTGATGCATGAGTTTATTTTGATCTTTGAACTCATTGTGTATTGTTGATTGTGGTTGATAGCTATGCCGAGGGGTAGAGGGCGTGGTCGTGGTGGCGTGATGCGTGGAGGTCGGGGCGCGGCGAGGTTCCGTGGAGCCACCTCCTGTGTGAGCGAGTCGATGGCGAGGGTTCTTTGTTGACCCGCCTCGGTTGTGGTCGAGGATGAGACCCCGCTTTCTTGAGAGAGTTGGTGGAGAGATCCGTGCTCTTCGTCAGCGTGCGCCGGCAGCCCATTCTTGCGGCATCTGTTGTTGCTCCTGTCGCACATCCACCGGTTCCTGAGGCGCGGATGACACTTCGAGAGTGGATGGGGTTGAGGTTGGATCCGTTTGACGGGTCGGGCACACTGGTCCAGGCATTGGACTGGTTGCGTTACATGGAGAGGCAGTTTGGAGCTTTGGAGATGTCTTCACATCGAGGGTCCGTTTGTAGCCTTTCAATTTGAAAGGGCAAGCCGATATTTGGTGGGAGGGCGTGTTGTCTTCGAGGACCGCCACTCAAGGGCCAGTCACTTGGGAGGATTTTGTAGATCAGTTCAAGGGAAAGTTCTACCCCTACTCTTTTGTTGAGAAGATGGAGGTTACCTTGACGACCTTTGCTCAGGGGAAGAGATCTATTGCGGAGTATGAGGCTGAGTTCAACAACTTGGTTCGCTTTGTCCCTTGATGTGACGATGATCTTCGAAGGCCAAGAGGTTCCGTCTGGGTCTCAATTGAGTACCGACATGTGTTGGGAGCTACTCCACTCCGTGACTCTGACTCTGTTGTGGAGCAAGCTAGGGGGGGAGTTGGAGATCTGACTCACAAAGGCGACAAGCCTCTGGTGGGTGGTAGCCGGTGGTGACGGAAGAGGAGCTCTAGTGAGGAAGTGGAGTGCATTCGACCGCTTTCAAGAAATTCAAGGGAGGACCACGTCTTTCAAGTCTAGCGATCGAGGCCGTTCCTTCTTGGCGCCTCGTTCCTTTGCAGTACTCCGGCTCTTCGTCTGTCCCGAGGCGGGGCAAGCTTTGCTTTAAGTGCGGTGATGGACACGCACTGCTGAAGTGCACTTGGACGGGTGATTGCCGTCGGTGTGGCGGCCGGGTCACAAGGAGCGGGTGTGTCGCGAACCCGCTTAGCGTGATCAAGTGGGAGCTGTGCCATCTTCTTCTTGATGGGTCTGCTCGAGGATCTTTCGGATGATGGCGCTCCTCCAAGACTACCATTTCCTTGACTTGGCGCCTCGGAGGGTACTCGGCCGCCACCTTCAAGACCGCTTCGGGTTGCCACGACCGGCTTTACCGCACCGCCACAACAGATTGTTGGGGCTCTCGCCGCCCGGCATCGTCTTCTTCGCCATGGCGCCACAGGTGTACGCCATGCCCACAATGAGTCCATGGGTCGTCTGACGTGGTGGCAGTACTTTGCTTGTGGATTTGTTTGATGCTTTAGTCCTTTTTGATTCGGGGCTACCTTTTCGTTTGTCTCGTGGCGTTTGCTAGGAGAGCGAACTTGAGTATCTGATGGATTTCTCGATCGGTGTTGGTTAGTTCTCCGGGGTATTATTGCGAGTTCTCTTGTTTGTCTGGGTGTTCTATTGTCATTGATGGAGAGGAGTTCACGGCGAATTTGATAGTTATTCAAATGGAGCTGTTCGACGTTATCTTGGGTATGGATTGGTTGCACTCTTATCGAGCCGTGATATCTGTTTTCAGAGAGCGATTATGCGTGCGGACCTCGTCTGGAGAGACTTTGACCTTTCAGGGGAGTGCGCCTCCGCGCTCTCTTCGATATTGGTGGATTGTTCCGGTCGTGTGCGATGATGGGCTTCTTTTAGCTCTTCTTTGAGAAGCCGAGTGTGGCCGCAGATTGAGGAGATTCAGTGGTTAGTGATTACCCGGATGTGTTCCCGGTGAGCTTAGGGTTTGCCACTGCGCGAGGCGTGGAGTTTCGCATTGATCTTGTTCGAATTACTCGTCCCATCTCGATGTCTCCATATCGATTAGCACGTCCGTTTGGGACGAGTTGAAGAAGCAATTGGATGATTTGTTGGCTAAAGGTTTGATCGGCGTAGTGTATCGCCGTGGGGAGCCCCTGTTACATTCACAGAGAAGAAGGATGGGAGTTGGCGTATGTGTATTGATTACCGTGCGCTTAATGCGATCACAATCAAGAACAAATATCCATTGCCCGCATTGAGGACTTGTTTGATCGGTTGAATGGAGCTCAAGTATTCTCCAAGATCGATCTCGATCGAGGGTATAATCAAATCCGTGTGCGTGGCGGGATGTAGAGAAGGCGCTTTCTCCACGGTATGGGCATTATGAGTATAAAGTTATGTCTTTTGGATTGACTAATGCACTGCCATTTTATGGAGACCATGAACAACATGTTGCACGAGTATCTAGATGACTTCGTGGTGGTGTTCATTGATGATATTCTTATCTATTCCAAGACCAATGAGGATCATGAGCGTCATTTGAGGTGGTTTTAGATACTTTGAGAGACCACAAGTTCTATGCTAAGTTGAAGAAGTGTGAGTTCGGATTTGAAGTGGGTTTTCGGGTCATGTGATTAACCCTCGGGGTATTCTTTGTTGATCCTAGTAAGGTCTCTCTGATGGTGGATTGGAAGAGGCCGACTAATGTGAAGGAGGTGAGGAGTTTCTTGGGCTTGTTTGGTTATTATCGGCGTTTTGTGCAGATTTCTCTATCATCGCCAAACCGATGTCTCACTTACTCAAAAGGTGTGAGATTCGGTGGGTGATGAGTGTGGCGCAGTTTACGCATTTTGAAGGACGAGTTGGTGACCTCTCCTATTCTCACTCTTCCCGAGCCGGAAGCGGTTCTGATCTTTTGGATGTGTCTCGAGTGGGTCTTGGTGTGTTCTCATGCAAGGCGGTAAGGTAATTGCTTATGCGTCGAGGCGGCTAAAGAAGCCTGAGCGAATTATCCCACTCATGATTTGGAGTTGGCGCGATTGTCTTTGCTCTCAAGATTTGGAGGCATTATCTATCTGGCGAGCCTTGTGATATTTTCACAGATCACAAGAGTCTCAAGTATATCTTCACTCGAAGGATCTGAATTTGAGGCAAAGGAGGTGGTTGGAGTTAATCAAGGATTATGATCTTACTATTCAAGATATCATCGAGCAAGGCCAATGTTGTTGCAGATGCTCTTAGTCGCAAGGCGTCTCCGCTACTCTAGATTGCCTTATTGCTGATTTTGATCGCATGGGTATATCCTATTGTTATCGGCACATCACATGTTGAGACACGATTGATTCTTGAGTCGGCTATTCGGGCCGTGTCTGGAAGCACAACAGAGTGACCGGTTATTACGGGAGGTTAGGAAGCGTCCGGATGAAGGCAAAGAGGGTGATTTTAGCATGGACGATTACGGTACTTTGAGGTTTAAAGGCCGTCTTTGCGTCATCGCAAAAGGCGGAGGTCAAAGATGATATCTGAGGAGGCACATCGCACTGCATAATTGTTCATCTGGTGAGACTAAGATGTATCGAGATCTGAAATGAAATTTTTGGTGGAAAAGAATGAAGGTGGATATTGCTAATTATGTGGCTTCTTGCGGTGTTTGTCGACAAGTGAAAGCTGAACACAAGCGCCCTGCAGGTTATTGCGCCTTTGGAGGTACCAGTGGCCTTGGGATGATATCTCTATGGACTTTGTGGTGGCGTTGCCTCGTTCGCCATGAGGAAGGATGCGATTTGGGTAGTGGTGGATCGATTGACAAGTCTGCACACTTCATTCCTATTCGCACAACAAATTCAATGAGTGATCTAGCTCCTATTTATGTGCGTGAAATAGTAAGACGCATGGTGTGCCAAAGACCATCATTTACGCGAGGGGCCAAGTTTGTCTCAAGTTCAGGAGAGTCTGCGAGTGCATTGGGCACTGCAGCTCCGCCTTAGTCTGCGTTTCACCCACAGCAGATGGGCGGTCGAGGCGGACTATTCGGACTTTGGAGGACATGTTGCGATCTTGCGTTTTGTCTTGGAAGGGTAGTTGGGAGGACCGATTGCCACTTGCGAGTTTGCTTATAATAATAGTTACCATTCGATATTAGAGCGCGCCATTCGAGGTTCTCTATGGGCGGAAGTGCGGATCGCCACTTTGTTGGGATGCGATTGGAGAGAAGGCGATTTTGGGTCGGATTTGGATTGAAGACCGTTGAGCGTGTGGCCATGGTGAGGCGAGAATTTGTTGGCGGCTCAGCGCATGAAAAGTTATCTTGATTTGAGGAGACGTGACTTGGAGTTTGCGGTGGGTGACGGGTGCTCTTGAGAGTGTCTCCCACTAAAGGTATTGTTCGGTTTGGTACGGAGGAAGCTTAGCCAGAGTGCGTTGGACCGCTCTCGATTATTGCAAGAATTGGAAAGTTAGCCTACCGCTTGGACCTTCACGAGTCCATGCGTGGGGTTCATAATGTGTTTCATGTCTCGATCTTTGAGAAAGTTTTGAGAGATCGAGCATAAGATTTTATTAGAGCACGACTATTGAGCAAGACCTCACGGTTGAGTCGCGTCGTGCGCGCGATACGGAGAGGTCGGAGCGAGTCTTTGAGGCACAAGACGTTGGTATATGTCAAGGTCTTTGTGGGCGATCGGTCGAGAGAGAAGCGACTTGGGAGTTGGAGTCTTGCATGCGCGAGCAATACCCGGAGTTGTTCACGTCGGGTACGTGTTATTTTGTTGTTTAATTTCAGCAGTGTAGTTTTTATTTGAGTAGCACGGCGAGTAGAATTCGGGGTCGAATTCCGTTAAGGGGGGTAGAATGTAATATTCTGAAATAATTAAATAAATAACTAATAACGTCTTTAAGGGCCTGTGTGCAATTAAATAAAATAGTACACACAAAAATAGAATTTCAGAATTTTTAAGAGCTATATAAATAGATTGTGGGAATTCTAGAAAAAAAAACCCTAGCAACTTTTCTTTTCTTTTGTTTTTTCCACCGCCGCCGTCAGCCATTTGCCTCTGCCGATTCTTTGCGTCGCTGCAGCGTTCTTCTTCTTGCTGCGTGTCTTCTCTCTTGCAGCGTGCACGCCGCTCTGAGTGTGGAGGCGGCGTTCTTTGCCAAGGCGTTCTTCTTGGTAGCGTTCTTTTGTTGTCTTGGCTGCGCCGCCGAGCGAACGCGCTGCGCCGAACTTCGCCGCGAATGGCCCTTACGCGGCGTGGAAATCTGCCATTGGTGATTTTCCTTGACGCCGTCCGAGCGAAGCCTATTTGGTTCTTTGTCTTGCGCGCTCGCTGCCGATTCTTCTTCTTATTCGCGATTCTTGCCTTGCGTGCGTGTGAAAAGAATTTCTGTGATGCATGCATGCGGTTGAGCGTCATCACAATTCCGAGTAAGTATTAGAGATTATAATCTAGATTAATTAGTGAGGTTTTATAATTTTCTAATAGAGAGGCCGATTAATGAGTTTGTTTAACCTGCTGTCCGTTGAACGATTTATTCGGGTACCTTAATGGCGAATTTTGGAAATCTCATCTACTGGTTAATTGTAGATAATTTCGATATCTTTCTATAGCATATTTAATCATGTCAATCGGACAAGTAGAATTCGAGTTATGATTTTCGGAAGACCGCTGTTTTTGCGGTTGTCGTCTTTCGGCGCTGTTTTGGTAGACTGTAGATTAAAAATAGTAAATAGCCTAATTAGAGTTTTTGATCTACATGAAAGATGTAGATAATTGTCCAATGGTTCTGTAGAATCTAAGAACACGCATTTTGGTTGGATAAAACAAAAGTTATGAAATTAGTAAGACTGCTGTTCCGAAGCGGACAGACCGGCTTTCTGGGCTAAAAACGGAGGGTTAGATGATTTAATTAGAAGACTTTGTAATCTAAGAAAATGTGGATAATTTTATGAAGAATCCAGAATGGGGTGGTTTGTGGTGATCGGACTTTCGAGTCAAAAGTTACGTTCGTTTTAGTATCAAGACAGCAATGGGTAACTATTCGATGCAGATAGCGTGGTATATTTGGGGACGGGTAGGAGCGAAGTATATTGATTGCTATCCTTGTTGCTGTAGCTTGTATTGAAGTTTGTGTATTTAATGTAGGAGGCGTCGTACTTGTTGCCATCTGCTAGCCAAATCGTCGTCGCAACTAGTAAAGGCAAGTGC
Organism: Hsuehochloa calcarea; assembly: GCA_036346395.1. NCBI lineage: Eukaryota > Viridiplantae > Streptophyta > Magnoliopsida > Poales > Poaceae > Hsuehochloa > Hsuehochloa calcarea. The sequence goes on from CM070594.1 coordinate 21,632,536, forward strand.
ATGGTGAGCGCGATCAATGATGATCTTTGTGATTCTTTATCTTCTATTACCATTATTGTTGTGCTTTTATTTTGTTTAATTGCAAGCAATGGAAAGGTATGGATTTATATTGTTAATGGACATGATGAAAGATTGGATATGATGAGTATCATGAACTTATGCATGTTTGCATTCATAAGCATCTTTGCATAAGAGAAGGTGATCAATATTGATCACAACTCCACGGGAGTGGAGGAGGTCCCCGATCCTTGAGGAGGAGCGGGCTTGAGAGTGAATGTTGTCGCGAGCATTCACTCATGCTATCCGCGATATCTGTGAAAGAAGTGCATGTGGACATGTAGAATAGATTTGCATTGATACATGAGATTAATGGATGTGAATCAAAGAGAAGATAACTGTATGTGAAAATTAATAGTAGTACCTGTGATGATAATGAAGTTATTGAATGCTGTTGATTGATTATTGTTCGTTGTATATTAATGTATTTGCTGAGTCGTGGACTCACCCTTGCTCTTTTGTTGTCTTTAGGTGATCTTCGAGGACGCCGTAACTGAGAGCGAGTAGAGCACATGGACAACATATGATCATTTACCTTAATAATCTTTTCATTCAGAATTGGATTACTCTTGGACATGTTAGAGGTTGAATAAAATTTAGGACAACGTTTGGACTAGACTATTTGCTTTATTCATTTGGATTCATTGGTTGATGCTGTTTTGGACTGTTTACGTGGTTTTATTCCACTTGATTATTTATTATCGTTTGAACCATAATTATGCATGTTCTTTTGTGATCCATGGATATATTTATTGTTGCTTTCTTGCTGTAATTTGATAGTGTGTCTATAATTATTAGTTTAGAGAGTAGTGTGGTGGCATTCTAGGCTCAGTGTTGGGCTGGGGTGTTACAGTGAAATTGGATCCAAGCTTGAGGATTATCACTTCATATCACAAGCCAATGACATTTCAGTAACAAGTACTTACATTGAAGTATCTAGTCCTTTTATGCCTTGTGTAGGTTGCATTTCATGAATATCTTATTAAAAGTGTGTTATTGCTCTTGTTCATAATCATAATTATTAAATCTTGAGCAAGATGGTTAGATGCATATTAAGGGGGAGTACTAAGTCATAATCATGTGTATCACATTCCTAAATGTGCCCAAATAAATGAAGTGCTAGTATTGTTTTTCAAAATTGAGCCTTTTAGCCAAAACTCAAAAATTGCATAAATTTTAGTAATTCTTTGAAAAACTAGTTGCAAAATGTATACAAATGCTTTTCAAAGGTTTTCCAAAGGTTCTGGTTAAATAAAATCTATTTCAAGTGAAAATGAGTTTCTAGCCAAAATTCTACATAATAGTATTTTGTTTTTGACCTAAACTAGACTTTAGTGTAAAATCTATTCTAAAAGGAATTTGAAAAACTTCCAAAAGGAAAATACTAGAGTTGGTTATTCTAAATATTTTTGGTATTCAGAAGATTTCCAAAAGACCAACCTAGAAAAGGTTATTTGATTTTAAAATTCGTTCAAAATCTTCCATTAACCAAAATGGTCACATTCTAGCACTTAAGTGAGTTTTGCCATATGAGCCAAAATTATTCACATGAAAAGGTTCATAATGGTATTTATGACTGATACATGCAATTGGATGTTTTAAAATAAACCAAATACTCATTTTGGCTTCTTTGAAAAATTTCAAGAAAATGGAGTTTCATTTGCAAAATCAAAGCTTAATTCATAAAAATTATTTTCTTAGAAAGACATTAGTCTCTTTAATGCATAATGATCCTAAATGACATTTATTTGAGTGCAAAACTAGGGATCATTTGCATAATTCTCAAATTCCAAGATCAATCCTTGAGGTTCCAGAAATATCGGAACTGTCGGCGTTATAACTGCGGTACGACCGCATCCCAGTACTACCGCAAGTTATATGTCGGTACTACCCATTTTTCTGACAAGTCAGGCATTTCATTCCATTTAAATTCTAAACCTACTTCGACTACTTGCTTTGGTCAAGTTGATTCTTATTATACTTGCTAGCAACCCTCAAGTACTTTCTTGACTCCATATGCCATTTTGATCACATTGTGATATTTCATCATAAAAATGGTATTCCTTCTAAAAATGGTAGTTTCTCTTGATCATCTTTACTTCGACATGAAATTTATCCTTTCAAGTGATATCATCTTATCCCTTCAAGTGATATCAAATATCATTCCTTGCCGATCAAAATCTTCTCTTATCTAAAGCTCTATCCGATTTGTGGTATCTTTTCAAGTTGAAGATAAGAAGGATATCAGTCATGTATACAAGTGATATCAAGTATCTGCAAATAGAATCAATTACTCTTGGTATCAAGTGCTTTTCACAAGTGGTATCAAGTTTCTACAAATGGAATTAATTATTCTTGATATCATTTACTCTTACAAGTTGGATCAAATCGGATGGACATATTTTAAAGAGATGACAAAGGAGAAGATGACAAGGAAACAAAAGAATCATTTGTGTGTCAAATGAGAAGAAAAGAATACCAAGAGAAATCTTTGTGCAAGGGAGAGTTTTTCTTTGAGAAAAACTTCTTAAAGATTTTGGGCTTCCTTAAAAAGATTGGTAAAATTTTAATATATGGGAAAACTAATTTGCAATTTGCCCAAAAATGTTTGTGGATCTTGCAAATGCATGTTCTTAATTCTCATTTTCACCATTTGGTATTCTTGGAGTGAAATTGTCAATAATATGCAAGATTAGCCCTTTTCAAAAGCCTTTTTGGTCAAAAGTCAAATATCTTGTTTAAAAGGCCAAAATTTGTGAAAAACTAGATATAAGTACTTAAATATATATCTTAAATGTTTTCCAATGCTCTTGAAGTAAAAATTCTTATTTTAAAAAATAAATATCAAATTTGGTCTCAAAATGATCTTGTATGATCTTGTTTTATTTAAATGACATATGTCCTTCAATAAAAATCTATTGAGTTTTTTGTAATGCCCCGGAATCAAATCGGTGAAATTGAGAAGAAGTTGGGGAGGAAAATGCATTTTGAAAGAATAGAAATATCATTATTTGAGGGGGTTTTCAGCTATTTCGCGGCAACCTGGGCCTTGGGCCGAAGCCCAAGAGGCCCAAGAGGGGGCCGACCAATGGGGTGTCCTCCCCCTAACCCTAGCCGCCCCACCCTCTCCCTCCACTCCTCCCCTTGGCCGCCACTCCCATCACCCCTACCCAGCGCCTCCTCTGCCTCTTGAGGTCTCCTCTCCCCTGCAATGGCAGCCCCGGCGATCCCCGGTGTTGTTCCCCAAGAGCCCCTCCGAAGTTGTCTCTTCCTGCCGGCGTCGTCGTCCATTCTTCGTCTTCCCGGTGGCCGGCTGTTGGAGATGGAAGGGAGGAGAAGGGAGGAAGGCCTTGGTGAAGCGGATCGTCGTCATCCTACGAGTCTACAAGGGTAACGAGAGATCCACTTCGCTGTTTGAGTTCATTAGAGTCGAGAATCCGAGTGGATTAGTAGCTTTGTGCTGCCTCTGGTTGTAGATCCATTCTGTCTAGATTGTTGTGTGTCTACTATCGACCTGTTAGACGCCGATTTGGAGGATCTCCCCTTCTAGAGAATTGTAGTCGCGACTCTTAGCTTTCCATATCCACCGAGATCACGTGATTCCGCCTTACGGTTTAGGAGATATGAATTTTTAATTGCGAACTGTTCTGTCTGTCTGTAAACTGAAGACAGTCGTGTTGTCCCTCGGTTTTGATCTAGTTAGGGTCAGATTAAGAACCTCCACCCAAATAGGTTATTGTATCCCTTTAAATTATCTTTCCAAGTTGAATAAGATCACCTAAATTGGATCAGTAGATTAAAAGTTACGTCATTTTCTTTACTACTGTTATGTAATATGGACAGATTTCATCGGTGTTTTCGATGTTGTTTAGTCCTCTGTTTTGGCGAATCGAGAACCCGCCAACTAGTGTTTCGTAGTGTCGTGCGTTAAGATTCATTGGGAACTGGTTTGGGTCATTTGAATTCAGATAATTAAATATGCTTTTTCTCGTACCGCTGATCGGAAGGGCTGAAATCTGGTCAGTATAGTTTATTTTCAATTCGAATGCATGCGGTATATTGGGTAGTCGGAGATATTGTAGAACACGGTAGCAATGTATTTCCACGTTGTTCTTATTTGGGAACACTTGTGTAGGCGGTGAGGCATCGCGTGTGGGGACACCTTCATTGCTTGCTAGCGTCATAGCGCGAAAGGCAAGTACATTGAATTATTTACATTGATGAATGATGTGTTTGTGTTCATGCTAATGTTTCTATGATTCATGTTTTCAATCAACGAAGTTACTCAACATTCATATTCCAGTACAGACAAGTACTGCATGTTAACTTGTGGTGTTTTCAATTGAATGCATGATAATGTGATGTATACGTGTATGTTCTTGCACTTGTTCATGATGTTGATATGTTTCAAATTGATAATTGAGAAAAGATGATGACATTCATATTACTTGCTTCATTCCATTCATACATGCTTTAATTTCCGTCCACGGGAGTGGAATTTTGAAAGACCCATCAATTCCAGTATGGGCATTTGAAAGAACCATCAATTCCAGTATGGGCATTTGAAAACCCATCAATTCCAGAATGGGTACGTGTGATCCACCATTCCAATGTGGGCCACGTTGGACACCCGTATGAAACGTTCTTCATACGGTAACTTTAAGTGAACACCGACGGGTGTTACACTCGCTATACCGGTATAAGCTGTGATTAGTCCATTCCTTCAGTGCATTCTTTCATTCCATCCATTCATGTATTCATTCCATTCAATCATGTATGTGATGCAAGATTTGTTCATAATTCAATTGAATTGATTTGTCCACTATTTGATTGATTATTCTAATATGGTACTTGCTGAGTTTCGACTCACCCTTGCTTTCAATGTTATTTAGGTGATCCACCCTGATGTTGATGATTTTGGGAAGGGAGTAGACCAACACGTTGCATACAGAACATTACTTGATAATTTCATTAATGGTTTCAACTTTGATATTCCTTGATGAGAGATGGACTGTATTAAGTAATGTTTAAACTTCATGTCATGTCGTTCCATGATTAGTTTCTTGATTATTCGCCACTGATGTATTGGCTGCTTTCACCTCGTTATCCTGTTATTGATATTTGGATAGATGCATATTGAATCTTATTCCGTAAATTGTTCATATGTTGTATCCTTAGGTGGCAACTTGGCTTCCGAATAGCCAGGGTGTTACATTTTTGAAAAAAAATTCAATACCAAACTCATAAGGTTGGTAATTTTAAACATTTCTTATGTTCAAAGTTTTTACAAAAGACCAACCGTTGAAAAGTTATACTCATTTGAAGTTCACCAAAAACTAGTTTTCACCCAAAATGATATATTCTTGCATATAGTGAGTTTCGCTATTTGAGCCGGATTTATTTGTGTATCTTGGCTTGAAATATTATTTCTAACTCATCCAAAGCCAACAAAGTGAAAAACTCCATGAATTTCAAATTGGTTTGCATTTTGAACATTCATTGCAAAATTGCTCTCTTTATATGCCTACAACGCGCATTTTGCCAGATGTTTTGAAAGAAAATTCCTTTTTCAAAAATTATTTTTGGAAAACACTCCAAATAGTCGAAACTTAAAATATGGAAATTTTCAAAGAATTTGGAGTTCATTTATAAAAAGTTTGGACATTTCTACTCGTTGATCAAAAATCATGCCTTCAAAGCTCAATTTGGCATATCTTTTGAATGGAGACTCCTTTTTCAAAAATTCTTCTTGGAAAAGTTCCTTAGGAGTCCAAAGTTTATTTTTGACAAATTTTAAGGTATTTAAACTTTAATTGAAAAAGTTTTGACTTTTTCTCTCTTTACTCAAATGCTGAAAATTCAGAATTTCGCATTGTTTTGAGCAGATTTGTGATTTTTGTATCTGCAAATGGGTTCACAATTAGAGGAAGCTATAATAATGAAATTTGATCCTATATAGCGGTTATATGTTGAAAAATTTTCTCAGATTTATTGGAACTATTTTACCAATTCTCAGCTATCTTTCAAAGCTCAAATGAATTGTCAAAATCTGAAAAACCTAAAAAATTCATCTTTCTGAAACTTTGTGATTTTCATATCTTTAAAGTGGTTGACATTTGGTTAAGCCTCCCAAAATGGAAATTATGTGTATTTGTAAGGACTAGCTCCATGATTTATTTAATATTTTTTCTGAGCTTGTTTTCACACATTTTCAGTTTTGGCTATCTTTTGACCTCTTTTTGCAAATTGAAAAATGTTCTTAAGAAGATTCCAAGAGGGAGATTATTTGAATCCATTTCGAATATCATTTCAAGTGGTTCTCATCTCTTAGTTTAAAAGGGGAGAATGTTATATGATCAATAGGTTTGTGATCTATTTTTGTTTCTCCTCTCATATCCTGAGAACAAAATCTCCATTGGTCATATGAGTCTATTTCATACTTTCTGTGACCAAGCTCCTTGATTGGCAAAGACTCCTTTTGGCTAAGCTTTATTTTGTGTTTTTGGTGATTAATGCCAAAAGGGGGGGAATATTTGTATCAATACTCTTCCATTTGAATGTTTGATTTGTTTAATATACCAAAAGGGGGAGAATGTATAGAATGTACAAATATATCATTCTCATATGCATAATGATTGAAGCTTTAAATTTCACCTTATGTCATGCATAGACATAGTTCAATAGCTTAAATTCTTATCTTATGTCTATTTATATCCAAATGTTGTTATTGATAATGGATTTGTCATCAATCACCAAAAAGGCGGAGATTGAAGGATCTAGACCCGCCATTATGAGTTAATGGAATGTTTTGGTGATTAATGAAAAATCTAAATATGGAATATACTTACACGAGTTCTCTACATGCTATAAAAATTTCAGCCCAAACCATGGTTGTTTCACCACACAAGAAGATCACCTACATACACTGCTTTGTGCTAAAACTGCCGTAGTCCAGGCTGACAAAACTCCTCTCCAAATAGATGCTTCTCTCAACTAATCCTCAATCCAACTGTACAAATCGAAGAACGATAAGTCCAGACCACACTGACCAAGTTTGAGACCGATCGGATGACGTTTGATGCTCTGATCAATGACTTGATGAAGACTACGCAGGAGGGGAGGCGCTGGAAAGGGGGTGGAGGCCAAGGAGATGGGGGTGGCATCTAGGGTTGGGGAAGGAGGGTGCAAGGGAGGGGAGAGGGAGCTAGGGTTGGCTGCCCTTCTCCCTAATGGGCCAAATGCCGTGGGTCCAAAGCCCACGGCCTAGGTTCTCATACTTTACCGAACAAACCCTTCCGAAGCCACAAATTCTGAATTTTTTTCCTATTTTCTTTCCCTTAATTCCATCTCTAATCTTATTGCACTCACTAATGATAATCGGGATATTACAGCGATGGTAGATGGAGAGCCTTGAGGAAAGGCTTAGGGAAAATCAGTTGCAAGCCCCCCCCCCAAACTTTCGAGTAGTTTCGCATCTCAAGAATCTAGACCCGGCATTATGTGTTAATGAAGTATTTTGGTGATTAATGACAAATCTAAATATGAGACTAACACATTTCATTGATTAATGACAAATCTACTTGTGAGACTAACTCTCTCATCTAGTATGATTTTGTGTAGTCTCATTTGGATATAAAAGGGTGAAAACTATGGAGGTATGCATTCGTCTTTATACTCTTATATATTGTTGCATTCCTCGGATCCAAAATATAGATTGAACTCAACCAAAAGTTTAACTTGAATAAGTGCATATGTTCTTATTGCATATTTGTGTATGCACACATTTATGGGGAGTTCACTCTATATTTTGTGGTTTCATTAGTATTGATCCATATTTCGTTCTCCACACATACTTGGGATCTCTACTTTGAAACATATCCTTAGAGTATATATAACTTGTGTTGTTCTTGTATACTCATGTTGCTCTATGTTTATTTATCTACATTCAATTTATGTGCAATTGAAGTGGTTATCATCAATTCCAAAAAGGGAAAGATTGAAGTATCATGTCCCACCATTATGAGTTAATGGTATGGTGTGGTAATTAATAATAATCATATTGTGGAACTAACATTTTCCATGAATTGGATGATTAGATTATGTTCCAGGATGATGAAGACTTTGGATGACATCATGAGTTGATCGTCATCATGTCAAGACTCGGGATGAAGGAAATCATCATGTGTTGATGATGTTCAAGACAAGATCTCGAAGTGAAGAAGATCATCATGTGTTGACTATATTGAAGTAAAGAGCTTGAATTAAAGGAGATCATCATGTGTTGATGATTATCAAGTCAATGACTCGAACTTGAAGTGAAGATGTGGGTCATCAAGCTTCAAGAAGATGTTCAAGGCAAAGGTATGACTAGCTAGGGCTAAGGATGTGTTCCTATTCTTTTACCTGTCTTGGTGTTTGGTTGGTAGACCGGATTGCTAGTTTAGGCTACCGTACTATTAAGAGAGGTCTTGACTAGTAGCTTGAGAGTATCATGTGTTGATAGCTCGTCGTGCTTGCTCTAGCTCTCGTTAGCATGTTGTCAATATTTGCAAATGTGTTTTGCAAGTAGTTGAGGCTCATGCATAATGCTTGTAGCATGTGACTTTAGTTTGTGAATGTGTTTTGTAGATGGCTTAAGTCCATGTACCTTATTCCTTGTAGCATGATTCTAAAAGTTGGCAAATATGTTTTACAACTTGTTTAGAATCTCGCTTTCAACCCTTGTTTGCATATTGCATCAATTGGCAAATGTATTTTGCATAATTAGTTTTGTTTCTGGACCGCATGGCCGTAGTGTGTTGGCGGTCGACCGATGTCCGATCGAGGTTCTTGTGATCGACTTTTTCTAGAAGATGTGTTTTTTCGGATTTGTTGTTTCCTCTGTGGAGCGGTCTGACTGCAGTTGTAAGACCGGACTGATCGTACCTCTGGGTCTTGGACCCAGTCAGCTTTTTCCAGAAGGTGTGTTTTTCTGGATTTGCTGATTTTCGTTATAGCGATCTAACCGGCACGTGTGGATCAATCTGACCAGCTGGCTCGGTTTGACTAGCCATTGGTTGGCGGTCAGACTGGATGTGTCCAACGGATAGTTTTATAGCCGTTGGAGGAAGCGAGGTCTGACCGGCCATATGTCTACGGTCTGACCGGGCTTCGCTGATTTTCAGCAGAATCTCTCCCTAACGTCTAGTTTTTGTGTGTGGACTATAAATACCCACCTTGGCGGGCCTTGGGTGAGGTTGCTGGTGCCATTACCCATTCCCTTGAGCAAAGAGCAAGCCCTCTTATCTCTTATGTGCATGTGTTGCACTTAGTGAGCTTAGAGAGCAAATCCTAAATTGTAACATCCCAAATTTCGCTTTCTCTAAAATTTAATTTCAAATTAATTATTTAAAATTATCTAGAATTTATTTGGATCTTATTTGTAATTTATGTGTAATACTGGAAGGAAATCTCAATTTCCAAAATTCTTTGTCCAATCTAAGTTCCGAAAATTCAAATTTAAATCTCCAAAAAAAATATTCATTCTAATCTCTTGGCCCAATCTTTTTATTTACAGCCCTTCTTTTTAAAAAAAAATAAAAAAGGTTCCCGAGCGATAACCCATCCCCCCACTGCTCCAGTGCTTTGCTCACTTAACCTCCCGTGAGATACCAAGTGCCCATTTGCTTTTCATTGATTTATATTCCCCATCCTTCTTTTTATCTCATCTTTCCTTTCATCTTCTTCCTCCAGACCGAGCCGAAGCTTTCTGTTCTTCGTCCAAAAATTCCAGATTTACGTTTCTTTTCCGTTCTCCTTGTCCGTTTCACCAAATTCAATTCCGTTTGAACTGTTGCGACCCCGTAATCACCGCGCCATTATCCTCATGCATTCAAAGCCCCTTAAACCACAGCTCATCAATCAATTTGACGTTTCTTTTGGTTTACGTAGCGAGCTAAAAGCGTCCCTGTGATTCCTTATGTTCCGGTGATTCGTTTTACGAAAGAAGCTATAAATTGGCACGATAGCTCTTCTTTGACCCGTTTGAATCCCCTCCAAGTATCATAACCTCTGGAGCACCGACGGCATCAGATTTCCATTTTTCTAAACGACGGTCTTTTCACCCAAATCGTCGAATTCGTCGCCTCCTGTGAGCCAAAATTCAATTACTCGTTACAGCTTGATCTCCATCATCCACTCTACCTAGTGCTTACCTCCGTTTGTTCAAATTCACGTGGAGTGCCACCGCCACCGTGCGCAGCCCTGTCGCCACCGCCGTTCCATGTCGCGTCGCCGCTGCCATGGCTTCCCGGCCGAGCCGTCGCTTCCCATGCCTTTCCCGAGGATCCCTCAACTCATTTTGCTAGTTGGCCATGGCCCATGCCACCCTCGTGTAATACCTCGACTTACTTTGAGAGAGAGAGGAAGAGAGCAATTGAATTAGAAAAAGTATTTGAAGTTTTTAAAGGGTGTTTTTCCGTTTTTAGGAACTCAGGCCTTGGGCTAGCGGCCTACAGCCTTGGCCCAAGGGAAACTGGCCCGATAAAGGGGGAGAGGTAGCCAAACCCTAACCCATCACCCCCCCCATGCGCCACTCTCTCCTCTCCCTCTTTTTTTTCAGCCGCCACCCCCTCCCTCCCCTCTCCAGCCGCCGCCTCCTCCAGCACCCCTCCTTGCAGTCTTCATCAATTCATCGATCGGAGAATCAAACGACATCCGATCGGTCTCAAATTTGGTTAGTGTGTTCCTTGCTTGTTTATCTTTGATTTGTACAGTTGGATTGAAGATTAGTTGAGAGGATCATCTGTTTTGATATGTAGATCTTTTGTTTGAGTAGTTAAACGATCACGGATTAGACTAAAAATTTTACAAATTGTATATATCTAGTGTAAATACACTCTTACCAATTTTCATACAATAATTATCAGTGGTTTCTGAGATATGAGTTAATAACCAAAGGGTACAGACTGTAGTTTCAGGAGTTTTGTTTAGCGCTGTTGCTCGTCAGTTTTGGGTATGATGCGTATGTTTTCTGATCTGACCACCTCTTATAAAGTTGTAGACCTCGGTTTTAGCTTTCTTTAGGCACTGAGATCACCCGATTTGGAGTTACAAATTAGAACTTATGGCAGTTTTCGTGCGACTATCCAAGAGAGCTAACGAGATCTGCAAGTTTGATTGTTTGTCCAGTAAGAAATATTTAGAGACCGCATCAGTTAGGTCACCCAACACGAAACATGTGGGCGATTCAGTAATATTTCCAAGTTGATAAATAAAACAATTTTTAGAGTTTGCAATCAAAAGTTATGGAATTTTACCGCATGTTGTTTTACATTGATCAGATTGAAGGGACAGAAAACTTCATCTGAATATAAGAATTAGTAGGATGCCGAAGCAGGGGACTTGCCCAACTAGATTATTGTAGCTGGTTTTGTCATGATTCCAGAGAGTCCAAGATCACCCCGTTCCGAGTTGCATAGTAAAAATTATGTTATTTTTAGCGCTGCTATCCCGTAGTCCTTTTTGCTAGACTGTCGAGAAGGTGGAGTAAAACATGTATTCGAACCCTAGTTCTTGAGGAGTTGGGTTAAGGGACGTAAACGGGGTCCTCCTTTTAGCGTATTTATTGTTAGCGCTATTCTTGTGTAGGAGGCGGAGTCCCGGAGTAGAGGCGTCATCTTTGCTTCTTTGCGCGCCGTAGCGGAAAAAGGCAAGTATAATTTTAGTACAATATTGTGTGTTGGGAAATATGGTTGATTTGATGCGTGCTTAATATGATTATGCGTGATGAAAGTGTTTATTTCACATTGTTTATATGATGATCGATAATTGATAATTCTTACAAGAACATATTGTGGATTGTCCATGTCATTTCATATCAATCATGCATGTTGGCATGAGATACCCACGGGAGTGGGCATTGAGATCCTCATATTTAAGATATGGGCAATGGGTCCCCATCTGAAAAGGATGGGCAATGGGTCCCCGCATTTGATAATGCGGGCATGAGTGAACACCGACGGGTGTAACACTCCGCAATACAGGTATATGCAAAAGAGGAAAGAAAAGTGCATTTGAGCAATTTGCATAGCATGAGCATATGAAATGTTTATTGTTGAGAATTATGGATGGATGATGATAGTTACGGCTGTTTATGTTATTGTCTTGCTAAATGTACTTTGTTGAGTCTTCGACTCACTCTTCTTTATTCTTGTGTTTTTAGGTACCCCGTTTGTGGACAACATGCATGGGAGGGAGTAGATTTATGCTTGGATGCACATTGGCACGAACCAATTCTCCATTGAATAAACAATTTGAATGATAGTTTAGAATATGAGTAAACCGCTTAAGGTTTCTTATATTTATGCTTTATGCGTTTGGATAATTGTTTATTCCTATTGTTAGCTGTGCAAACCCCTGGTATGGTTAGTTATTCAAAGGAGAACCTGCCGAAAGTTAGCAAAATGTCTTAGTTTAATTTGTAATTTTGTTAGTGTGGTAGCATTCCAGGCTCAGGTGGGTCTGGGGTGTTACACCTCGCCGGCAAAGCCGTGTCCTGAGATGACATGGTTTTAGCTTCTGCTCCGTTCGTTTCTCTGTAGGTTGAAAAATGCCATTGCTTTGCTTCAAATATTTATGCCTTGGTTAATCACACAAGAGCACATTGGGTTAGTTGGTTAGAGGATGATTGGTAGTCCTCTACCGCAGCTTGAGGTCCCAGGTTCGAACCCCCAGTTGCCAAGTTTTCTACCATTTTCTGTTTCTGTGAACAGTACCTTCTGAATAGTATATTTCTATTTTTTTTTATCATTTCTGAATAGTCGACACCAGTTTGGACAAACCGGACGCGGCAACCACAACCTACGTTGAAGGCGAGTCTCCTTTGACCACTTTGAACCTATGACTTGTAAAATATGTTTTCAGTTTTAAAAATTATTATGCATTGCTAATTTATTTAAATGATAAGTTAAACTGTAGGTTGTTAGTTAAAAACCTAAAGTTTGCTATTATCATCCTTGATATGTGATATCCTACATCTTTGTAACCCTAGTGTAGGAAAGTCTGTATTATTGAATACAATGTTGCAGAATAGTTTGATACGGTAGAATTGCTTAGACGTGCTTTGTTCCTGTTTAACCTTTGGGGGAGAAAAATCTTTATTATATGTTATGCTTTAAATTTTGAAAAATATTTGACATTAGGTAATGTCAATATTTGGAAACAAAATAAAAATGGTGGAAAATATTTTAGACTAGGGTGGATGGCATGAATCTGGTTTGTCTCACCCTGGTCGATTAAGGACCGACTCTTGTGTTTATTCAAACCAAGCATTACCGTACAACCACATGTCCTGAATGGGAAGGACACGGCTGAATAATTTACTATGTTCTAGCATTACGCCCGCCGGCTGTAGATGGGCCGACTGTAGATGGTGGGTTTTACCTGGTAGTGCAGACGATGGTAATTGACGTCCATGTTTGTCAGGGCTTGCGCCGGATGTTGGTAAAGGACGTCCAAGTCCGGGCAGGTTATCCCTCACAACGGTGAGCTCTGGGTCAATGGTAAATGACGTCCTTGACTTGGGGTTAAGCTCATCGGGCGGGCTAGTGTTAGGATAAAGTATTGTAAAAGCCTTGTGACAATCGCTCAGTCGCACACCTTCGGAAGTGTGTGAGCGGACAGTATAAGCTGATTGTCTTGTGTGGGTCAAGCTGTACAACCTCTACAGAGTGTTAAAAACTATTCGAATAGCCGTGCCCACGGTCAAGGGCGGGCAAGGTGCGTATACACATGGTACATTTCAGTTTTGGTTTTAAAATATTTATTTTGGAAATCTGGGAGTAGTTGGAAAACTTGGATTATGGTTCTAGCGGTTAAAGCCAGTTGAGCAGCTAGCGCTCAATTCTTGAAAACCTGGCGGTTAGAGCCTTTTTACTAATGTATGGTAGTTGGAACATGCATTAGAGTTTTATTTAATTTACTTTATCTTTTTAATCACCTTTTCTCAAATGAGCTTTTTAAAAGATGTTTAAACTTAAAATGTTGCTTTGTGCAAATGAACCCTATATGCCCAATTGTTAAAGCTATACATATGCATCATTTCCCAAGACTCGCGGAGTACCTTATGTACTCACATACTACGCTCAACCAATCTCAGAAGTCTACGAAGATGCCCAGAACGACTACGACTACTTCGCAGTGGCCGGCGAAGGCTTCCCAGTACTAGGTGCGTTTTCCCAGTCGAATGCCGGTGGGCAATTTGATGGGTCACCACTCGAAGTTTACTCTTTTGTTGTTTCCGCTGCTGTAAGACTTAAGGTCTTTTGACCTCTTTTGTAATAAGTGGCCATAAGGCCGGTACTCAGTTATTTATTAATGTTATTTTGTGATTCGAACTGGTTATCAACAATGTTTCCACTGTGTGCACTTGTTACTGATCTGGGACTGGTGTAGAAATACACAGAAGGTTCGGATTCAGAAATCCGGTCCTGACATAAATGCATGTACTGCATTAGGTAGTGGATTGTGTATCCATTGAGCTTAGACACTTGATTCGTTCAAGTGAGTGTCTCCGATTGTTACTCTTGGTGTTTGCCGACACCTAGACGGCTTGAAGGAGTTGCGCCGGTGATCTTCTCAAAGAAGGTTGTGAGAAGACCCGAGCGGTTATGAGTGGTTTGCTACTCGCCATCTCCGGAGTGGAGGAAGAGCAACCCCGAGTGAATCGATGTGTTGGTTTGTGTTGTGAGAACCGTTCCAAGTGGTTGGACTTACCTCGGAGGTGTTGGCTCAATTGAGGAGCCGGTCCAACGCGGTTGGGCTTACCTCAATGTGGATTAGGGGAGATCGGCAAGTCTTCGAACACCACGATAAAACATCATCGTGTCATTGTGGTTTGTTCTTGTGTTTTACCTTATGCAATTTACCTTCATGGAATTCAATTGCTTACTTGTGTTTGGTTAATTTCTTATATTCAATTGTATTCATATTGTTGGTGCACTTAGTCAAGCCTAGTTGATTTATGTTTTAATTGTGCAAAACCAAATTATTAGCTTCCGCTTTAAAATTTCGTTTTAGCCAAAGATAATTTTAAAACCGCCTATTCACCGCCCCTCTAGTCGGCCTCCTCGATCTTACAGCATCTAACCCTAACCCTACCCCAAAAGGTGACAACAGATTTCCTGCCGATGATATTCTAGTAATAATTATTATCTCCAGAATGCTCAATCCATTGATAGGCCTGTTGGAGTAGCTAATTTTATATCATTTTTACGTGGCTATGTAGTGCACGCTCCAAGTGAGATAAGCCTCTGTTGCCCTAGATGCTGGTTGGGGCCAAGCGTATCCATCCAGTGTAAGGGCTTTGGTGCACGGTGTAAATCTAGCGTCGGGTTTCGCAAAAGTGAATGTGGATGGTGTTCATACCAATTTCGCAGTCGTCCTGCTGCAGATTCCCCCAAACGATGAGATCATGACCTAGGGCAAGCCATTGGAACATTCAACCAGTGGCCCAAGAGGGACATCTGCTTGGAGCTACCTGCTCCGATGTCAACTTCACGGGAATGTCCTGCAACAGTGTGAAGTCCACGGGAGATACCTGCACTAGAGCGGCAAGGGCCCGGTGCATCAGATGCATCTACACCTCATGCTTGGTCGACTCTCACGAAGTCGACCTCAAAAAAGCATAGCAGCAAGGGCAAATAGAAGATGATCAAATCCTGTTCTGATATCCCCTTCTTGTCGTCAGCCCGAAAATTCGTGCTAAGTCAGTCGTTGGTCGAGACGGTAGAGCGCAACCCTGCCCTAGGATTCTATTGCACAAGATTGCATATATGGTACATGGAACAGGCCAACAAGACGGATGGACAACGACGCTCGAGTGTCATCGTCAAGTTCAAGAAAGATCATCTTAACCACGTGGTTCAAGACTGTATCTTCACGGTGACCTTCGAGGACTTGTTATTCCTCTTCAACCTCGACGCCCTCGACGCCTCACTCATGCGATGCTGGACACTGTAAGTGTGTACAATCACAGTCAACGTTCGTGTAATACCAATAAATGTTATATATAACTCCTTGCTTTTGTGTGTGTGTGTGTGTGTATATATATATATATATATGTATGTATGTATATGATTTCTAAAGCCGAATTAAGGAATTCACCAGTAGGTTTCCTCGACCCACACTTGGTCTCCTTACAAACCATCAAGGAGAATGCAAAATTCATCGAGGATTACATGATGGAGTCATTGCTGACTCACCGCGACAAGGAATTCATACTTTCCCCCTACAACCAGGAGTAAGTGATGCACTAGTGGCTATACTTATTGATTTGTACTTTATAAGCAACACGAACTTAGATTTAATGACCATGGCGACATACATGTGTAGGTTCCAATGGATTCTAATTGTAATTATACCAAAATAGAATAGGGTAATATACCTAGATTCCCTAAACAGGGCCACACATGACTTCATAATTGTCCGATAATTAATCGATGAGTACACATATTTCCTCCATAGATAACTCTATTATAGTCTTTCCTTTCTTTACAATGGCTAAGGCTAACTTCTTGGAATCATGTAGGTCGTTCGTCGTGTACTTTGCTAAAGGAGGGAAATGCAAGGGAAGGATTCTACGACACAACCTAAATTTTCTAGTATTCACTAGTACACATTAATCCTATATAACACTTCGTAGTAATGCCTCTCGAACTAACTAATTCTATTTTTGTAGTACCACCAATAGCCGTCGGCCTACAACATCTGTGGATATTATGTTTGCGACAACATGGAACTACTCGTTGGTTTCACGATGACCAATGATCCTTAGGTTTGTCAATCTTGCAATAATTATTTCATACTTATCAATTCATATATGCGCGAATTTAATCTTCCTAGCGACAGGTTGCGAGCATCGATACAACTGCATTGGAACAAGGCCAGCTCATAAACATTCGAGGATAGTTTGCAACATTCTTGAGCCGTGAGGTCATAAATCCAGATAGGAAGTTCCACAATGTAGATTGAACTTGATTGGGATAAGATTGAACTTAATGGTACATGTGTATAAATGTACATGAATGGTTAATTTTAGTTAATTGATTTATGAATTGGTTGTGCTTGTTTTTGAAATGAATGTGTATTGGATGTGCTTGTTTCTGAAATGAATGTGAATTGTATGTATACATGTACTTGTTGTGTTTCAGCTTGTTTCAGATGGCATGGTTATCATTTGCTGAGGCTAGCCAATAAACAGAAATAGATTTAGCAATATAAAAGAATATCATATATGGTTCCTTAGGACATACCGTCTATGATACATCAGTTCTCACAGACTATTTCATCTACAAACCGTCTGTGATACATCATCTCTCATAGTCGGTTTCATCTACAAACCGTCTGTGATAGTGAACTATCACAGACAGTTTTGAGTTAATAACTGTTTGTTATAGTCTGCATCACAGACGGTTCGAAAACCGTCTGTGATGACCTCATGTCGTCACTGACCCATAAACTCAGACGGCTCGCGAAACCGTGTGTGATGATATTTTTGAACCGTCTATGAAAACCTTTTTATAGTAGTGGTTCGCCCACACACCACAAACTTCGGGTATGGTTTCCAAGAAAACCAAAATCTTTTCCTTTCTCTCAAATTTTAATTAAATGATTGGAATGATTGTGTCTGATCAAATCTTATTGATGCACATTCCAAGGCAAAGAAAAGCCTTAAACAAATACTTTTTATATTCAAAAGCCTTGGGGGCTAGGTGATGAGGATTCTTGACTAGGTCAACCTTTTTGCTCAACATCAGAGTCTCTATCAAAGTAGGTCTACATATTAGAGGCTACCTCTATAACGGTTATGAGCCTACAACTAGTACTCAAAGAAAGTTTTACACCCTTTACTACAGACAAACTGGTCAACAACTCGTTCGAGTCTTGAGATGACCAGCTATGGACACCATCCAACCAGCTATACGGTTATGGGCAATCCCCGACCAACAAACCGGATGGGAGACCCGGCAATTTCCCACGTTACTAATGGGAAAATGGTTATTGGCGCATCTAGCAACTTACGATAGTTAGCTAAAAGATGTGACGGTTCAAGATTCTACTAAAGAACGTGCATGAATATTATATGCTCCTTTAACGGCATTAACTGCCACCCCTTTAATAACTGTCATCGTGTAATCATTCATTGTTCATATTTAAATCCATTGATTATGTAACATCCTCATTGTATTATCAAACACTTAGTGTGCCTACAACAATAAAAGGTCTTCATTTTGATAGTAGTTTCATCTCATTTTTTTCTCAAATAAGCTCGATAGAGAACCATGTGTGTGGATGTCGGACCCAGATTTCACCAATCCAAATCCTCTGTGAAAATACTATGTTATTCCCTCGATCAGTAGATAGCACTCACAGATACATCACTGCATCATTTAATACACGATGGAAACCATACCATGCATTATATTACAAAATATCATAGTCACATAGACCGCATCGGGTCGAGTTTTATAATAAGGGCCGAACAAGCCAAAATATTACATTATAAAAATAGCAAAAGCGGTAGAGAAAGCAAAAGGGTAGAGCGCATCTCTCCACTGGCAAGCGACTGGGAAACCCGTGTGCTTCCGATATTATCCAAAGACTAGATAATATTGGATGTACGCAAGCACCAACGGAATCATCAAGACTGTGGCGAGACCCAAACTAAACAAACTACACTACTCTTCATCATCTCCAGGGCCTCCAACTTCAGGATCCTCGTAATATGCGTAGTCTCCATGAATTACTGCTTCTGAGTGTTTGGGGGAAAGAGCGAGGATGAGCAAAACTTTCGTGCTCCCGATCCAATATACAGGATGCGGTAATAATATATGCAAGGCAAACAATGATGGCACGGGTTTTTATTTGCTTAAAGTAGCATTTTTCATCTACAATATTTAGAAATTCCTAAGACTTAGCAGTTTGACCAAAGCTCATTTTAAAAAGAAATTTTGTGCAATAATAATAACAGCGAAGGTTACCTCCACCTTATGCTAACCACCTTATGCTTATTTTGGTTGTGGTTACATCCACCATTACCAACACCACTGAGTACGACGACCTAGGAAAAACCAAAACAGAGTTACATCAGCTACTCCTTGCCCCCACATGATTCCTTAGTCTTGTAGTTGAGCGATCGTCACAGTAACCTTTCAAAATATCTCACCTCTTCTGTCATCTCACCCATATGGGGCCACGCCCATAAGTTGTGCGGGATGTTCAACTCAGCAACTAGCGTAGCTGGATTACCCACAATGTATAGTGTGATTGGCAACTTCACCTTGCATCGGTGTCCCATTCAAGCCGAACCGTATCGAGTGCTTGCACGATCTCGCTACCCCTCCTGTGAGACGGCATTCAGAGTTTAATAAATTTACTAAGCCAAGTTGTACTTTACAGACTTGTGGTTGTACTTGTTTTTACATGGGAGGTCATGACAAAATTGAGTCCTTAATCTATCCGGGCGGTTCATACCACAAACCACACATTCTCGTACTACGTCCGCACCCACGACCATACCATCCGCCAAGATGAGTTAACAGCAATTTAATAGGGTTTTGGGAACAAAATATATTACCACAACATTCCAGTCATTTACTCACAATAACTGCCCAAAACCACTTTCATGATTAAAATATGGTGATTGGGATATTTATTGCCCCGGTACTTAAGCAAGACTAGCATATCGCTTAAGTACAACCTATAACTAGTAACTACCACATAGTTACTAGGGTGATATGGAATAATGGATTCAATTGCCAAAGGATGACATAATGGTTAATTAATCATCAAATGGGTATTTAACTACAATACATTTAGCTTTAACATACATTTGCTTAAAGAATTAAAGCATGCAATTTTGGTAATTTAAAGGAATATAATTTGCACAAAACGTAGGCTCAAAAGTATTGACACGCCTGGAGTGAAGGGGAGAGAGTCTTGAAAGTCCCGCGCTTGATCAAACTGGAGATCTCCCGCGTCTTCGAACTCTATTCGGACGAACGCACCGGAAAGAATAAACAAGCAAAGAGAAAAAAAAATACGCAAGAAATATAACATGAACTCCAAGTTAAATAAGACCAATGACATTAGAAAGGTCTTGAATTTAGACAAATTGAGAAGCAAAAAACACTAGAATTGGAGTTATAAAGGAGCTTTTGCAGTTCTGGCTTCGAGTACTGCCGGTTTTGAGTACTGTTCGTTTCAAGTATTGTTCGTTTCGAGTACCGCTGGCTTTGGGTACTATTCATATCGAGTACTGTTTGTTTTGAGTACTGCGGCTTTGAGTACTGTTCGGAGGGATGTTCGAATACAGGACGTAGTCGGAAGGAGGTCTTGACTACACGACGTAGTTGGAAGGGGTTTGACTACATGTGGTCGAAAAAGTATATCGGCTACATGTGGTCGTATAGGATATCTACTACACGTGGTCGTAAAGGGTATCGACTACATGTGGTCGTAAAGGGTATCGATTACATGTGATCATAAAGGGTATCGACTACATGGGGTCGTAAAGGATATCGACTACCCAGTGTGGTCTGAAGGAGCTTCGACAACGTGGCGTGGTCGGAGTGAGTTCGACAACGCAGTGTGGTCTGAAGGAGGTTTGACAACACGGCGTGGTCAGAGGGAGTTCGACAACGCAATGTGGTCTGAAGGAGGTTCGACAACGCTGTGTGGTCTAAAGGAAATTCGACAACGCGACTACCTCATCGTGGTCGTAGCCGTAGTCGTAGACATGGTTGTAGATATAGTCGTAGACATGGTCGAAAAGGAGTTTCGACTGCTCGGCGGGGTCAGAGAGACAAGAGGGAGAACCGGGTACGGAGAAAGGGGGCTTACCAAGACCGATAGAGAGGTCAAAGGGGGTCGAACGATGATGGGGGAGTTCGCGGTCGGCGACGAAGGAGATGGCGGTGAAGTGGTCGGTCAGAACTGAAGGAGAAGAGGAGAGGCGGCGGTTCCTGTGCCACAAACCTGAAACCGAGTGAGCGGGTTGCTTCAAGGAGCTCTGGGGCATGAATTGACGCGGGTAGAAGAGGGCTGCACTGGTGTGGCGAGAACCAGAAGGAGGCGCAGCAGTTGCTCGAACTCGGAGCTTAGGGCTTCGGGCAACCACTGCAGCAACAAAAAGGGAGTGGGGGATCTTGGTGAAGAAGGGGCTGCTCGGGCTCTTCTTGGGTGGCACTTACCAGAAGCGAAGGAGAGTCGAGGGGAGGAACGAGAGGGGCTCAGGGCTTCTTATAGCCGACAGGGGGGAAAGCAGAGTCGTCGGCGAATCGAGGGCGCATCGGTTCCCGAGGTGGTCGTGGCATGGGCGCCCTGATCGGAGAGGACGGGGTAGGCGCGCCCAGCGGGGAAGTAATGGGAGCGACGACTTGGGTGGACGACGCAGGTGGCTAGGCTAACACGAGTAGATGATGGCAATGAAAAGGGGCGACGGAGGCGTCAGACTCAAAGGTAGGTGGAGGGAAGCAGGTGGTGACAAAGGGCCAAAAGGCACAGGCGCGCGGCCGTGACACTGACCGACAGTGGGACAGGCGACGGGACTGGTTGATGGAATAGGGCAGCAGAAGATTAGGGGAGAGGCACTGGTCCTACTGGGCCAGAAGGGGAAGGAGAGAATGGGCCATGGAGACGGGAGGGGAGGTGGTCGTTCGGCCCAAGAGTGAGAGAGGATGGGCTGGACTCAAAGAGAGAGATGTTTTGAAATGGAGGTAGAAATTACAGATTTTGAAAATACAACATAAATTGAAATAAATTGTTGAAACCAACTGACAAAAGTAAATACTATTTCTAATTCGAAAATGGACTGTTAGAGAGGATCACATTTTATTCTAGTTTGCACAGCTAATGTCATTGCACCATGGATACTAACTCTAAAACAATCAGTTACATAGGATGGACAAAATCTCATTTTTTTCTGCTGTGTGTTGATTAGATGTGTGACAAGTGACATACAATATTGAATGGCATCTAGGGGAGTCTCAAAAAGAAAAGAAGAGCATCTACCATGTTCACATTAACGACATGCTTTTGTGAACTTTCTGCAAAAGTTGCAGCCATGGCCTAAACCCAGTTCAACAGTCTCTCTTAGAACCTTTACCTTTCAGCGCAGTCCAGTGGAAAGACAATGCTTGCCAGTAAGTTGCTGCAATCCAAAGCCCCTCTTTTGTTTATTTCTCAAGTACACTTAATCGACGGTCTCAAAATAAAAAATTTATTCGACCAATTGGTGGAAGAGATGTGAAAACTTTGTTCTTACAAAAGTCTAGCCATGCTCATAGATCCCTCTCTTTTCGTGGAAAAAGAATCTTCCATTTGGGGCAAGTTTAACAATATACTGTCCAGACAACTAATCTTGGTTTCTTTTGCCTGGTAATCTAAACAACTAGCAAAATGATCATATATATATTACCATGTTCCTACTGAGTTGAACAAGTGCTCTCGACAACTTTGCAGCCTCCAATGGCGGACTTGGAGCACTAGATTCTTGCAAACATTAGAAGAAAAAAAGAGAAATGCGCAATAAAGTGAGAAAATAACCATCATTCTTGTTACTACAAAAAAATTTGCACTGTGAAACAAGCTGCTAGCTAATAAAAAAGCGGCAGAGAGCGGGCGGATGGCGACGCTCTGCACCCCTCCGCCACCGCCCTTCTCCTTACCCCGCTCCACCCGCCCGCCACCGCCCCCTCAATTACTTGCCCCCCCCCCCACCTCCCTCACCACCTTACCACCACCACCCAGCCCCACCTTGCCCACCCCCCCCCCCGGCGCACCACCACCACCACCACAAAATCCTCCCACCAAATCCAGATCTACCCCCATCTGGTGGAGGCCCGCCGCCACCCCCGGTCACCTCGACGACGGCGATCACCCAACCGAGGTAGAGGAGGTACCTGAGATGCCATTTAGCCGCCAAGGGAAGCCCCCCCCCCCAAAAAAATAGCACATCACGCTTTCCCCGTCCCTGCACCGGTCGGCCTCCCACGATGACTACGGCCTCCACCACAAGGAAGAGAATGTCACGAATCCGCATGCAAGTCACCACAAGGAAGAGCCTCCATGTCACGAAGCCCGCATGCAAGTCACTTTCAAGGCTTTTCGCACCTGCAATCCCGACGGCCGGACTTCTCCGAGTGGTTGGTCTCAACACCTCAACACCCGGTGGACAACTCGGGCCAACAAGCCAAGCAAGGCCACCTAGACATCGCCCCCACCACGCCACCCCTCAACATGGTGTTGTCCCTTTTCGTTGAGCTACCGTCGTCGGTCCATACCACGCCGACGCCCGTCGCCATGATAAAGCAACGCTGGACTAGGCATGTCAACCTCTCAAAGGTTCGTCATAGACTATGCTTAGTGTAGAAAAGGCGGACGGGCACTATGCTGCACAGGGAGCAAGACACACTCGCCCATAAGCTGGGGACACTGCCGCAAGACCAATGTGGGACCGTAAAGGCGACTAGACGGGGGGTGAATAGGCGCTTTCTCGATTTTTCATCTTAATCAAATTCAACACACACTTTTCTCCTTTAGCTATGAAAGCTAAGAAGATCAGTAAACGCACAGAGAAAGCCTTATGCTGAATTCAATTACCCCCTTAACCACAATACACAAATATGGAGAGTTGATCTCACTAGGCGGTCGGACCGGTGTCTTCTTCGATCGCTGGCGTTGACCGCCGCAATTGGCGGCGATTGTCGCGGTCGGGCGTGATGTAAAATCGGTCAGACCGATTTAGTCCAGAGGCAACACACAATGCCCAAATCCAAAATAAAAATTTCTCCAACTTTTGATTCAACCAATGAAACTTGATCAAATTTGGAGCACACCTCCCAAAGGATATCTAAGACCTATTTCTAGCGACGATCGTTCAGATCCACTTCCAGAAATCGATATCTTAATGTTTTACCAAAGAAGTGTTCCAAAACCTATAAATATGAAAATCTTGATCCAAGACTTGCTTGTGGGGGATTGATGATCTAGATGATTCTAGGAGTATACCCATACATCATAGAAAGGTAAAAACGGTCAAGAGACCAAGCATAAACACTAGGATCAAGGAAGCACCAAAATCATCAAAAAGAGAGAAGAACACAAATGAGACTTCACCCTTGAGCAAACAACAATAGATTGATTGATTCAAGATGTTGCTTACAAAGCCACTCCCTCAAGGAGGACAAGAGCTCAATCCAAGAGCACACTCAATTTCCTCTCCTCTCCTCTCGCTCTCCAAACCCTAACCCTAGAAAAAGCTTTTGCAAATGAGGGCTTAAGTGCTTGGGGGGATTTTCCATCTCCCCTTTTTATTTATAGGAGAGGCTAGTGTTTCTCTAATGGGATCCCATTAAAGCCCAACACAAATGGGACCCACACACACACATCAATATGTTGAAGCAATTGCCTGCTTCATCACGTGTAGGTTGATCAGCGGCTCTCATCATGTCGGCAAGTCTCTCCCGTCCGAATCCACTTGCACCGACTACCGCGCCGCTAGATCTAACCAGCTGCAACGAACCGCCCGTTCGATCCATCTTGTACAATCTGCACCATGCTTGAGTCACACGATCTCACCCGGCATCCATGATCGTTCTGGACCTCATCTCTCCAAGCGTAGTCCCGATCCTCCTTGCCGTTGACGTCGTTGACCTGCAAGCCACCTACACAGCAATAGACAAACAAATCGTCTCCGGGAACAAGTTCTTCACAACTTGACCCACGTTAGCTCAACAATACAATATACAACAATAAAGCATTGAAACTCATGTATTAAACATAACAAAAACACATCAATGCCAAAATAGTCGAAGTCCAAGTGGAAGCCGGTCTGACCGCCCTACCAAGCCGGTCGGACCGATTTCCCAGCGGTCGGACCGATTCCACAACGGCGGTCGGACCGCCCGAAAAGACTTAGCCAAATTTCAACTCGAAAATCCGCAAGCTCTCTGGAATTTTCAACTGATAGAACTTTTGACTGGGAACTCCAAAAATTATGTGACCACATCCAGGAGACTCCCCTCTCAAGCCTACACAACCTATTTTTGGCATAGCCCCAAACTCCATCATAAACTGTGGCCGGTTTGACCGGCAAGCATCACTGATCGGACTGCCACACGGCCGGTCTGACTAGCGGATTGGTCGGTCTGACCACCAATGACCTGACAGCACTGAAGTTTTCTGAAAACGCGAGCTTCGTCAAACCAACAATGCCATTGCCAATTGACTCATCACTCTTAGATCATGCACATATCCCCACGATATCCACAATCTCCCTCTTGATGAACACATTGGCAATTTCCCAAAAAATGAAGTTTGGTGGTTTGAAAAATAAAAACTCGTAGTTTTCGCACAAAGGCACAACTTGGTCCATAAGCAAAAGAAAGCTTAGGAAACGACCAAGGCAGAATAGCATAGGCAAGCGAGATAAGACAAAGAGAGCACAAAAAGTTTTAATTTCCGGAAAGTAGCCAAAAATCTCACTTCGGTCCAAATGAAAGAACAAATATTCTATTTGACCTTTGATCATTGTGAGTCTTCTAGATTTCTAAATATAAATAGTAAAAGGCAATAAAACCAAAATAATCCACTCACAATGATAACCAATTTCCCGAAAATGCATTTTCCCTTTATGACTCCAAAAAGCTCTAAAAACCACATTTTCCCTAATCTTTCTCCCCTTTGACAATGAATTCATCAAGATGCAAGGAAAAAGTTAGAGCATGAAGGAATGACGAATTTTTTTATTTTTGAACTTTAGCAAAAGGAGCCATGAAGATTATCCATGAAGACAGTACAAGTATTACACCAAGCCATATTAAGTGAAGAAGCTGTGTTCAATCATGGCAAATCATGTACTGCAAAGCTAAGACCAAAATAGCAATAATCTGATATTAAATGAATTGATACCATGATAAGTTGCTCAATATCATAGTTTCACCAAGGTATCTAAAAATGAGTCAAGCCATGTCTATAAGAACATTAAGACCAGAAACTAGAAACTAAGACATTTTGAGCATTAGGAGTTCAAATATGAAGCAATTTAATCAAGCACTTAGCATTTTTGAGCATTTTGCTGAATATGATAAATAATTTTTTTATAGCAATGTGCTAGATCTCAAGCCTTACCGCGACCATCTCAAGCAAGAAGCATAAAAGAATGGTCTAGGTCATCCAAAACTCCCCCTGAGTTCATGCCTAGTGCAATGGCAAGCAGTCTCATGAAAAAGAATTGGTGAGATCAGTTTTTTCGCATATAAAAACCCATTCTTACTTAAGAATTAACAAAGCTCATTTTACAGCTCAAACTCAGTTCAAAGCTCAATTTAACCTATAGACATGGCATGAATCATGAGAGGATCACAGAAGCAAAACTAGCCACAAGATCCAGCAAAACATGATTTGATTCAGTTTTGCTCACATATCTAAAGCTAGCAAGGCAAAAGCTAAGCTAAACAAGAAGAGCCATAAAAGAAGTCTAGCAGACTATCACAGGACATGGCAAGGTATAAAGTATGAAAATATGCCATACAAGGATAATAATCAAAGCTCCACAAGATTATAATACAATGCAAGAAATTCGAATCTTAAAATGCATTATGATACAATGAATGCAAAAAAGAGCAAACTCCCTCTCAAAACAGCCCAATCGGACTAATAACCCCTAATTCTCCCCCCACAAAGTAGCAAAACGAGAAGAATCAAGCGCTTTAGTGAAAATATCTGCAAGCTGCTGCTCTGACTCTACAAAGTGAAGCACAACATCACCCTTCTCAATATGGTCTCTAAGAAAATGATATCGAATATCAATGTGTTTAGTCCTTGAATGTTGCACTGGGTTTTTAGCAATGTTTATGGCAGAAGTATTGTCACAGAAAAGAGGAACACTTTCCAAAAATAACCCATAGTCCCGCAGTGTGGATGAGATCCAGAGAACCTGAGAGCAACCACTGGCAGCAGCTACATACTCGGCCTCGGCTGTGGACTGTGCAACAGAAGACTATTTTCTAGAAGACCAAGAAACAAGAGATGTGCCTAAGAAATGACAAGTGCTAGAAGTACTCTTCCTATCCACTCTACACCCCGCAAAATCAGCATCAGAAAATGCTCGAATTGAGAGAGCAGGAGAAGAAGAATACCAGAGTCCAAAGTCAAGAGTATCTTGAAGATACCTGAAGATGCGACGTACTACTTGACGATGAGAAGCACAAGGGGAAGCCTGAAAGCGAGCGCACAGACATACAACAAATTGTATGTCTGACCTCGACGCTGTGAGATAGAGGAGGGAGCCAATCATGCTGCGGTACTCCTTCTGGTCCACGGGCTCTCCATCCTCATCAGGGTCCAGCACGGTGGTTGTGGCAATGGGAGTAGACATTGGCCTACTACTTCCCATATTGAAACAGAAGAAGGTCATTTGTATACTTATTCTGGTGGATGAAGGTGCCTTCTTTTAGTTGTTTGACTTGAAGACCAAGGAAGAATGTCAACTCTCCCATCATGCTCATCTCAAACTCACTACTCATAGAATCTAAAAATCTGGACACTAAAGCTGAGAAGAACCACCGAATATGATATCATCCACATAAATCTTGAAATGAGAGACTTTGGGTGAATGACCAAATCTGAGCTCAAAAGAGGTCTTCCCAATCACAGATCTCAAGAAAACCCTATTGGAGATATAACAAGCAGTAGAGATCGCCTCAGCCCAAAATCTCCTAGGAGTAGAATGCTCATCTAACATGGTTCGAGCCATCTCTACAACAGTTCTGTTCTTCCTCTCTACAACACCATTCTGCTGGGGAACTCTAGGAGAAGAAAACTGATGCTCAATTCTCCTATCAGTGCAGAAGGTAGGAAAAGAAGAATTCTTGAATTATGTCCCATTGTCACTCCTAATGGCTCTCAAGGCTCCAGGAATATCAACAGCAAGTCTAAGGACCAATTCTCTAAAGAAGCCAAACGCCTCGTCCTTAGAAACCAGAAAATAAACCCATGAATACCTGGAGAAATCATCCACAACCACAAGCACATACCATTTCCCACCAGCTGACTGAACTCTAGAAGGACCAACAGTGTCTAAGTGTAGAAGCTGTCCTGGTCCATCAGTCATCACCAAGGTAAGAGTTGGGTGGGAAGCAGACACCATCTTACCATGTCTACAGGGTGAGCACACAAGATCTCTAACAACCTTCAGCCTAGGCAAACCTCTAATCAAGTCCTTGCAACTGACTATAGACAGTTGATCAAAGCCTATATGCCCAAGTCTACGATGCCACAAAACAAGATCAAGAGAATCAGAGGCTACAAGACATCTAGGACTAGAAGCTGAAGAAATACTGAAATTTGCACAAAATATCTTCTCAAATCTGGAGATCTCAAAGACAAGCTCACCCGAGGAATCTAGAACTCGACACTCACCACTTTTAAACCTCACTTCTAGACCCTCATCAAGCAGCTGAGAAACAGATAGAAGATTATACATCAGCTTACTTACCAAAGCGACATCTTTAAGCATGAACTTGGTGTTGACGCGCACAGTGCCCTTTGCAGTCACGGTCCCGGTAGAAGCATCCCCAAATGTAATCAATTCATTGCTGGATGCACGTGTGAGGGAGGAGAACCATCTAGAATCTCCGGTCATATGTCGAGAACACCCAGAGTCAACAAGCCATATGTCCTCCTTCCTCGCCCGACGGACCTAAAAAGCACAAGCAGAAAACATTTGTGCTTCAGTACTGGGGTTAGTGATAAAAGATCTAGGAATACAGTACTGAGATGCACGATGCCTGGGAACAGCAGAAGAAGCAGTAGAAAAATAATCAGGAATAAAATCAAAAGAATGCACACGAGAACCACCTAGACCTCTCAGAAACGATCTACCAAAAGATCGATACTCCCCCTGTCTAGATGCTACCCATGGTCTCTCCTCACGATATCCTAAACCAAAATGCTGCCTAGACCCACCAAAAGAGTCAATAAAGTTCTCTACAAATCTAGGCCTATAAGTAGTACGATAAACAGGTTGCCTAGCTCTAGAGACTATAGCAGGTGAAGGGACTCCTCTAATGGCTCTCAAAGTGCTTATCCTCTCTTTTCTCTCAATCTTTGCTTTCTGGAAGCAGAACTCAATAGTGTGGCCTTCTTTCTTGCAGAAAGTGCAATGGTACTTGACCTTTTGAGTTGTCTGTACTGGTGAAACAGAAGCACCTTTCTTGCAAGAAAGAGTTTGAGCAAAACCTGCAGATTTGAAAACAACCTTGGATGGCTTAGGAGGTTCTAGCTCAAACAGACCACTTTTCACAACTCTAGTAATCTTAGGTGGGTGATTCTTTGAATGCTCTAGGGGATTAAAACCTAGGCCACTATTTTTCACACTCACCTTGGATTGGTCGAGAATCATGTTGAGTTTCTTTTTCCCACTGGAAAACCTCTCAAGAGTCATTTGACGTAATTATTCTCTTTAGCTAAATCCTCACATCTAGTGCACTTTCTAGACTTGATTGCCTCATCATGTTTGCTCTTAAAAAGAGCTACTTCCACTTTAAAAGCCTCACAAGGCACACAATAGGAATCCTTAATCTTATTCAACTGCTCCTTAAACTTAACTCTAAAGGCCTCTTGTATCTTACCAACCATTGTTTCAACTTCAGTATTCAAGACACAGGAGGTAGAGTCAATAACTTTCTTAGAAGCAGTAAAAGACATGGATTTTTTAATTTTAGCTTTTTCTTCAAGAGTCTTGTTTAAAGCTTCAATATCAATTATGAGCTTAGGACAATTTTCACAAGAAACAGCTCTAGAATACACAACTATTTCTGTCATCTCTTGCATTTTAATCCTATTATTCTTACAACAAGAGCAAGTGTGACTAGCATTAAATTTTTGCAATTCTTTCAAGACGCTATCCAATTTTAATTCAAGCAAAGCACAGTTAGAACAAGTTAAAGGGATAGCATCCAAAGTAGTCACATCAAGAGAAATGGCATCCATACAAACAGAACTAGACTTAAGAGATTCTAGTTCATCAAGAGCATCCTTTAATTGATTAACAACAGAGGAATGAGCAGATTTCAAGTTTGTCAGTTCTTTAAGCAAGCTAGAGCAGGAATCACAAATATCATCATGATTAATAGATTTGAGCATAACAACTTCTAGGTTCAAATTATCAATCATAGTGTCATGTTTCTTAATCATTTTTGCTTGCTTATGCAATTTCTGTTCAGCGAGCACCAAAGCCCTTTTCATATCAGCAGTGAAGGGCATACCTCATCGGGATCGCTGAAAGGATCCTCGTCATTGGAGGAGTCAGTGTCGTGGCTGTTCTTGGCCATGAAACACATGCTTGTGAAGTCATGGGCCTTCTTCTTGCCACGGGAGTCACTCTCGTCGTCCTCCGTTTCCGAGTCCACATCACTCATGTTCACATTCTCTAGAGCGGCAAGGACCCGGCTGACAAACTTGCGATAGTTTGTCTTCTTGGGTTTAGCATCCCTCGCTTGAGGATGCCTGTGTGACTCCTCCTCCTTGCCCTTCAGTTTGGGGCATCTAGAGCGAATGTGGTTTGGCTCACCACAATCAAAGCAAGTGATAGGGCCACCTCTTCTCCTGTTCCTCACCTTGTTGTATGCTCTCGTGAATTTTGTGGATAGGAGGGCTAAATCATCTTTAGGTAGTCTCTCAAGTTACTCATCGCTCAAGGAATGCAAAGCTGATAAAGAAAAACCCAATGAGCTAACATCCAAAGAATCAGAAGAGCTACCATTAGATTGGTCGACCACTAATGTCATCGACTCTGTCTTGGGGAGACGCGAGATAAAATCAATCTCATGCGTCTTCAACCTCGAGTACAACTTATCCATGGTAAGATCACTCATGACAGTGTTGTCATTGATGGAAGTGATCTTCATTCCCCAGACCTTCACATCAAGAGCACCCAAAAGCTGGCGTGCATTTTCTGACTCAGAAAAAATAAGGCCAACAGCGCGGAGATCACGAAGAATCTTAGAAAATCTTCCCCACAGCTCATCTAAAGACTCACCAGATCTTTGCTCGATCTTGGAGTAAATTTTCTTAAGCTGGTTCTGTCTCACTTCCTTGATCGTAGTGGAGTCCTCGTGATAATCACAGAGAGTCCGCCAGATCTCATGAGCAGACCGCAAATGAGCGACACGCTCAAACTCCGATCGACTAGGGCCTTGGATCAAAAAATTCCGAGCCTAGTTGTTGGCCTCCACATCTGGAGTGATCACATCGTCATCGGCTGGCACGACATAAGGATTTTTCACCTTAAGCCAAATTGTGTGCCCTTGAGCCTCGATGTAAGCCTACATTCATGCCTTCCAATATGCAAAATCAACTCCATCAAAAATATGTGGCTTAGTTGAATACTTGTCAGTCGCCATGGCTCCAAAGACCGGTTAAGATATATGAGAAGAGCTAACCGGGCTCTGATACCACTTGTGGGACCGTAAAGGCGACTAGAGGGGGGTGAATAGGCGCTTTCTCGATTTTTCGCCTTAATCAAATTCAACACGCACTTTTCTCCTTTAGCTATGAAAGCTAAGAAGATCAGTAAACGCACATAGGAAGCCTTATGCTGAATTCAGTTACCCCCTTAACCACAATACATAAATATAGAGAATTGATCTCACTGGGCGGTCGGACCGGTGTGCTGCTGGCGGTCTGACTGCCTGGCGGTCGGACCGGCCTCAATTGGAGGTCTGATTGTCGGGCGGTCGGACCGGCGGTGTAAAATCGGTCAGACCAATTTAGTCCAGAGGCAACACACAATGCCCAAATCCAAAATGAAAATTGGTCCAACTTATGATTCAACCAATGAAACTTGACCAAATTTGGAGCACACCTCCATAAGGATATATAAGACCTATTTCTAGCGAAGATCGTTCAGATCCACTTCAAGAAATCGATCTCTTAAGGTTTTACCAAAGAAGTGTTCCAAAACCTAGAAATATGAAAATCTTGATCCGAGACTTGCTTGTGGGGGATTGATGATCTAGATGATTCTAGGAGTATACCCACACATCGTAGCAAGGTAAAAACGATCAAGAGACTAAGCATAAACACTAGGATCAAGGAAGCACCAAAATTATCAAAAAGAGAGAAGAACACAAATGATACTTCACCCTTGAGCAAACAACAATAGATTGATTGATTCAAGATGTTGCTTACAAAGCCACTCCCTCAAGGAGGACAAGAGCTCAATCTAAGAGAACACTCAATTTCCTCTCCTCTCCTCTCCTCTCCTCTCTCCTCTCCAAACCCTAACCCTAGAAAAGGTTTTTGCAAATGAGGGCTTAAGTGATTGGGGGGATTTTCCATATCCCCCCTTTCTATTTATAGGAGAGGCTATGGTTTCTCTAATGGGCTCCCATTAAGGCCCAACACAAATGGGACCCACACACACATCAATCTGTTGAAGCAATCGCCTGCTTCACCACGTGTAGGTTGATTAGCGGCTCTCATCATGTCGGCAAGTCTCTCCCGTCCGAATCCCATCGGAACCTCCAAGGCACTTGCACCGACTCCCGCGCCGCTAGATCCAACCAGCTGCAACGAACCGCCCGTTCGATCCATATTATCCAAACTACACCATGCTTGAGTCACACGACCTCACCCGCATCCATGATCATTCTGGACCTCAGCTATCCAAGTGTAGTCCTGATCCTCCTTGCCGTTGACGTCGTTGACCTGCAAGCCACCTGCACAGCAATAGACAAACAAATTGTCTCCGAGAATAAGTTCTTCACAACTTGACCCACGTTAACTCAACAATGCAATATGCAACAATAAAGCATTAAATACAACGAAAACACATCAATGCTAAAATGGCCGAAGTCCAAGTGGAAGCCGGTCTGACCGCCCTACCAAGCCGGTCGGACCGATTTCCCAGCGGTCGGACCGATTCCACAACGGCGGTCGGACCGCCCGAAAAGACTTAGCCAAATTTCAACTCGGAAATCTACAAGCTCTCTGGAATTTTCAAACTGATAGAACTTTTGACTGAGAGCTCCAAAAATTATGTGACCACATCCAGGAGACTCCCCTCTCAAGCCTACACAACCTATTTTCGGCCTAGCCCCAAACTCTATCGTAAACTGTGGCCGGTCGGACTGGCAAGCATTGCCGGTCGGACTGCCACACGGCCGGTCTGACCGGCGGATTGGGCGGTCTGACCGCCAATGACCTGACAGCACTGAAGTTTTCCAAAAATGCGAGATTCGTCAAACCAACAATGCCATTGCCAATTGACTCATCACTCTAAGATCATGCACATATCCCCACGATATCCACAACCAAACTATGACAGACAACGCCCTTAAGGACTACCTCCACGCGTTCGACGGCCCCTTGCCACAAGAGGCCATTGAAGCATTCTCTCGTCTCCTCAAGCCAGATTGTTAGCTCACAACATAGGCCGACGGCACACTCCTGGACCTGGTGGGCCATGACGAGCCAGACATGGTGGACATCACAACAGTGACCACAGCTTCGGCTATCAGCCAGGTGGGAGTGTCGGTCCCCGTCGTGGCCGCCTAGCCGGGCCACCCTCCCAGGCTAAAGAAGACAACGACCACCTCCCCATGATCAGCATAGTCACCGACATTACCACTTTTGCCCAATTGTCGTCCTTTCTTCGGTTCCTTACGCTTCCCATCGCATGTTCGCATTTCCAACATGCTTGTCGTGTGCTTGATTCTACTGGTGAGCTTGTGTTTGGAATCTCTAGAGTTGGTAGAATTTTTGGAGCTGATTTTTCAGAATCTCTTGCTGGATCTCTTAAATGTTTGCTTACATCTTCTTCTGATTTCTGGCTTTGGCATCGACGTTTGGGGCACATTGGTTTTGATCATATGACACGAGTT
The DNA here is from genome assembly GCA_036346395.1 of Hsuehochloa calcarea. Classification (NCBI taxonomy): domain Eukaryota; kingdom Viridiplantae; phylum Streptophyta; class Magnoliopsida; order Poales; family Poaceae; genus Hsuehochloa; species Hsuehochloa calcarea. The sequence continues at coordinate 21,666,519 of CM070594.1, forward strand.
ATCAACCTTGATCTCATGAGAGGTTTGCCCAAACTCAAAGCTGTCAAGGATGCTGTATGTGCGCCCTGTAGGCATGGCAAACAAGTTGCCGCCTCACACCCTTCTGTGACTATGGTTATGGTCGCGGACGGGACGATTGCTTCATATGGATCTTGTTGGTCCCGCTAGAGTCCGATCGATCGGTGGAAAATGGTATATTCTTGTTATAGTTGATGATCTTTCTAGATATACTTGGGTGTTCTTTCTTACTTCAAAAGATGAAGCTTTGGTTATTTTCATGACCTTGTTCTTCGTTTGGCTTCGAGCTTCCGGTGCTTTGAGAGCGATTCGCATGATAATGGCACTGAGTTCAAAAATGCTTCTTTGCTTCTTTTTGTCTTGAGCGTGGTATTGAGCATCGATTCTCCTCTCCACACGTTCCTCAACAAAATGGCGTGGTGGAAAGGAAGAATAGAACCTTGGTCGAAATGGCTAGGACGATGCTAGATGAGTATAGCACACCGAGGAGATTTTGGGCGAAGCTATTGCTCTCGCTTGCCATATTGCAAATCGTGTCTTTTGAGACCTTCTTTAGGCAAGACTCCTTATGAGTTTCGCTTTGGTAGAAAACCCTCTGTTTCACATTTTGAGTTTTGGATCAAAATGTTTTATTCTTAAGACAGCAACTTAGATAAATTTGAATCAAGAACTTTTGATGGGTTATTTCAGGTTATCCTGCTCATTCGAGGGTTTTGGGTTTTAATATCGAGACTAACATTATTGGGAGACTTGTAATGTCACTTTTGATGAGACTAGCCACGAGCTAGATCTATTACTCTGATGATTTACAAGTGAGAGAGCATTTTTGTGGAGGAAGATGAGGACGAAGCTAATATCATTCCTTCATCTGCCGCTCATCAAGCGCCCATTACGATACAAGAACGCTACGCCTACTTCACCTTGATTGAGGCTCTGCTGCATCTTCATCATCAGCAGACTGCTGAGGTCGAAGAAACGTATCTCACCCGGCGCGCCCACTTCGCATTCAGAGACAAAGCATCCTCCGGAGCGGATAATAGGTAATCTACATGAGCGTGTCACTCGCTCCAGTATAATGATCCAAATCTCTACTCTCATTCAACTTTTGTTGCTTCTTTTGAACCCCGCGATATATCACATGCTTTATCCGATTCTAGTGGGTAAATGCCATGCATGAGGAGTTAGAGAATTTTGAAAGAAATAAAGTTTGGAACCTAGTAGAACCTCCTAGTGGTCATAATGTTATAGGAACCCGTTGGGTGTTTAAGAATAAACAAGGTGAGGATGGTTCTGTGGTTAGAAATAAGGCCAGATTGGTAGCTCAGGGTTTCAGCCAAGTTGAGGGGTTAGATTTTGATGAGACATTTGCTCCTGTTGCTAGACTAGAAGCCATTCGCATTCTGCTTGCATTTGCTGCATCAAAAGGTTTTAAATTATATCAGATGGATGTTAAAAGTGCCTTTTTAAATGGTTTCATAGATGAGGAAGTGTATGTTAAGCAACCCCCTGGTTTTGAGGATCCTAAATATCCAAATCGTGTTTTCAAGCTATCTAAAGCATTATATGGTCTTAAACAAGCCCCTAGAGCCTGGTATGATAGACTTAAGACCTTCTTGCTTAAAAATAATTTTGAGATGGGTAAAGTGGATAAAACTCTATTTATTCTTAGGCGTGGAAATGACTTCTTGCTTGCTCAAATTTACGTGGATGATATTATTTTTGGTGGTTCCTCTAATGCTCTTGTTTCCAGCTTTTCTGACACTATGTCCAGGGAATTTGAGATGAGTATGATGGGAGAGCTTAATTACTTTTTGGGACTTCAAATCAAGCAATGCAAGGAAGGAACTTTCATCCATCAGACGAAGTACACTAAAGATCTACTCAAACGCTTCAACATGGGTGACTGCAAGCCAATTTCCACTCCCATGGCAACTTCGACCGTTTTTGGATCCGATGAGGAAGGAGAAGTCGTGGATCAACGCGAGTACCGCAGCATGATCGGCTCCCTTCTGTATTTGACGGCCTCGAGACCGGACATTCACTTCACGGTATGCCTTTGTGCAAGATTTCAGGCGTCTCCGAGAACTTCCCATCGCCAAGCCGTTAAGTTTATATTCAGTATTTACACTCTACCCTCTTATATGGCATTTGGTATTCCTGCTCTTGACTTTGTCCATTAGAGGCTTTTGATTCGATTTTAAGGGTCGGTTAGATAGGAAGAGTACCTCGTGCACTGTCACTTCCTAGGCACTTCTCTTGTATCTTGGTCTTCTAGAAGCGGTCTTACATTGCACAATCCATCTTGAAGCGGAGTATGTAGTCACGCTAGTTGTCAGAGCGATTTTGTGGATGACATCCACTTTGAAAGATTATGGGTTAAACTTTGCTAGTGTTCCTCTTTCTCGTGATAACACTTCGCTATTAATATTGCTAAAACCCGGTGCAACATTCTAGGACTAAACACATAGACATTCGCTTTCACTTCCTTAAAGATCATGTTGAAAAGGTGATATTGTGATGCACTTCAGAGAGTCCAAGCTCAATTGGCGTATATTCTTACCAAGCCTTTAGATCAAACCAGATTTTCCTCATTAAGAAGCGAGTTAGGGGTAATTTATCCTTATGGGTTGGTTTGAGGGGGAGTTTGATTTTTTTTTATTTTATCTTTCCTTGTTTTTTTGATCTTTTATTGTTCTTTTTCTGAACTTAGTGATCTTTTTGAACTTTTTAGGTTTTTAGGCTTTTTAATTGCATCTCATTGTATCATATTGCATTCATATGAAAACTCCAACAAGTGGTTACAACAAATGGTATGAAAAATCCAAAAGATGCATTGTAATATAAGATTTTACCTTATTTTTAAAAATTGATGAAGCTTTGCCTATTACCCTTTAGAGCTTTTGTATTTCAATTCTTGCTCAATGTCATGTCTAGTTCTTTGACTTGCTAGAATTATCATGCTTTTACATGTGTAGCTAAGTCTTTGATATATGAGCTAGAATCTTTTAAACAACTCAAACTAAGAAATTGCAATTTGTGGATGTTTTAGCGAGGCGCAATTAGTGCTCCTCTTGTGACATTGGCCTGTCTGAATTGCTTTGTTAGCTCTTTGATCTAAAATTGACCATTACTTGAGCTTTTGTGTTCTTGAGATTCTAAACTGCTCTTGTGAAAAATGAAAATCAAGATTGTCTTATGCTTAAATTGTGCCAAACTATTCTTAGATCGCTTGTCAAATGACATGAACTTGGAGATAGTTTGATGAACTAGACGATCTCATGGGGACCGCTTGTCGAAATGACATGAACCTCAAGATTTGTCGCCCTGTAGAAGCTTAGAAAGAGTTTGTGGATGGCTCCTAGTCCGGGATCTTCTTTACTAAGATATACCTTTAATCAACTTTTGGTGAAGCTTAGGATGAGTTTGTGGATGGCTCCTAGTCCGTGATCTTGTCACTAAGTTAGATCATTAGTCAACTTCAATATTCAATGCAAATGAGAAAAATGTTGACAAATGGGCGTTTACAAAATATTGAGCAAAATGATTCAATACGGGACTTGATTGACTCTTAATGTGGTCTTTGTTAGATTTTTGATCTCACTTTGACATTTTGACATGGCTAATTTCACTTTAGGATCCCTGTTGATGAACTTGCTGAATTTGAAGCGTTGCTTAAATTGATCAAATCTACTGCTTTACTTTTGAGCCTTTGTGCTTAGCTTTGATATATATGTCTTACCATGATCTTGCTAGCGCTACTGCCAGCTTGATATGTCGTTTGTGCAATATTAGAGATACTAGCTTGTTCTTTTGGGTAATCTCCAAAGCTTCTTGTAATCAAAGATTGAAAAATACAAAAATTGAAGCCACTCCATTGCACTTCATGCATATTCCTCTTTTATGCTTCTCTTGTTTCTGCTTCTTCCTTTATTTTCTATTTGTTATCTCTGGATGAGAGGAAGGCGTGATTCCTTGATGAATCCATTGTCAAAGGGGGAGAAGATGTGTTAAATGAGAAGAGAAGATGTGTTAATGAGAATATATTTCTTTTTGGGGAGAAGTTTGTACAAAGGGAGAAACTGAAAATTTAAAAATTGAGGATCATAGTGAGGGGAGTTCTTGAGTTGCATTCTTATTGTCTTATTGAATATTCGAACTTGAATTGCATTATTTTATCCTCACAATGATCATAGGTCAATTGAACAATTGTTCTTTCATATGGACCTTATGTGAGAATTTTGACCCTTTCTCGAAATCAAAGTTTTTATGCTTACTTTTGCCTTGTCTCACATGCCTATATTATTCGATGCCACTTGGTCATTTACATTGCTTTTCTTGCTTATGGACCAAGTTGTGCCTTTGTGCTAAAGCTGCGAGTAAACTCGTTTTCAAACCTCTTACTTACATTTTCGGATAATTGCCAATGTGTTCATCAAGGGAGATTGTGGATTTCATGGGGATATGTCCCGATCTTAGGATGATGTGACAATTGGCAATGGCGTTTACGGTTTGTAGTTTCACGTGTTTTCGACAAAGCTACAGTGTATTACGGACAAGGCGTTCCGACCGGTCCTTGCACCGCAATGGTCCGACCGGTCCCAAATCGGTCGGACGGCCATGTGGGGCGGTCGGACCGGCGGTGACCTAAAAGTGTTCAAACGCAGTGGGCCAAAAATAGATGTTGTAGGCAAGTGAGGGGATCCCTATGCACTTGGTCTCATAATTTTTGGAGTCTCCAGTAAGAAGTTCTATTCGTTTTTAATTTCCAGAAGGTTTCGGAATTTGGGAGCTTGAATTTCGGCTAAGTCCCAAGGGGCGGTCCGACCGGCTCACAGGGAGCGGTCCGACCGCCAAGGATCGGTCCGACCGCTCACTGAGCGGTCGACCGGTTTACTTGAACGTCGGCCAACCGTGGCGATGTTGTTTTGTTAGGTCAAAGTCATTGGAATTGTGGCATATGATTTGCATGATGCATGTTTTGACTAACATGGGTCAAGTTGTGAAGAACTTGTTCCCGAATTCGTGTTTGCTTGTCTGTGGTTGTGCAGGTTGCTTGGTGGTCAACGACGGTCAACGGCGAGGAGGATCGGGACTAGACTCGGAGAGTTGAGGTTCAGAACGATTGACGATGCCGGGTGAGGTCAACGACTCAAGCGTGACACAAGATGGACAAGGGTGACCTATTGGCAAATCCATGACGCATGGTGAAGCGGTTTAGGTCAAAAGTTAAAGACGGCGCTTTGCGAAGCGTGCGTGTATGACCCGTTTGTTAGTGGGCCTTAACGGGAGCCCAATTGAGTCAAACCCTAGGATTTCTAGGCCTCCACTATAAATAGGAGGAGATGGTGGCTGCACCTCTCTCTCTCTCGCCTTTTTGATGTTTCAAAACCCTAATGGTCTTTAGGGGAGTTGAGGTGGAGGCAGGGGCTCTTGATGGTTTGTGGTGAATTTCGTGATCTTTGATTGTCCACTGATCCATGATGGTGTGGATGTAATCCAGCAACAATCACGAAATCAATCTATGCAAGGTTTGCTTGAGATAAGTCTCTTTTCGTTCTTGCTTTCAATTTCGTGTTTTTAGGGCTTTCTTTGATCCGCGAGTTTGTGATTGATTCTTTCATGTGAATTAGCTTGCTGTGATATGTGTGAATCTATCTAGCATCATCTTGATCATCAATCCCTCACGAACAAGCTTTAGGATCAAGTTTTCGTTCTTGCCCGGCTTTAGACCTTCGTTAATCAATTGGCAATTGCTCAAGATCGCTCCAAGAATTATCATAATATTCGATTGGAATAGGTCCTCAATAGCATATAGAAGGTGTGTGCAAAGTTTCATAAAGATTAGAGTTGAGAATCAAAAGTTTCACCTAATTGCAACCGTCATCGGCTGATTTTATTGTTGCGGATCGGTTCGAGTCACGGTCGATCGCGTCATCACCGGTCAAACCGATTTTGGAGCGGTCCGACCGCCAAGATAACGCCGGCCGAGACGCCCGACAATCGGTCCGACCGATTGGGTCCATGGTCGACCGCCCGTGCTGTGAGTCTTTGCAATCTTAGTTGATTTTTGTAGCATTGCTTAGGGGTTTAATTGGATTCAATACTAGTCTTCCGCTGTACTGGTATATTGATCTTCATAGCTTTCTAATAGCTACTGGAGTGAAATTGTATTGAGTTCATAATTTGTGAAAAAGTGAGCGTGGTCCTATTCACCCCCTCTAGTCGCCTTTACGGTCCAACAAGAAGACTGCACATGGCCACAACCCGACACACTTGGTTGTCAGTGGTTTAGAATCAGAATAACAAATGTCTGGACCTAACTTAAACGCTATCTACTGGAATGTCATAGGCCTGAACACCCTGGCTCGTAGAATGACGGTGCACGAGACCTTATCATCCACAACCTGTCACATCATGTGTTTGCAGGAAACCAAGCTCAAATCGGTGGACCAGGCGCTCGCATATTTCTTAGGCGGCCACAAACTCCGTCACTTCGCACAAAGACCGACGGTCAGATCGCGGATACTACTCTTGTGGAATGAAGACTTCATCGAATTTGAAGCCATCCGGGTTGAGGCGTATAACCTGACAGTGATAATCACGATAAAGGAATGTAGCACGGTCTGTCTCCTTATGACCATTTATGGTCCGTCTCGTGACTCAGACAAAACGGCCTTCCTGGAAGAACTAGTCTTCCTCAAGCCACACTCGGACACCAAGTGGCTTGTCCTGGGTGATTCCAACCTAATCTACAGGGCGTGCAACAAAAACAACAACTGAAACCGTGCTTGGATGGGACAATTTCATCCGACTAAACCAATGTGAACTAAAAGAGATCCACCTCCAAAACAGAAAGTTCACGTGGAGCAATGAGCGAGAAAACCCAACACTCGTTAGACTAGATAGAGTGTTCTGTAACGAGGCATGGGATATACGTTTTGAAGTCACGTCCTGCACACCCTTTGCACTTCGCTTTCCAACCACTACCCCCTATTACTCTCTACCAGCAATGGGCCACGTAGACCCAGATCCTTCTATTTTGAAAACTTCTGGACTAGGATGTCAGGATTCATGGACGTCGTCGAAAACACCTGGCAAAATGCCAACCACTACACAGAACCCTTCCATCATCTCAACTGCAAGCTCGCCACCAAGGCCTCGAGGCTTAGGGCATGGAGTAAAACACTATTCTCCTAAAACAAACTTCAACTCCTCATGGCCAAGGAACCATCTTGTGTCTTGACGTGGCTCAAGAAACTAGACAGCTCTCACCTCAGGAACGCGAGCTCAGAGCCAGCCTCAAAAAGAAGAGTTATGGCCCTTGGAGTGATTGAGCGCTCTAGAAAAAGATAGAACTCCCGCATCATTAACATCAAAGAGGGGGATGCCAACACAAAGCTTTTCCACCTAAAAGTCAATACTAGGTGCCGCAAAAATCACATCCAAAGACTACAGACCGAGTAGGGATGGGCGATTTCTCACTATGAGAAGCAAGAGGTGGTTCAACAACACTTTCAGAGCATGATGGCCTCGCCGAATGCAAGATCTGCGGACCAGAATTGGGAGATATGAAACACCACCCCGCTCAACCTCAACATGTTGGAGGAAACTTTCATGGAGCAAGAAATAGCCGAGGCACTAGCAAAGATGCTAGGGGACAAGGCACTAGACCGGAAGAGTTCACGATTAATTTTTCAAGTCCTACTAGACCATCATTAAAGTTGATGTCCTGGCAGTTTTCCAGAACTTCCACAGCCTACGCACGACAAACCTCCACCTCCTCAACACGGCAAGTATTACGCTCATTCCAAAGAAAGGCGGAGCAGATAGAGCTACTAACTACAAACCAATCAGTCTCATCCATGGAGTGGGGAAATGGATCTCCAAGACGCTCGCTCTATGAGATTGGCGCCGCACTTAAACAACCTAGCGTCGATAATCCAGAGCGCTTTTATCAAGATAAGAAGCATCCACGATAATTTCTTGTACGTCAAAAACCTCACATCCTGGCTCCATAGGTCAAAAACCCCGACGCTCCTTCTCAAGTTGGACATAGCAAAAGCTTTCAACACAGTTCGCTGGGATTACCTGCTGGACCTGCTACAATGACTGGGTATCCCCCCTAGATGGAGAGACTGGATAGCGGCCCTCCTCTCGACAGCATCCTCCAGAGTTCTCCTAAACGACATCCCTGGTGGCGCCACGCCCACGGCAGGGGTTTGCGGCAAGGAGACCGGCTATCCCCTTTCCTCTTCATTCTGGCGATCGATCCACTCCAACGCCTGTTCCAAAGGGCAACAGACCTAGGTCACTTAGAACACCGACGTGGTGGTTTTGATAAGCTAAGTACTTCCTTGTACGCCGATGATGTGGTCATCTTCATCTCCCCAACAGACACAGACATTACAGCAACGGCCCAAATTCTCCAAAGTGTTGGAAATGTCTCGGGACTCCATACCAATTTTCACAAGAGCGCAATGCTACCTATAAGCTGTGACCAAATCGACCTTCAAGAGGCCCTCCAAGATTTTGCCGCGATAAGATCAAATTTCCCCATCAAATACCTGGGCCTACCGCTAAGTTATAAAAGACTAAGAAGAGTCTATGTCCACCCGATCCTATATAAGTGGGCCACAGACTCAACGGTTGGCAAGCCAGACTACTCACGACAGACGGTTGGACGACCCTAGTCAAATCAGAGCCGACCTTGATCCTGATCTACTACCTCACGGCCCTTAAAGTCCCAAAATCCATCCTCCATGCGCTAGACCGCTCCAGGCGACGTTTCCTCTGGGGTGGCGCGAATGCGTTAACAGGTGCGTAGTGCAAACTCAGATGGGCAAAGGTTTGTCGTCCAACCGACCTGGGTGGTCTCAGCATTCTAAGACTCAAACAATTCGCAACGGCCCTAAGACTCCGATGGTTATGGGAAGAATGGAAGACTCAAAATAAACCTTGGACTAGTATGGAGATCCTGTGTGATGAGACTGACCGACGTCTTTTCACGGCAGCTACTAAAATCACCCTGGGCGATGAAAATAGTGCCACCTTCTGGACCTCTCAGTTGCTAGATGGCGCAGCCCCGAGAGAGCTAGCCCCGACAATCTACCTTTTGTCCATAAGGAAAAATAAAACAGTCCATGACACGCTTCGGGATGGTCGCTGGATTCAGGATATCAACACTCTAGGGGAAATAATAGCCCAGCTAGTCCATCAGTTCTTGGGTCTATGGTGGAGATTAAACCAAATCACCTCAAACCGTTGCATTGCGGATGAGATCACCTGGAAGTTCACCCCCGCAAGGCAATTACACGGCAAAATCAGCTTACGAGATGAAGTTCCTTGGCTCAACAGTAACAGATTTCAAAAAATTAATCTGGAAAACCTCAGCTCCCCCAAAATGCAAATTGTTCACCTGGATGGCCATTCAGAACCACCTTTGTACTTCCGACATATTACAAATGAGGGGCTGGCCAAACCAAGTCATCAGCCCCTCTAGAAACAGGCTTCGGAATCGGCCTTGCATCTTTTCGCCCACTGCTGATACAACCGTCGACTGTGGAACTCAATGGTCGATTGGCTCGGATGCGCACCACTCAGACCAACACACTGGACTACCAGTTATAACATTGGCGACTAGTGGTCTCAAACAAACAGTTTCGCACTGATCCTAAGAAGGGCTACGACTACTGTGGTCGTCCTAACCACCTAGGAGATTTGGAAGGAATGCAACACAAAAAATTTCCAACATACATCATCCACTCACCTGGACCTACTCGCAAAGATCAAAGAGGGAGGTAGAGCCTGGTCCCCGTGGGGGGGAAGTGCATACAACATTTTATTTCCCTGTAATTTAAAAGAAAACTTTTGGGCGAGGTCTTCGGCCTCGCATGCTGTTTTGTTTTTTTCTCTATTATTGCAATAGCCAGTCCTCCTGCCTGTTTTCTTCAACAACAAACAAAAAAACAGATATTGCATGCACGCAGGCATACAATATATGTCGACACGCACTGCATAAATGAATAAGTGAAGCCTGTAACAATGCCCTCAAAAAAGTGAAGCTTGTAAGTGGTAATACTAAAAAGAGGGTGCAATTTCTGTCTTGACTGTTCATTCACTTGCTCTGATTTATGTAGAATCGGTGTGGTGGGCAATTTTAGTTGTATTGTCATTGCGCTTAAATTTTGTTGTAAATCTTGGCTGAGTTGGTGGTGAGCAATTGGTCCCCTCTTGCTTTTGTTCCACTCTCCACCACTGTCCATATTTGTAAAAAAAGATGCCAAGAGCTTTGGCATTCACGGAAGGAGGTGAGCATCCGAGTCGGTCCTAGAACTCAAACCCGCGCAGGCGCCTCTTACTCCATGTCTCCTTATACATTCAAGGACTAATCGGGGTGACATACTGACACTCAGTGTTATGTCCCCCTCTGGGGTAATTCTCAACTCGTTATTCCCCGGATAATAATTTCGCTAAAATTTTGGAAATTTCGGTGATTTCATCCTCCTCCGAAATATTTATAATTCGTTCAAAAAAAATTGGAAATATTTGAATTTAGACAAATTGCATCCTAAATTCTATTTTAGTCAAATTTTGTCTAAATTTCAAATCCAGTTTGAAAACCCACCGAAATTTCGGTGATTTTGCCCCCCAACAAAATTTTTAAAAACGAAATAAAGTTTCCTTCCCCCAACACTTCTGATGCTGGCCACTGATAATTTTAAAAAAAAAAAACTAACGGCGGAAGACTCAAAAGTTCAACTTCCACAGTATCAGTTGCTACTTGCTAGCTCAAATTTGCCTATAAAAGGGTTCTTGGTACCCATGTACTAAGCCATCGCATCCTCTGTCAGCACTGAACAGATCGACCTCCCCCCCTGCCCTCTCCCAAACGTAACAGGCAGTAGGCCAGACGACCAATGGCAAGATCCTTCACCGCAGCACTCCTCCTTGCCCTCCTGGCCGTGCATCTCTTGGCCGCGGCCTGCGCGCGACATCCCAAGGGTTCCGGCAGTGGCCAGAGCGTCGACATAGTGTATAGCCCATCCACTAACACTGGCCCTAGCCCATCTAACGGCCACGGCAACCATCCATCAGCCGATGTGGCTCTAAGTGGCATGCTCAGTGGCGCCTCCCCCTCGGAGGCTAGTGCCACGTTCAGCTCGAGCCCGCGCGTCTCCCATGGCGACCCGCCGGCAACTGACAAGGTCCCTGATCACGCTTAAAAGCTCGGCAACGGCGACGGAGAGGCTTCGGGTGTCCGTCCCTGAAAACCACCGCGCGCCAAGTATCCACTCGACGAGCTGTGTTATATTGTTGTGTGCTTATGTTCTGCGTTGTTTCTCGACCTTGGACCATGCATGCATGCTGTTATAGGCATGGTCTTGCTATCTGGTCTGTTGATCTCTCAGGGAGTGTGAATGATCTTTTGGAGATCATTGTTTAATAATGTCCTGGTTTAATCTTGAACTTTAGGGTGCTCTTGCTCTTTTGTCATTTAATCAGCAGCAGCATTTCATCTTGGAGATGCCTTCAGGTGACGATGGCATCTCTAACCCAGATAATGCTTTCACCCCACCATAACGGACAACTACCACATCAGTTAACTAGTATATTTCAGTTCAGGAGCTTCAGAAATTCACAAGAGCTTTTCACGCTAAAGGGCGAGCACAGAAAAACAGATTGATGTATAATGTTTCAAACTAGTATATAATACGAACCAGCTTGAGGTTTTGACCGAGCGGTGGAATCCCGGCCAGCGCGTTGAGGCTCTAAACTGCCAGCGTTTAGGGGCGCAAGACGGCTCTAAGAATCGAGTACAATTGGGTGTCCTTTTAGTGACGACGAACTACTAGTCGTATTCGGCAAGGATATCCAGAAAGGATACCACACAACTCAAGTATTCGTAATAGATACTACTTAAACAATCTCAATTTATCCATAAGAGATTTACCTAATACCGAAACCTAATCATATCTCTTCTCCCCTCCTTGCGCCAACCTCCATGGCCTGCTGCACGCCGGATTGCTCACGGCAATCCTGCCACTGTCGCCTTACGACAACACTGCTACGTCTTTCCAAAGAATGAGTCCGTAACATTTCCACCACCCTAAAGAAACAACTCATCCTCGAGTTGCATAGAAGGATAACACTGGCGAAACTCCGAAACTGGCATCCAGGATGTTTTGGTAGCGGGTCGGTCCTCCCAACGAATCAAAAATTTCCCAACCTTGAGACATAAAGCGGCCTCTTAGTACTTGTGTCGGTTTAGGGACAACAAGGACCTGATGAATATCGGGCAATGGTACAATCACTGCCGACGGCTCCCCATGAAGGTTTCAATAGGGCAACATGAAAAACATCGTAGAGACGAGCACGAACAGGTAGCTCCAAACGGTATGCGATCGAGCCAATACGTTGTAGGATTTTGTAAGGCCAAAAAAACGAGTAGAAAGTTTGCCCATTGCCGGTCGGCCAGGTGACGCTGCTGCTCAATGATGAAGTCTCAACCAAACCCACTAGCCCACAGAAAACTCAATGAGACGATGAGTTTTATCATAATGTTCCTTCATAGAAGTCTGGGCTTGAAGCAAACGTCCCGAATTTCAGCAAAAATTCGACACGATCCACAAGTTGACGATCAACCGCGGCAAGACGAGAGACACCCAGTTCATATGTGACCAAAACCGGAGGATCACGCCCATAAATGACTTTAAATGGAGTAGCACAGAGGGCTGTTTGGAAGAAGGAATTATAACAAAATTATATCCAAGAAAGCCAGTGAAGCCATTCTTTTGGCCGATCCCAGAAAGACAACGAAGATACATGCTAATGATGCGATTGATGACTTCCACTTGACCATTAGATTGCGGATGAAAGGTGGAACAGAGGTGCAATTTAGAACCAGCAAAACAAAAGAGTTCAGACCAAAAAGAGCTCGTAAAGACAGGATCACAATCACTCACAATGGAAGATGGAATGCCATGAAGCCGAACGATGTTATCAACGAATATACGTGCAACCGAACTTGCTATATATGGATGACCCGATGCCAAAAAATGAGCATACTAAGCATGACAGATTTACTGTGGACCTTGGGAAATCCTTTCACAAGTCTATTGAAATATCATCCCAAACTTTGTGCGGCCCCTGTAAGGGCTGAAAAAGACTGGAAGGATGCAAATGCGTTGACTTGTTTCGTTGACAGGTCGCACAACCACGGACAAATTCCTGGACCAATTTGTGCATACCAGGCACATAAAACTGAGACCGAAGATGATGAAGTGTTTTCTGAGAACCTTCTTGGCCCGAATTGTGAGCGCCAGCCACAAGAGTAGCCCATACTTCATAATCAGCCAGAACAAAAGCACGCCTGTGGAAAAGAAGGAGATCGTCCACAACGGTCCAATCGAACATAAGAGTTACTGGCCAAAAGCGCAGCACGCTGTTGTACCAAGTCAGATCGGGAGCTAAGACATTGATGAAGTCGATCAAAATTATCAAAACGAGGGCCAGAAACCGCATGTAGCTTCGACCTTTCTTCTGTCCAATGTGAAAGAGCATCGACGGCGGCATTTTGATGACCCTACTGATATTTCACCGTGAAGGTATAGCTGAACAGCGTACTCACCCAATGATGTTGCAAAATAGTAGACAACCATTGGTCAAGATGTTGCAAAATAGTAGACAACCATTGGTCAAGGAGAAATTTGAAACTGTAGTGATCAGTAAGAACTCGAAAAGATCGCCCCCACAAATACGGACACCAATGCCGAATAGCTTTGACCAACCCAATAAGCTCACGTTCAAATGCGGCGAGCTTGGCATGTTGTGGCGCGATGGCACGGCTAAAGAACACCAAAGGACGATCTCCCTGATGAAGAATGGCACCAAACCCTGTTCCAGACGCATCACAATCCACATTAAATTAGACATTAAAATCGGGTAACTGTAATACTGGTGCAAAAGTGATAGCCATTTTGAGAGCAGCAAAGGCATGATTGGCCTTATCACTCCATACAAATGTCTCTTTCTTCGTCAACTTGGTGAGAGGGGAAACAATGACGCCATAATCTTGAATTAATTTACGGTAATAACGATTCAAGCCAAGAAATCCCCACAGAGCATGCGCCAAACCAGGAACCGGCCAATTGGCCACTGCCGAAACTTTATCAAGATCCATGGCCACACCCTGTCCAGAAATAATGTGACCCGAGTATGTGACTGAATCGGTTCCAAAGGTACTTTTGGAGCACCTGAGGAACAAGTGATGTTCCGAAAACAATTGCAGCACAGCGCGGACTTGCTGAATGTGTTCAGAACATGACAAACTATAAATCAAAGTGTCGTCAAAAAACACAAGGACAAAACGACGAAGAAAAGGCTTAAGAACGTCGTTCATAAGAGCCTAAAAAGTCACCGGTGCGTTCGTTAGTCCAAATGACATAACGAAGAACTCAAAGTGGCCTTAGTGCGTGCGGAAAGCCGTCCTCTTAATGTCAGGAGGGTACATCCAGACTTGGTGATAACCGCTATGAAGGTTCAATTTGGTGAAGACACACGCGCCTTTTAATTCATCCAAGAGATCATCGATGACTAGAATTGGGAATTTGCCCGTGATTGTTTTATCATTGAGGGCACGATAATCCACACAAAAATGCTAGGTAGCATCGTGCTTTTTAACCAAGAGTACTGAAGAAGAGAAACCAATGTACTTTCCTGAATAATCACCTATTGACGCATATCATCACATTGTCGCTCAATCTCATGTTTCAAAAGTTGACGGTAGCGATAGGGACAACGGCGATGGGAGCTGTCCCTGGTAGAAGGTGTATATGATGGTCATGATGCTGGATCAGTGGAAGATTGTGCGTCACGTCAAAGATGGGAGCAAATTCCTGGAGCAAGTCTTCCATCACATCTTCCTAAGTGCATGCGTGGATGCGTGGGGTGCCACGGTCGTCTGTCAATCCTTGCCATGTCACCTAATGATCATGCCACCAAAAGGACACGGTAAGAATGTAAAAAAATCCTAGACAATCGGTTCTAGGTGCGCAACCATTGCACACCCAAGACCATGTCCAAGCCACCCAGTGATAAGATGTAGCAGTCGACATGGAAGAGCTCATTATTGATGAGCATGCGTAGGCCGGGTGGACTCCTGAGCTAGAGACGCGATCACCATTAACTACCATGACCTTCATCCCTAGAAGCGGCATAAGAAGGACGCCGAGACGGTCAGCGACACCCTCACCCAAAAAATTATGGGTTGAGCCGGAGTCGACCAAAGTCGTGAGGCGAATAAATGTGAGGCTTCATGGTGCGACCAATACTGACCCCCGTGATTGCATGCAAAGAAATCTGGACGTCGGCGTCAGGAGACTCCTCGCTGGAGTCTTCATCAAGTTTGAGAAGATATATGCCTTCGAATGAACAAGCATGATCTCGGGTAAATTTGGCCAGACAATTATAGCAGAGACCCTTGAGATGGTGGTCATTCATCTCTTCTAGCGTAAGGTGTCAAAACTGTGAATTCAGTGACCCTAGAAGCAACAGCCGACGTGGCACAGCCAGCACCAAAGAGCTTGCTGAACTGGGAGCCGATGCAGCTGAACCGGGAGTCGGCGCGGCCACCGCAAGAATAGCAGGCATTGACTTGGCCGGCCTGTGTGGAATCAGAGCAGAAAAACATGAGGTAGACGACCTACGAATTGGTGAAAGAGCATTGGTCACATCATCCTCACCGTGATGCTTGTATGCACGGGTGAGGCTCACGCCGTTTGCAAATTGGATAGGTTTTGGAGCTCCATATCGGTCTTCAGCGGATTACATAGGCCGCCCGTAAATAACTGTACCTGCTGCTTAGACGAAAGTTGTTCGGCGTGGCAAAGTAGCGCCAAGAATTGTTGTTGATACTCCTGACCTGTCCCGATCCGTCAGAAGTGAGCCAATTCATCGAGCGGATTGTACGCAAGGGCGGCCCAAAACCCATGCTCACATTGTCAACGAAGCGAGGCCAAGACACGATGCCTTTGTTACACTCGAGCTGATAGTGCCAAAGTTGAGCGTTGCCGGTGAGATGGTAAGCGGTAAGCCAAACCTTCTCCTCTTCCATGGTACGCTGCCCTCGAAAATAATGTTCACATGGATTGAGCCATGGCAAAGGGTCGTCGTTTCCATCGTACAAGAGAAATTCCAATTTGTGGAATTGTGGTACGCCAAAGGGCTCCTCGCCCAACCGGCCACCTCCAGATGTTTGCGTCGGTGCCGGTGGGTGCAGATGCAGCGCTATCAATTCACTGCTCTATCCTTCAGTTTGGAACTTCTCGGTGTGCGAAATACGCAAGTCGTGATTGTCCAATCAATGGTTCAGCGTGGAGAGCTGGGCAAGGATTTGATCCAACTTGGCCGAATGGTCTCGGCCATGGGCGGCAGCCGCCGCCTGGGGTTCAGGGTTGTCCCCGAATATGTAGGATGGTACGACGTTTAGCTCTGATACCAAATTGATATGAACCAGCTTAGGTTTTGATCGAGCGGTGGAAGAAGATGGGAACGAGAATTAGAGTTTGAGCGAAGTGGGTAGGGAGAACAGTGGAGTTTACCCTTGTGCGCAAGACGAGACTCGTTCCCGACAGCACATCGAGGTTCTGAACTGCCGGCATTCAGGGGAGGAACTAATCTGTTATTGCTTGAAGAATCTAGTACAATTAGGTGTCCTTTTATTGAGCATGAACTATTATTCGTATCCGACAAGGATACTACATATCCGGAAAGGATACCACACAACTTAAGTATCCAAAATGGATACTACTTAAACTATCTCAATTTATCCGTAAGGGATTTACACCGAAACCTAATTCTATCTCTTCTCCCATCCTTGGGCCAACCTCCCTGGCGTGCTGCACACCGGATTGCTCACGGCAATCCTGCCGTTGTCGCCTTACGACGACACTGATACATCTTTCCAAAGAATAAGTCCATAACAGTATATATCATTACAACCTTGCCCTCGCAAAACATAAGTTACAACAATCTCAAACCCAACCAGGGTACCACCAGGGTACGAAAGATATACCAAGGAAAATCAATATGTTGAAATTGAAAATAATTTATCGTCATCATCAATGTATCTAAGCACAATCTCTGAAGCACACCGATGTACACCACTCTAATCGTCCACTACCTAGCTCTGCTGCACAGCATCCACTCCAAAGCATCTTATTTCCTATGAAGCAACTCCGAAACAAGTCACCTAATCCAGACCTAGGTATCAATCAATATGGCGCTATAACATAAATAAAGCCCCATCAATGACAATATCAAAAAGATATCAATACTTGTGGCCGTGGAGTTTATGGCTGTATGTTCGGTTCATATATTAACTAGTGGGCACCTGGCTGAGGTATTTGCCAAAATATAGGGAGTTTTCACAAAGATGCGCTCTAGTGTGAGAGGAAGAAGCGGTAATCCGGGTGATCTACTTGACGCTGGCAAAGCCAGTCATCTGCAGATTTCAAAAGCGATGTAGTTAACTGCTGCTCATGCTGCTGATTTGACGTCCACATGGAACCACTAAATTTGTATGAAGCTAGACCAGTGAGAGGCAGTGTGATCTTCCCAGGAACATCAGCGATTTTATTGTTATGAAAATCATTTGTCTCAGGATGGCCACTTAATGTACCTGCCCAACATTGCATATTAATTAGTGACTTGATTCGATATTCTTAATTCTTCGGAAAATTTTCTTTTAAAATGTAATGAAATATGTAAGTTGTACATGATAGGAAATGCAATTAGTTTTTGTAAGTCTAGCGTATTGTACTAGAGAAAGAACAGTGTTTACCTTCAGATGGTGTTGACAGTGAATGAAATGTTAAAAAGCATGCATCCAAGTCTTGTAACGTGGGTCCTGTTGGTATCCTGTATATGGGATACCTGCACCCAACTTCCATTGGGTAAGACAAACCTGTAAGTAATGGGTCTAGTAGCTAAAGGGGTAACAGGGAATACCAGGCTACAGAAATCCAACTGGATGGCAGAAGATCACAGCTCCTATATGTCCTCAAATCGGGAAACCTACTTGCAAGTATTGATATCTGCATGCATTAACAAAAGAAAAATTATCATACAGGTTGAAGATGCAACACTTGATCGAACAAAAAACAAAAAGAATCGTACCATGTCTGCTAAAGGTTGTCTCCCATAGGGTGCGTCATGCTCCAAGTATTGGAAAACTGGGTATGATTCCTGCTTGCCAGACTCACTGTCATCACTGGAGAAACCTTCTTGATCAGCAGAAATATTGTTCACTAAACATCGGCCTCTTATTCCAATGGGCCGCTCATGGTCGCTCTCACTGCTTACATCACTGCTTGTCCCCTGAGCATTGTCACCATCACAGTCTTCACCAAGTCTGAAATTGAGAACAAAGGGCAGTTTCCTAATATCATCATCACGTAGGGAAACATAACTAGAAAAATACAGCAATAATAGTAAATCAAATGACATTTGATGTATTGCACAAGAAAATAGCATACATTGTTTTTTAGGATGTCTCCACTTGACGAGAGGCAAACACAATCAAGCATTCTAATCCATTGCTATCTGCTAACTAGTTTTATGGATTTCTCGAGAATAATTGTCTCCTGTAGGATTCTCACATCTTTTATTTATAGTCTCAAAGTTGACTCCGACTCTAAACAAGGTTTGATCCGACTCTAACACGACTCATTATTTAGATCTTAATACTAACTCACCAACACTCTCCCTCGGGATGGGCTGGAGATATCAATCATATCCATCTTGTTACATATTGTAGCACCCATACTAGGACCTAACCCTTTAGTGAAACAGTTAGCCAACTACTTACCAGACTTGACATACTCGACTTCAATATGTTACCATCGAGCTTTTTCTTGATGAAAAACCTATCAATCTCAACGTGCTTGGTACGATCATGTTGAACTGAGTTGTTAGCAATGTTGATTGCAGATTTATTGTCACAATGCAACACCAAGAGATTATTCCTCCATACCAGAAGCTCGGACAATAAACCCTTCATACATATCATTTTACTCGCACTCAACGTCATTGCTCTGTACTCTGCCTCTGCAGTAGATCGAGCCACAACCTTATGTTCTTGATCCTCCATGACACAAGGTTACTTCCCACAAAGATGCAATATCCAAAGGTAGACCTCCTGTCATCCACACTGCTTGCCCAATCAGCATCGCAATACCCTTCCACATTCAGGTGTCGATTCTTCCTGAACCAAAGGCCTTTTCCAGGGCTACTCTTCAAATACCGCAGGATTCGATAGACATCATCCATGTGTCATGTTCTGGAATCATGCATATATCGACTAACCACACTCACTGCATATGAAATATCAGGTCTTGTATGATACAAATAGATGAGACGTCCAACAAGCCTTTGATAAGCTTCCTTGTCAACTGGATCTCCTGGCTCAGCACATAACTTGTGATTCCTATTAATAGGTGAAGCAATAAGGCGACACCTAAGCATACATATTTCTGCCAACATATCAAGGATATACTTCCTCTGGGAGAGAACTATACCCTTCGAAGAACGGACAATCTCGATCCCAAGAAAGTATCGAAGAGCTCCAAGATCTTTCATCTCAAATGTCTCTCCCAATCTTTTCTTCAAGGACTTGATTTCCTCGGTATCATCTCTAGTGATCACAATATCATTAACATAGACTGTCAATATAGTGATATTTGATCCTCTAGGCCTATAAAACACAATATAATCTTCATTGCACTGAGAATAACCCATACTACATACCACATGTCTGAATCTATCAAACCATGCCTTTGGAGACCGCATAAGACTGTATAAAGACTTCTTGAGTTTACACACTTTCCCATTAGTCTGCCTGTTCTCAAAGCATGTCTCCATGTATACCTCCTCTTATAAATCACCATGTAGAAAAGAATTTTTCACATCCAACTGATATAGGGACCATCCAAGTTAGTTGCACAAGAGATCTACATCCACCATGTCGGTTTCATTCCAAAAGACGTGCATGTACCGTAGTTCTAGTGAGGTTGGTTGGTTCATGCGTCTTGCCATTTGTATCATAGTTGTAATCGACAATGACATGCACTCCACCGAACCCTATGCACCATGCGACTCCCTATTTCCTTCATATTATCTTCAAGAATTGCTCGGGTTTACATTTTACTGGGTTATGCTGTATTCATGCTTCATGCCTGACTGTATGCCTCAAATATGTCATGATGCATAGCAACGCACTGCAGATCCAATATGGCGAAGCAATATCCGTCTCAGTGAAAACATTGCGCCTCCAGCTTTTCAGGCTGAAGTGACTACACTCTGACTCCAGCTTTACAGACTGAAATGACCACACCATGCACCAGCCTTTTCAATACATTGGACGGGCATGCCACCTTTTCAGATTAAATTGACAACATGCACCAACTTTTTCTTACTAAATTGACAACTCGATGAGCTATTATGTACCCAAAGATTCTTTCTTGCGAACTTGAGTGTACTTCCATTCACCAAAATTTACTCCTCAACACTACACCCTAACAGCCTATAAAACCAAGGCACACTCCACCACTACAGGCAATACTCCATTTAGCTAATTTGAAAAACGGGGTGGGACGAGAGAAGAGAGGTAGAGAGGTCACTGCGCTTGGTTTGGGGATGTCGAACTATGCGGAGATGCTCTGGAAGAAAAAATGGGTTGCCAAGAAGGTAGGAATGTATCCTAATAGCTCTTGCAAGGATACTCCTAGACCACCAGAATTTCCACCCCCGCAATGCGACTACAGTAAGCCAACATGGATCAAGCAATCCACACAGCCTAGTTCTGCTGCACGGGCTTTCTACATGTGTGGGTATTACTGTGTAAGTGATGTTTCTCGATATTTCACATTGCATGTTGCATTTTAAATATTGGTAACTTTATCCGGTTATGGTAGGAGGAGCGTTGCTACTTCTTCCAATGGATCGATGGCCTGAAGATGTACAACAAGACATTTATTGGACAGAAATACACGTTGAACTATGCAGCTGCGCCCGAGGTGTTTACCCATTCGGAACCTCCCTCAACCAGGAGCGAAAAAGGGAAGGGAAAGGCACCGATGGTCCCTGATGCCCCTGTTGCAACAGAAGATTATATGGAGAAGCTACGGAAGGAACGCAAACAAGCTTTGAAAGACGAGAGGAACAATGTACCAAAGAAGAAGGACCTTAGAGGGCAGTGGATCGATTACCTCGAAGTCAAGAGGAGAGCTCACAGGGGGGAGTAGGACATGTGTCCGCAAGCCTGGCTTGATCTCCATCAGTCAAGTATTTTCCTTTCCGAAAGATGTGCTAGTATCGTAGTTGTACTTTGGGTCAATGGTTCGTGCATGTTGCCAACTGTACCGCAGGAATAGGCATGTAAACATATGCACCTAACCAAACCCTACGTGCTATGTAATTCACACATTTATTATCAAGTGTTATATCAGGCTTGAAATCTTATCTTCGGTGCTCTATTATAGCTCAAACCGAAGCTTACAAAATATTAGTGCAATTGATCACATAGCTAATTTTGATGGTTCTGATTTTCTCTATCTTCTAAACCATATGATCATGCTTCCAACATGTGTCTTTGGTAGTCCAAAATATATCTGATAAACGAACGTTGCAATAGTCCAAGACCACGTAAAATACTCAAACAAATAAAAATGGATAATTAAAAAAATGTGACTAGTCCACGCTTGTGGGTTATTTGTGTAAATATCTTAAAAGGTGGTTTATTTATGTATGTTAGACAAGATGGTGCATCGGCTTCCTACATGCATGACGCCTTCTCTTCCGATGGATCACGCGTTCACATGATAGCTGTACGCGTTCACATGATAACTGTACGCGTTCACATGATAGCTGCAATCTATATATGTGTAACTCATGTACTCTGATTTTAACAATCAAAGATAGTGTTACTTTCCTCGCTTATATGGTATCAGAGCGGTGCCGCTCCTGAGCCGCCGCCTCCACAGCTTCCACCGCGCCACCCTTGGGAGATGATCTCATCTCCATGATCTCTCCCGGGGGCTACGCAACCCATAGTTTAAGTCGTGTCACCGATCATCCGATCGGCTACCAATTAGGGTTTTCCCCGGTCATCTTCAAATCGGGTTTTCTCTATTTTTTCCAATCATAGATCGGTTTGCGTCGCCCTACCGACCTGTCAACATTCCTCGGCTCCGGACTTCACCGCCTCGGCTTCGACCTCTCCGGTGCCTCCTCTCTTCCGATGACATCGTGCGTGACGCGGCGCGCTCGTCGACACTACCCTCCCTCCACGGCCTTCCGAGCGCCTCGTCTACCATCGTCATCACGCCGGATCATCATCGCCAAACCGTCGTCCGCGAGACTTTTGTCTTCACCAAATTTAGGTCCAGTCTGAATGTCCACCTTGACGACGTTCCGACTGCGGGGGCGTGTTAGACGGGATGGTGCCTCGACTTGCTACATGCATGACGCCTTCTCTTCCAAGGAATCACGCGTTCACATGATAGCTGTACGCGTTCACATGATAGTTGTACATGTTCACATGATAACTGTACGCGTTCACATGATAGCTGTAATCTATATATGTGTAACTCATGTACTCTGATTTTAACAATCAAAGATAGCGTTACTTTCCTCGCTTACACTGTAAAAGGATAAAAAAATGGTTTATTAAAAAAATCAATCATTATTACCTCTAAATTTTTAAACATGTCATCAAATTTAAAGAATTGAAATTCCTCTTGCCGCGGTCGGAAAGGGTGGTTTGGCCCCCTATCTTATTGGCCACTGCCACAGGACTAGTGGCATGGCAACTGCCACGCCAACAATGGTGGCATGGCCACTCACTGCTGCCACGCCAAAGTCGGCCTGGACACTGGGGCTGCCTACTTCTACTATGGCCATGCGGCTAAGTCTAGCCATGCCAACAAAACCGGCCTGGCAATCCTCATCTACCACGCCAACTTTTTTGGCGTAGTTAAGTGCACCTGCCACACCAACATCATCTCCGTTGGCTCAGGAGCCTCAGGGATAAGTCCTGGCCGCTGCCACACCATGAGTCCCGGCACCACTGGCATGCCAGACTTCCACGTTGGCTCAGGAGGGCTGGTGTGGTGGTTTTGGTCACGCCATGGGTACCAACGTGGCAATGTGTTTGGACCACGCCACACACGTGGTGTGGTTAAAAGGGTAAAAATTGAAAACAAAGTTACGGAGTAAGTTATTTTTAAAATATTAATAAAAAATCATAGGTACTAACACTGCACGTTCCAAGCTAGTATATCACAGACCGCTCAAGATATAAGAAAATGACTATTACCATATTTAAAGAGGTCCCCACCAAGGATCGAAATACCGTTACCGGACTAAATCCGGCAGGGGACCGGGAACGGTAACCGGCCGGTTACCGGTTTTCCCGGAAAAAACCCGGTTGAATTTCGTTTAAATTTGCTTAAAATCAACCAAAATTCAAAATTCAAAATTTGAATTTACAAACTCCGGAAAAACCGGCCGGGATTTCGTTTCCCGCTGCCCACCGGTAAGGCCGGTTAACCGAGGATTTCTATCCCTGGTCCCCACTAACAATTATATCCTCTAAAGACTACTTGCAGGAAAGCACACTTTCACATCCCGATTAGCCTAGTCATGAATATGTCCATGATACCATGCTTCCCTACAGCTAGCCAAACCATGAGACACGACCTTATGCAACATCATAAGTAAGAGACCTTCTTTCATAATCGATTTTCAAACTGGTGTCATGATATGTTTGATGTAACAAAGGTTGAATTAGCACAGCCAAAAAAAATATCAAGCCTTACATATCAACAGCCAGATGTGCAACTTAGCTTTTATGGTAGAGCTAGGACTTGGGTCGTGCCTTTTCGGGCCGATCCGATGCCCGTCGGCCAAGACCTGATCCGAGCAAGCCACGACGAACGGCCGGATCGGGCGGGCCTAGGGCCTAAGACCGTAGCCCGTCGAGTGGCACGGCACGACACGGCCAGATGGGTTGTGCTTAGGTAGGCCCAGCACGAAAGAGCCCAGTCGACCAATCCCTCCCCCGACCTAGCCCAATCCCATTCCCCCCCACCTCGGCCTGGCCCAATCCCATTCCTCCCGCCCCCCCAGCCTGGCCCAACCCCAAGGTCCCCCTCCCCCCTCCCGGCTCGTCCCAATCCCCATTCCCCAATTCCACCGGCCATCTTGCTCCCTCACTCCTCAGCCCCCTCTCTCCTGCCGCCTCCCTCCCTTAACTCCTCCTAGCCACCTCCCTCCCTCTCCCTCCAGCCCGCCGCCCTCCCTTAACTCCTCCTAGCCACCTCCCTCAACACGCGCCGCCGCCACCTCCCTCCCTCCAGCTGCCGCCTCCTTCCACGGCTCCCCCTCCAAGATCCAGCGGTGGATATCCATGGCGACCATGGAGGCGAAGGTAGCCATGGCGATAGCTTGTGGAGATCCGGCCGCGGTGGGCTTACTCCACCAAGATCCGACGATGGGTGGTGGAGATCCAGTGGCGGTCGGCTTCCTCCATCAAGATCTAGCAACGGACGTGACCTCGTTGCTGTCCCTCTCGCCCCCACCCATTCATCTTCCTGGGCGGCGGCGACCGTCATCTTCCCAGGCAACGCGGTCCTCGGCCTCGGCCTCGTCAAGGCCACCGCTCGCTCAAGGTCGGGCCTGGGCCAGCACGGCATGACGAGGTGGCTGTGCCCGCCCGACACGACCCGATGCGGCCTGAAGGCGTGCCGAGCACAGCATGGGCCGACTCCCGGCTCTATTTTATTGTACTTCAAAGAATAAAAGAAGTACAACCCCCACTTCTCCATCCAAATGCGTTCTTTATAATTCCTCTGCAAATCTTCATACACTATCTCCCCAAGCACAGAACAGAGTCAGACATTGTCCACCAATGTTCAACCCATTGATTCTACAATACTCCATCGGTATTCACGAATTCCTTCAGGTAATCTTTTTTAGCTGAATTCCATCAGGTAGGCTTAGGCTGTTAGCCACATCAAGTGCGAATGTGCCATTCATCAAACAATAGCTCCGTCCCTGGCCCAATTACACTACAGTAGTGCCGTTCCGAAAAACTAAACACAGTTCGTAATTAGTAAAAGGTTTATTATACCTTTCGGTCGACGGCGGCGGCCGGGACGCGTAGAGCTGGATAGCCGACAGGAAGGGGACGTAGTACTGCACGACGACGTCCGTCCCATTGAGCACGAGCGGCACGCCCGCGCCGTACGCGCTCCACTCCCTGAACGCCTCCCACAGATCCGCTAGCTCGTAGTGCGCTCCCCTCCCCCGCGCGCTCGTCTGCATGCATGCGGGCATACATTGCACGAAACTCGTCAACAATCGCCACAAGAGCACATCAAATTACCCCAAGCCGCAAGGAAGCACTCGAGGACGCACCCGGGGGAGGCGCTGCGCCGGCACGCGGACGGCGGTGGAGGCGATGAAGCTCTCGAGGTTGGTCTCCGGCGGCGGCGGCGGCGGTGGGTCCATCCGGAGCTCCGGCGTCAGATTTGCGGGCTGCTCGGCCGCCACCGGTGGTGGCGGCGGCTTCTGCTGGAGGAGGTGGCGGCGGGGTGGGGGGCAGTAGAAGCGGTCGGCAGCGCGGGAGGCGACGCCGGGGACCGACATGGCTGCTGGCGGCGGGTGGCGCGGGGGCGGGGCTCGGGTTTTAGGCGCGCGCGTACTGAGACAGATTTGTTTGGGAGGAGAGACGGTGGGAGATGGAGGATGGGGATGGGAGGACGGAGAGAAGAAAGGGTGGTGTTGTGAGTGCGTGCGTGCGAATAAAAATTCCTTGTTTACTTATTAAGGTCTACCGGTGGTGGTGGCCGCATTACTACATTAGCAGCCTTTTCGGCCGTGTCTAATCGAGCTGTGCCGAGGACTACGGATTGAGGTGCTGATCAAACCACGGCATGTCGATGTCTTAGATCGTGGTCGGCTCGTGTAGCCTGTTTTAGAAACAAAACAATTCAAAAAAAGTTCTCTGTTTTCTTTTTTTTAATCTTTTTCTGCCCTCCTTTCTTTACTTTTCCTTCTCCTTTTCCTTTTTTATAACAATAACCGTACCACGCGCAGCTCACTGGCCTCTTTCCCCTTCCTTCGTTCCTCTTTTTCTTTCGATCGGGCTGCCAGCTGCACCGCCTCTGCAGCCCCATGGGCCTCTGTGGCACGGGGGTTTCTGTGCCGTCGTGCCACGCCATAAAAATAAATCATTTTAGATATCGATATAGGCTTCGAAAAGCAATTTTGACTACTAATTACTATTATAGTATATTTATAAAACTTAATAAAATTATAATATTATGAAAATATTTTTCGAGACGAATCTACACATGTGATTTTCATGTATCTAATCTAAATATTTAAAAAGATATAAATAACTAATATTTTCAAAGTTCGATTGCACACGTTCTAAAACGATTTTTTTAACCGGATGGGTACTAAAGTAGAATTAGAGATTTATGTTCTTGTAGATCCGAAATACTTTCAGAGGTGATTATTGTTGCCAGCTACTAATTAATCTTGAGGTTATTGGCACGGAAAAATGTCATATTCATCTTCGCTTTTCAATTTTTCAGTCTCCACCGTGATCTTCACTGCAACTTCTGACCATATATAATATTCTTTTTTCCCTCGTATTTTTCTTTCTGATTTGATCCAAACGGTAATCATGTGCGACCTTCAAAGTTATCTTGGCATCCCCACTGCTCAGAAACATTTGTTCGACATTGACGTGAACCAAACAGAATCTAAATTAATTATATGAAGAACAATTATATGAATTTAACAGGAAAAAGAGAGCAGCAGCGACCAACCAACACGTCGTTCAACGCTAATTATTTTCCAAGAACGAAGCCAGCATCACATTAATGATTCAGAGGATACTAAGGGCGTGTATAATGATATAGACAATGCTATCTATAGCAACTCTTTATATCACGTATAGACAACACTATAGATAACTCATACAATGCGTTATCTTTTTATTTGTCTTTAGAGATGATACAATCTTTTAATGCTTTGACCTAAGACATTTCATTCTTAGTTCTGGTTATACAGTTGGCTACAAGATTATAGACAACATATTTCTCTCTCTCTATTCTTTTTCATCCACATCAGCTTAAATCATACGTGGCAGAGACTATAGACAACTAATGTAAGCCCATTGTACATGACCTAAGAAGTCAAGCTGTTTGGAACACATGATTCCCGCAAACGGAGTGGATAATTTATGTCCATTTGACCTATTAAAGATTTGCGGAGCGAATACGGAAAGAAAAAAGTATTTGACACTATCCGTGTTCGACTCCGACTCTAACTCCGACTTTGAAAAAAATACAAATTGGGATATGGGATGAGCGATATATGTTTGTATCCGCTCTGATTGCACATCTACTATCTAATGTCCTATATAAGGGTGTAAAAGGAGCAAATAATAACCATCCACTAGGATCTTGTGATTCGAACTACCTCGGAATAATCAAAGGTAACACTCTATATTTGTAGGAGGTGACCCTAATTGCCCAAGTAAGATCATCATGATGTGACACTAGTGACCCAGTTTCTTAGATCCGCACCTGTTTTCTGTCCAACTGACCAAATGCTTACATAGCGAATAAGGAAGGAAGAAATGAGTATCTAGCACTATCTATGTCCGACCTCGAGAAAAAAATATGGAATATGATACAGGATGAGCAATGTACGTCTGTATCCACTCCGATTGCACCCCTAATTCACCACAAGAATTTTGTTGAAAATCATATATCTCTACTCATGGTCTCCTCTAAAATTCTTACAGAACTCCAACGGTCAAAGAGTCAACTTCACGTGAGTGTTGCAAGTGAACCTTGCATGCCATAGGTAAGTCAAAACTTATTTTCACAAAATGAACCCTGCAAGCCACACTTACCTTGTCTGCATTGTAAGTTAATATTGGGAAACAGTAATACTAAGACGTCATACTTGTACTTTTCAAGGACGCCTTCTCATCCACTTGTCTCCTATCTTAGCCACTCACCATCGACTTCTCTTCCCACTACCACTCGTTGCTTTTGCTTGCTCTCTCATGTTCCCCTTCTCCCCACAGCTTTCCTCTCCCGATCCACCCGTAGCGAGGTGAGCGAATTCACATGGAGCCTCGTGCACAAGCACGAGCACAAGCCACCTCTGCTTCGCATTCGCCAACTCATCTCCATCCTCCATAGTATAGCCACCGCTGCCACTCCCATTCCTCGCCACGGCAGACCCACCGCCTGAGACCTTCTGCGCCCATGCATGCCGGTCACCGCCTCAGCGCCACAACCTCGGCTCCGAGATGTGTTGGAGCCTGCAACATTATCCTCCTCTGTTGTTCACGCTCTTCATTTTTTATATTTCTTTGTTTTTGTTTTTTGTTCTGATGTTGATGTTGCGGCCTGTTGAAAAAAATGTTGCGACCTGTTGAAAAATATTGGTATGTAGTATAAACCGCCCAGATAACCTTAAGAACTTAATCCTGTGATGACCTCCCAATGTAAAATAGTACAACCACAAGTATATAATAGTGTCGACCTGGCTAAATAATTTGTATCCATCAGTATGGGTTGCACCAAGTTTGGGTTGCACCAAGTAGATGACCTGCGACGACGTCGCATGCCTTCATGGCTACGGGTTGGGGTGTACCGCTTATGCCTCTAGGTAGGCGTAAGTCGTGAAGGCGCAAGAGGGGATCTGAGTAAGGGTTAACATAGGTATGGGAGCGTACCATTCTCAGGTGAAACCTTAGCGGGTGTACCTAATACTGGGGTATGCATTGTAAAGGTCTTGTGGTAATCCCCTTTTGATTCACATATCTAAGAAAACGTGTGTACATATCAAGTCGATTATCTCTTATGGGTAAAGATGTACAACCTCTGTAGAGTATAAACTGTTCGAATAGCCGTACCCACGGTCAAGGGCAGACATGTGAACTTACAAGAGTTATTTCTATTTATAAAACTTTGTGGGTGGGATGAATGATGTATCTTGCTCACCTTGCTCGTGATTTGGAATTTTCCTGGGTCGTTATTCCCAGTTATGTTAATAAGTGGAGGTGACTCCAATCCAAATTTAAGCATAGGTGGAGGTAGCCTTCGCCGTTATAAATATTGCACAATATCTCTTTAATAAAATGAGATTTGGTTAATTGCTAAATCATATGAATTTCTAAATATGGTAACTGAAAATGTTGCTTTTAGTAAATAAAAGAATCCGAGCTATCCTTGTTAAGCCTTGCATGTATTATTACTTTATTATGTGTGTTGGCTCGTGAGCACGAAAGTTGTGTTCATCCTCGCTCTTTCCCCAAACCCTCAGAACTAGTGGATCAAGATCACTATACATGCTACGGGGATCCAGACGTTGAGAGCCAAGGAGATGATGATGTGTAATTTAGTCTGTGGTTGCTCTAGTCTTGTCTCGGTCTGGCTGACTCAGTCAGTACTCGCGTACTACCAATATTAGCAAGGTCTCTGGATAATATCGGCCGTACATTGGTTTTCCAGTCGCTTGCCTGTGACGAAATGTGCTCTACCCCTTTTGCTTTTGCTTTCACTGTCGCTTCCGCTTTTATGTAATGTAATCATTTAGCCTTGTTTGACCCTACTGTAAAACTAGACCCGATGCGGTCTGTATAAACTTTGATATTGTTTAATTAATGAATGGTTTCGTCTACGTTATGTATAAAATGATTCAGTGATATCTACCGATTTAGAAAATAGCGCAATATTATTTACAGATGATTCTCAATTGCGAAATCTGGGTTACTGAGAATGACTATATTGTCTACTCAAGAATTAATACTCCCGTTCAAACCTCAGCATTATTTCCTCTTTCCAAGGTTTGACTAGACCTGCAACAAGTATTGAACACAATGCATAACCTAACTAGGCCTCAAGGATTGACTAGACTTATAGCACGAATTCTTAAAGACAACTATTAACCCAACTAGACTTAATTGTATAATGTTCTACGCTACAGAACTTGGAACCCTTCCGTAGGTCTTCCATTGACCCTTCATGTACTGCAAATTTTTCATCTGTGGAAATGTACCTATTTCACGAGTGGGATAAGCAAGTTAAGTCTTAAACGCCAAATTACTTGTTTTGTAATTACTACTTCCTCTGGTCTATTTGATAAGGCATATTAGTTTTCCAAGCATGTTCTATTTTATAAAGCGTGTACGTAAATATAGTGCTAGATTATCTTTTTTACCTCTATATATTTCACTCTTTTTCCTACGCACGTTTACATATGCCTATGCACAGAAACCATTATCTGTCGTATTTCCAAAGCACTTAATGGAATGGTATTATATTTATTTTTCTCTTATGTAATTTCTTAACCTTTGTGTCCCGTGAAAATCTCTATTATTTAAAAGAAAAACTTGTGATGGTCCATTCTCCCCTTTGCCTCCCATCCTTCCACTAACATGGAAAACCAACCCATCCCCGCCATTGCCACTCGTCTCCTCGCATCAATGCCGCCACTATCACCACATCTTTCATTTGCTCTACCGCCGCTTAGCCTCGCTGTCATCGCCGCTACTTCCCTGCTCTCTCGTGCCACCACTGTGTCCGCACCATCTTGCGTCAATGCCACCGCATCGGCCGTAATCACACCACCGCCGCTGTGCTCTCCACTTCAGTTCTGCAAACGAAGTCGATGCAGCTGTCGGAATCACATAGCTTCTGTTGTGAGAAGATATGGTATCCAGGGTGGGTGATGCCACCGGGGACGTCCTAGGAGGTGTGCCAATTGCAAAGCAATGGAAACGGCTCACCGATTAGATACATCGGGAAATTGCTTTGTGGACTGGTAGGTAAGGCACTGCGCGCCACGGCCTTGCTCTTACGTGACTTGCCCAAGGTTATGCCATGGTAGCTAGCGACCTACGCGATGATGACGCTGCTGCCGTCCGTGCTATCGACGGCCTATGCCAGGAGTACCAAGTGCGGACCGGAGATCAGTTACCTAGCAACCGTCGAGCTTGATTTTAGCAGTTGCAAGCATACTGACTGCAAAGCAGTTTCACTCAAGGTACGAACATGATTGCATGTTTGGCAGTTATGCAGGATGCTTCTTCGTCCATCTATAAAACGAATTGTGATATACTTCACATTCCCCGCTTCCTTCATCTCCTTCTCGTATGCTTATAGATCCATGTTTTTTCTGAGAATTTATTTATCCTTTACCTTAGAGAATACATAATTATCTTATTTGTCATAGGATGATTGCAAGTTGGTCTTGCAGGATAATATATGCGTACTTCTGTTTTCTTGCTAAATGTTCCTAATAAAGGATGAATAATTGCAGATTTGACAGGAGTTAGCAATGAAGCTTGTCAGATATTACGAGACTCGGAAGAGGCATTGGTTGAAATAGGTGTTGCCCATGAAGGAAACTGATTTGGTGCAGAATTAATTGTGTGATTTGTTGGGTAAGCATCCATTCCTCTATTGTGAAAAAAAAATTTGTTACAAAAACCCAACAAGGCAAATAACTAGGATGATCAAGAACACAAGAATATGAGAAATAGATTTTTACCTGAAAATCCTTTGCGAGAAAAAAATAGGGATCACAAAAACGAAATCACTATATGATGAGATATTAAAAGCATGAGACAACAGGACAGGACCCGTCGTCTGAAACGTGCAACTCGATGTATTGTCAACAGGAGACTACATGGGTATATTTATAGGGTGAGGAAGAAAAGAGTCCGGAGCGGACAAGAAATAAGAGTTGTAGTCGGTTGCGGCCTCTCGGTTTATCTAGCATGGGTCGTCTCTCTCCCTAGCTCAGTTCATCGCGTGCGGGTCGGTGCGGTGTCCGGCGTGGACACGAAGTTGAATTCGGTTAATTGCAAAATTAGAGATAATTTTCAGTTTGACTTAGTAAAAAAAATATTGGCAATTTGTATGCTTCACACCATTAAATGATTTGAACATCTGGTAATTGCACATTCATGTGAATAGTTTGTTTTTTTGATGCTAAGTATGTGTTCCGTTGCAACGAGCATGTGTATAACTAGTACTCCTTGTAAAATAGACTGAAGGGAGTACGGACTAGTTTTTATACAGTACGTGAGGTTATGAAAGCAACAGCATTTCTACTCAAATCTAGGCCGTTTCAATTTAAATTGTTAATATTTAACATATATATTTTTTGTAAAAGTGATGCCTGCGCAATGTTGACATGTTCTGGACACAAACGCTTCCATTGCGGGGTCATGCGAGTACATCTCTCTTACATCTGAATCTATGTTTTCTCTCTTCGCTCAGATTGTCACAAGTGCCACTGTATTCTGACTGAGAGGAACATGTAGGATTCATGGCATTGATGCATACAATGTATATATATTCTGGCCACAAAGGGAATCGAAAATATTTGGTGCAAGTATCCGAACTGAACTGCGTATACGTACATAAAAGATTTTTTTTTTTGACCTGACCTACATACCATTTCAATCTCGATCTCCATAACCATAGTAGCTCTGTGAGTGTACCCACGTGTGGATGCTATCTTTTACCTTTTCTAAATTAGTTTGAACTGCATGTCATAATATAGTTTGCCGTTCAGAAAACCGCTACTTTATGTCTTAGCTGATAAATGGGCCTAGGTGGATATTAATATTGACAGTTGGTGGAATTTTGTAGATCGTAAGCAAGGTTACTGAAACAGCCCTGAAAACTTGAATATTTGAAATTTTTTGAATCTTTTGATTTATTTTGAAATCTTTTCGTTTTTGGAAACTTCAGCCGACTTTCCGCTTTCCGTTTTAGGAAATCCGCCTTCCCCTTTCCGGAAGCGCCTTCTTCCCCGGCGCCTTCTTCCTTCTTCTCCCCGCGTAGCGCCCGAGCGTCACCCGACCTTCGTCATCGCCGCTTCCGCGCTGCCGTCAGCCGCCACCTCCCGTGCCACCTCTCCCCTCCAGCACCTTCCTCCCCCTTCGCCACCTCCACCTGGCCCGCCCCAGCCGCCATCTATCCCTCTCGACGCCGCCCCGAAGGTTCCCCGCCGCCACATCGCCACGACTGCTCCCGCCGCCCTACTGCTCCCACCGCCATTCTTCAGCTATAAAAAGCCACCCCCGGCTCACTATCGTCTTCACCTCCACCTCCAAACCCTCCCTTGCCCCTTCCTCCCCCGGTGCTGGCCAAATTTGTAGGAACCGTCGCCGCCTCCTTTTCTTCCCTCGGCGAGCCTTCGGTAAATTCGCCGCCTTCCCTCCTCCCCTTCCCTCCCACCTCCAACCTCAGCTGCCTCTTGCCCCG
Source organism: Hsuehochloa calcarea (assembly GCA_036346395.1). NCBI lineage: Eukaryota > Viridiplantae > Streptophyta > Magnoliopsida > Poales > Poaceae > Hsuehochloa > Hsuehochloa calcarea. The sequence continues at coordinate 21,699,905 of CM070594.1, forward strand.
GCGATTCTTTCACCCACCTCGCCCCACCTCCTCCCTCACCGGAGCTCGCCGGCGTCGAGCTCCACAACCGCCACTTCCACGGCCACCGTCACCATGCCGCCTCGGTACGCCTCAGGCCACCCCACCACCTCCATTGTGATCCCCTCCACTCACTGATACTCCTCCACCCCTCGTCCTCGCCGGAGCGTCGCCGTGTCGTCGCTAGCCTCGTCCCTGCTCCAGCCGTGCGCCATTGTCGCCGCCGCCCAACCTCTGCACCCCCTCCGCTCCTCCAACTCCCCAAAATGGGTTCAGCTCCCTTCCGTGGTGCTCCCAGTGCCTTTCCCCGCCGCTTGCCCACCACCGCCGCCGCATTGCCGCCGCCGCCGGCTCAGCGAGCACTGTGAGCCTTTTTGGTCATGTGGCTCAAGCGCTGCCGGTGTTGGGCCTTAAAAGGCACGCCAATCAGCCGTTCGGCTGGCCAAACAGAGCCTTAGGCCGCCTGATAAAAAGGTCGGGCCCAGCACTGTTCATTCTATTTTCAGCCCAAATTATGTTCACTACATAGTATTCTATTTACCGTTCATTCACCGAAATCACTGTTCATCATCTGAAAAATCTTGTTTTTATTGTTCACTGTCATAAACAATAATGTCAGTTACTGTTCGCCACCAATTTTTCATCTATGAATAGTAAAATGTCACTATTCATTATCTGTCGCTATTCATCCGTAAAACACTAATTCGGCATTATATATCCATTTCGTCCGTTTCGAGCTCAGAAATCCATTTCTCCACTCCGTTCAGTCCATTTAAACCCTAGATAAATTCCCACCCTCCCGCATCACCTTCTTTGTGTTTCTTTTCTATTCGTTTTTACTTGCATGTTGTTCCCAGCTCATTCCTTGTCGAGCTGGATTTTACTTGATTGTTTTTATTGTTTTACTTCTCGTTAGGTCACGATCTTGAAGACCAAGTTGCAGAAGACATTAGACAAGACCAGGATCTATAGGACTTTGTGCAAGAAGGCAAGCCACATTCTTTGATCATTTTGAACCCACAGTTCATATATTTAATATTACTTTCATTATTGTATTTGAGCCAATTACTTTAAATATTGAAATAATACTTTGGAATGCCATGATGTTTAGATAATTCCTATTACCCCACATACAAACCCACCTAGCACTCGTAGGCCATATTCACTTTGACAAGGTTAAGATTTCTTATAAGCCATATTCACCTTGACAAGTCTATATAAAATATTATCTATGCAAATAGCTTTGTCACCAAAATTGTGGTTATCAATCAAAAGAGAGTATTGACCGTTTGCCAATGGTTTTGATGTGAAGTTGAGGGTTGTGCCCAGGAAGTTGGGCAACCCAATAGACTTGTGTTGGAAAAAGTGAATCGCAGGTGAGGCCCGGAGGATAGACAATCACGTGGTGGTGTTAGTCTATCGCTTCACTGTGACACTAGTAAGGACAAGACTCTTGTGCCAAAGTAACAGACACAGAAAACCGCTCAACCACGGGTGTGGTCATTACTCCCTGGCTTAGTACACTGCTCTTCCAATCGAATATCTACAGGGAAAGGTGTGTGCTCTTGTGTGATAGAGCAGCACAGAACTGGGGTTGGACAAGAGTGGCCCTGTAGGGACACTGTGTAGTCTAAACAACGGTATGGTCTGTCGTCGGGGTGAAAGATCCATAGTAGCGGCCGGTGGAGTCTCCCGAGAGCTGTATGGAGTGAGAACCTACCAGGTAGAGGCTATAAAGGTTGAGCAGTGAAAAAACTTTGTTATCTCAACTCAGTCGCACGCTAACATATTGCGTGTCTATGTTCTGACAGTACGAGCATGAGGTATCTTGTGGGTAAAGCTGAGCAACTCTGCAGAGTATATCAAATGGTATTCGGATACGCCGTGCTTCGGTTAATGAAGCTGTGTTCATGGGTGATTCCAATACATGAGGTATAAGTAGAATTTTTGAGATGTGAATCTGGTTTGTGCATTTGTTGGGAAACTCTTGTTGTTATTATTTATTATTGTTTTACTGTTTTAAAGTTAAACTGATGTAAACTGCAAAATGCATCCACAGATGTCTGTTAAGGTAAACCCTAACCATCCATTGAACTTCTTGCATGTAATTATTTAGCTTTTCTATGTGGCTTGTTGAGTACGGTAGTAGTACCCATTCTTGTAAAATTTGCAATCCCTCCACAGAAGAAGATTGGAAAAATAATGAGAACCCCAATGAGCAGGATTTTGGTGGACCCCCAGAAGACAACGACTACTGTTATTAGATCTCAATCGTGTTCAAGCGTGCATGTGGTGTGAAGTTCTTTTGTCTTGTATTATATTAGCTTTGGGCTTGAAAGCCTGTGTCTGCGTCAAAACTGGTTGTTAAACTTTAATCTTATGTAATAAAAGGTTGTTTTTGTTGTTATCGAAAGCTTGCTTGAGACACTGCTACTTCGCAACTGCACATTCTGAACGGTTGTGAAGAAGTTGATAGCCCCGGATTTTGGGACTGTTACAGTTACGATCGGTATCCTAGGCGAAATCGTTTTTGTATATATAACCAGGATTGGGATCGTGTAATTTCGATTACTGCTTTATAAGTTCTACGTAATTTAGATTCTACAATGTTGAGGATCGTGGTAGCTAGATCTTCACTCTGATAGGACCTACGGTACAGATTAAGCTAGCATCGGATACATTTGCGGTTGTTACTGTTTTGGCCATATGCGACCAAATGCTTCAGGAACTGACGCGTGCCTCGAACCAAAATGCAAACAACGATCCACACGCATCAAGGAGTGGGTCGAGAGCAAAACAACCCCCATGAGGTTGCAAATGCTTGCAAGCATGCATGCAAACGGCCAGACTGACTAACAAGTGTTGCTTGGGGGGTGGTTAAGCCATATCCATTGGCCCATGCGCGTGGGCTGGAGGACCAAATTGGTGGGGCCAATCGAAACGAGTGGATGATGTACGTATGTATCGCTTGCACCGTTGCACCAAACGCAGCAACTCATCGATGCTTTTGCTCTGTGCATCCAGCCCAAATTGGACAATTCCCATCATTTCATATTCCAAGCATGCCCTCAACAGTCACTGATGTACCGATATTCCAAATCCCAGAGAAAAAGTCTGTTTCCTTTTCTTCTTTTTGTGCCGATATCTGCCCTTTGCAAACCAATTAAAGGCAAGCTAGCAACATGTCAAAATCTTGTGGAGATAGGCTGAAGATTCGATCGGTGCACAAACAAATGGCCAATCTTGAAGGGAGGTGCCCAACTAATGTAACCAAGTTGGCCAAATGCAAACCCCACTATTATCTATGAAGATAATACGACTTATGTCGCCCAAATGCAGATGGGTTATGTGAAGAGTCCCTTACAAAGCATATCAATCTCAAGTTCTTCTATGCTCATGAAATGCAAAAGATGGACGAAATTAAGGCATCTTGCATACTAAGTCATGTGAAAATCTTGCGATTTATTCACTAAGTCCCTTCCAAAGATCTAGTTTTGAAAGATGCATCGTGGAATTGGAATGATAAGACTTAGACAAGTGCGAGTCTGGGGAGAATCTTCACGAACTCATTATTGAATCTTGATCACGAAGATCAAGTACCCAAAGAATAAATCCTGAGATTAAATGAAATTGGGTGGATTGTACTCTTTTTCCTTACGAGTTTTCCGAAGTTTCTCGGCTAAGGTTTTTGATGAGGCAATTCATGCAACACGTAGAACACATGACATGTACTCTTTCTCCAAATTTTTCCCACTGGTTTTTATGGAGTTTTGACGAGACATGAACATGTTGGATGAGTGTTCAAGGGGAGTGTTAAGCCGGGCCGAGGACTGCGGAGAGTCTTCTGGCCCAGGACCGGAAGTCACGGCCCAATTGAACTCCTCATCCCGTAGTCTATAAATAGAGGGTCACCCCTCTCCTTGTAACCCTAATTGTTCAGAAGGGCATGCTGCAACTTTGACAACTATTTTTATATAAATTTGTTCATAAAAGTATACAATTACTATATTATGAAAATAGTTTCATGACTAACCTAATGACTCCATTTTCACATGAACAATATAAATAACATATTAGTAGACAAATTTAAAAAAGTTTAACCGTGTGTTTTGTAAAAAAATCATATATTTCTAGAGGGAGAAGTAATTTTTTTTAGAGAGAAGGAATTAAGTAGTTCAGGCCCTCCAGGGTATTAAACATACTTTAGCACAAGTATGCAAAACGCCACCTTTTTCAGTCTGAATCTTTAAATTTCAAGGTATATTCAGATAAACACAAGATGTTGCCCTTCCTCCGAAATGCATGTCACAATTTCATATTCCAAGCATGCCCTCAACAGTCACTGATGTACCGATATTCCAAATCCCAGAGAAAAAGTCTGTTTCCTTTTCTTCTTTTTGTGCCGATATCTGCCCTTTGCAAACCAATTAAAGGCAAGCTAGCAACATGTCAAAAAAAAAAGTGGAGAACTAGAGATAAGTGGATATTTGGTATCATACATTGCTTTTACTGAGGCGGCCATATTATTGTCCTCCGTGTCACAAACTAATGGCCCAGGTGCCCAACAGGATCTGCAATTGTGGAATTCGGAATCTTTGTTCAACCTTTTTGAGATGCATGTTGTGCTCCATTGCCAAAGCATGAGCGAATTGTATAACTTTTATCAATATCCTTTTGTTTTCATGTGAACCAGAAAACCAATTGTTATTTCAATGATATAAAGATTTATTATACTCCGATACCCCTTGTTACGAAGCAACAACCCTTGGATTAAATCATTAAATAATATGTGGTAAGACACGGCACGAGTGTGCACGGTACCAAAAACAAAGTAAACGAATCTTGTAAAGAGAATGAGATAATTACGACAAGAGGGGAAAGATATGGCAAAACCGATACAAATTCGTTGAGCATCTCAAAAGCGTACAAGGGATTGCCGCACTCTCACAACCTAGCCTATATTCTCTCATGCTCAATTGCTTCTACCTTAATTTGGATGTCTTGGGTTTTGACTTGGGTTCTTTATAGCCACATCTCATGACTTTTATATAGTCCCCACATGCTCTGCTTCAAAAGAAGTAGAAATGATTGTCCGAATAGGAATTCTTTAGTCATTCAAGTCCTAGTGGTATATGAGTTCTATCCTTCAGCAGTTTCTTACCGGATGTTAAAGATAGACTAGTTCAAATGTCGGGCCGGCCTCCAAGTCGAGCCTAGAAAAGGGACTAGTTAGGCCCGACTTGACACAGGCAGAGCTCGAAGAATGGTCCGTAGGCTGAAACAAAGCATAATATCCTATTTTGAATAGATTTATTCTTCTTCTTCTTTTTACAATAAAATATTAAGGTAGAACATGTAGCACATGTAGCATAGCTTTGAGCCCACATGGCCCCGTTTGCTCTGCCCATCAGAGCTGTTTTTTCTGCACGCCTATGAATATAAGATAGGACCATGGCCTTCCCGATCATTGCAGCCTACCATTGGTTGCTCCAATTCGGTTTTTTTTTTTACCTTTTGATTTGCATGATTTAAATGACTAAATCTTTTGAACCAATTGCCTAAATTGCAATCTGTTTGAATCAATGTGTTCTACGCGAACGATATTAACAAAAGACCAATATTGAGTATATTTTGATTATATGAAATACAAGATGTCAGGTGCAGTCCATACATCATAGAAATAAACTGTGTTATATTTGTTAAAATCTACATCTAAGTATTTTCTTTATATAATGTAAATATATTAATGTTCCTAGATGTTTTATAAAAATAAGTACAGCTAATATTTCCGTGTTAGAAACCTTTTCTTTTTCGAAGTTTATTGCAGGTACAAAACAAATAAGTAAAACTAATATTTCCATCCCAATAACCTTTTTCTTTTTCAGAGCTTTTTTTAGACGTATAAATGCAGCGTTCCCGCAGCAACGCGCGGGCAGCACCATTTTAAATTTCTCAAAAGCCGAAATTGAGAACTGGAACAGACTTGGGACTTGACGATCTATTCCGCGCGAAAATACTAGGGCACTAACGCTGCTCTTTTCTAGTGAAATGAAATAATCAGGCAAAATAACATGTTATGAGCGGCTAATGGCCCTGGCTTTATCTAGTATACTGGACCAGGTTTCCTTAAATTTGTTTGATATTGGTCTGGACTCTTGCTAAACGGTTGGGCCTTTTCTGAATGCAACGGTTGGGTATATGTAGGATTCAAGGCTCAAATAATGCAGTCAGGGAAGTGATATAATAAAAGAAGAATATGCATGGTTCAAAGCTCTCTGAAAAAAATAGGTTAGGAATTTTTCAAAAAATAAAAAATCATCTAGCCCTCAATCTGGCAGGTTTTCTGATAATGTGTGGTTAAAAACTCTTAGGAAAAAAAGAGAGACAAGTATGCTATAAATTCTCACATGAAAAGGCCCTCAGTCTGGTGGGCTCCTAATTATGGCTAATCCACAGCCATTAGATTTATATGCAACATATTTAGACTAAAAACATAAGAAAGAGTCCTCGACCATAAAACCAACTCATGAAATATATTCCAAGTCATAAAAACACTGCGCAATTGCACGGGCTAACTGTGGTTATTTAGGTCCAAGGAACACATCTGTCGGTAAAATAAAACAGAAGGCATATGCCGGTACTTGAGCGATTTCCTTCATGTTCGATGACCGTGAATATACATCACTTGGGCATTTCTTTATATTACAACTGACAAATGTTGATTATTTTGGAAGAGGCTGTGACCCCCTCTTTTTTTGTTTTGTTTTTTTTTGGCCAAATATAGGAGCACCAGTAGACTTTGCTTGATTGGACTTAACACTGTTTGTGTTGTGCTAAAACAGCGCATTTATCAGATCAAGGTAAACCTCCTTCGCAACAGCATCAGGTGAAACTTCAATGAATTCTTGGTTCAGAAAAAAAAACACGTTATGATCTGCTATGCTGCAGCGAATTTTCCTTGGAGCATATGTTGGGGGTAAGAGAGAAGATAACGAAAGAGAATAATTTTACTGATAATTGGGGTTCAGCGCAATATTCATCTCAAAGATACTACAAGTCATGTTTTAATACTCTTATGCCATCATGGTCACTCAAATGGATTTGGAAAAGCAAATGTGTTATAAAACTTAAGGTATTTGTATGGCTACTCTTACTGGACAGATTGGACACAAAAGATATGCTGCGTAGACGACATTATAACATCAAGGATGATTAATATTGTGTCCTATGTCTAGATAGAGAGGAAGAAACTCTGCATTACTTATTCATTTGCTGCCAATTCAGTCAATCATGTTGGATTATCATTGGAATTAATTGGGATGATACGACTGATGTTCAACTTAAAGTGGAAAGAATAAGATTAATATTCAATTCTACGTTCTACATGGAAATCTTTATTATTGTAGCATGGCAAATTTGGAAACAAAGGAACGACAGAGTGTTTGAGAATATCACGCCAAATATTTTTAGATAGAAAAACATTTTTAAGAGTGAACTCACACTGCATGCGCACCGAGTCAAAGAAGACCACGTACAAACTATTTTTAATTGGCTAGAAACAATTGTTTGATGTTCTTTGCCCCTAGAGAGTTGTAACATATTTGTTTCCTTTTCCCCTGCACATAAAACCTTTCCTTTTCTTATTTACTTTAATATATGTACAGTGAGGGTCTCCCTTACTATTCCTCGTAAAAATGTAGAATAGTAACACTCATTATTGACTATTTATTAAGTATTTTACTAATGCAATTGTTCTTTTTCCTGGGTAAAACTAGAGGTTCAGGTGTCACGGGGAATTTTGTGAAAGGAGGGAGCTTTTGATTCTTTTAATTCGGTTTATAGATATCCAATTTGGTCGTATCATCTTTTTTTTTTTTTATCATAGCAAGTTGGTGTATCTTAGGTTGCTACATTTGTAGTGTTATAGTACTGCCTTGATGTTTAGACCGCATTGTTTCGTGCCAATTCGTTGTATCATTTCTATTTAGGTTAATCAAGTTAATTGCTAGTGTCTTAGCAGTACGTGGAAATGCAAATTAAGCTTGATGTTGTTAGCAATACTTATTTATATCCCATGTCACCATGTGACAACTTAAGTAGGATGTTACCGAAAATACGAGAAACTTGACTAGGGATTTCCCACATGTACAAGGACGTACATGCACATCCTTCACCATTGGATCCAACGGATCACTCTGAGATTCATGCCTCTCCACCCTCCAACCCATCCATTTTGCAAAAAAAAAAAAAAAAAAACTCTCTTTCACTTCCTTCCCCACCACCACTACTGGTTCGTCCGCCGCCTCCAATCTTCTTCTGGTCCAGTCTCACCTCCAGTCCGTCCGCCGCCACTGGTCTTTCTCCGGTTCGGCCTCGCCTCTGGTCTATCTGCGGCGTCTGTTGTTGAAGTACAAGTGATTTATCCATCTTTTCTCATTATCTTACGCTTTTGGGCTAATTGGTTGGTGCATGCAACTCAATATGGTATCAGAGTCAAGAGGGTCTTGAGTTCAAGACCTGGTTCGCGCAATTAAAGAAAAATAATTGTAGCCTATTTATATTCCACGTCTTAGGCCTGAGGGAGCCTACACACGAGGGGTGTATTCAAGTATAAATGAATTATCCATATTTCCTCATCAGCTTAAGTTTTTGAGTGAATTGGTTAGTGCGTGCAACTCAATATGGTATAAAAGATGATACAGAGAGGATGATCCAATGGCTTCACACAGAACAATGCTTGGCGCTCAGCTTATCTTATATTGACGGACAATGAACAGTCCATTTCGTATACAATATAGGCCGATCTAGTTAGGCTCAGGATATGCGGTTGTACCGCGATGTGGCAGTTCCACCGACTGAACATCGGTACTACCGCCTTCTTGGAGAGCAAACAAACTCCAAAAGGTGTCTCTCTAAAAAACACGTACCACCAACTATGATTCAGTCCGACCGGGTTACGGTAGTACCACACACCTTCCCGGTCATACCACTGTGCGGTAGTACCACCAAGAGAATATCGGTACTACCAACTTTTCTAAGAAAAACATAGTTGGTTTTCGCTTCAACTCAATTTGCAAAATACATTTGCCAATTGATGCGCGATGCAAACAAGGGTTAAAGGCAAGATTCTCAATAAGTTGCAATACACATTTGCCGACTTTTAGAATCAACGCCACAAGGAGTATGGTACATGGACTTAAACCATTTGCAAAACACATTCGCAGACTAAAGTCAAATGCTACAAGAATTATGCATGAGCCGCGACTATTTGCAAAACACATTTGCAAATATCGGCAACATGCCAACGAGAGCTAGAGCAAGCAAGACGAGCAATCAAGACATACCACACTCAAGCTACTAATCATGACCTCTCTTAATAGTACGACAACCTATACTAGCAATCCTGCCCTTCAACCAAACACTAAGACCGGTAAAAAACTAGGAACACATCCTTAGTCCTAGCTAGTCATGTCTTTGCCTTGCATATACACTTAAAGCTTGATGACGCGCATCTTTACTTCTAGTCCAGGTCCTTGACTTGACATGCGGTTCGACCCGGCAAACCAGCGGTCTGACCGGTGGACAGCGGTTCGACCCGGCAAACCAGCGGTCTGAATACACGGGCGGTCGAACCGCCGTTGAAAGGCGATCGGACGGTAGAGTCGATCTTGAAAAACTCCACCCAAATCCAAAGCGAAATTTGATCCAACTTTTGATTCAACCAATAAAACTTGACCAAATTTCTAGCACACCTCCCTAATGATATTAGAGACCTATTTCTAGCGACGATCCGTCAGATCCACTTCGCAGAATCGATCTCTCGAGATTTTAACAAAGAAGTGCTCAAACCCTAGAAATGAGAAAAACTTGATTCAAGACTTGCTTGTGGGGGTTTGATGATCTAGATGACTCTAGGAGTAATCCCACACATCAAAGCAAGATAAAGTAGGCCGAGAGACCAAGTATGAACCTTTGAATCAAGGAAGCACCAAAAACATCCAAAGAGAAGAACACAAAGGAGCAAATGATCTTTCAATTAAGCATCACAAGATTGTTCATTCACAATAGATGCTTACAAAGCCTCTCCACCAAGGAGGGCAAGAGCTCAACAAAGAGCACACTCCAAACCCTAGTTCTCCTCTCCTCTCCTCCAAACCCTAGAAAAAGGAAGAAGGGGCTAAATGAATGCTTGCTTAGTTTTCCACCTCTCCTTCCTATTTATACTAGAGAGCTAGGGTTTCCTTTTTGGGGTCACTTACACATGGGACCCACACACAAATAACTCTTGAAGCAATCGCTTTGCTTCACCACGTGTAGGTTGATCGCGGTTCTCATCGCGTCGCCAAGCCTCTCTTGTCCGAATCCCATGGAACCTCCCGAGACTCGCATCGATATCCGCATCGCTGATCCAACCGGTATCTGCGAACCACCGTTCGATCCATCTTGTCCATCTCGCACCATGCTTGTGTCACACGACCTCACCCGGTATCCACGATCGTTACGGACCTCGGCTCTCCAAGCGTAGTCGATCCACTCACCGTTGAGCGTCGTTGACACGCAAGCCACCTGCGACAATAGACAAACAAATCGTTTCCGGAACAAGTTCTTCACAACTTGACCCACGTTAGTTCCGCAATGCAATATACAACAATAAAGCATTGAAGTTCATAGAATAACACACTCGAGAACAAAACCAATGCAACACTTGGCTCACCTCCAAGTATTGCCGGTCAGCCCGTCCCACGAGGCGGTCCGACCGATTCATGCCAGTCGGACCGCTCCACAACGGCGGTCGGACCGGTCAAGACTTAGCCAAAATTCAGCGAGAAATTCGAAACCTTACGGAAATTTCAATCGAATAGAACTTTTGTTGGGAGCTCCAAAATGATGGGACCACATCCGGAGACTCCTCACTTGCCTACACAACCTATTTTGGCCCGGCTCAAAAACCCAAATTTGTTTTAGCGGTCGGACCGCCAACATGGCGGTCGGACTCCTCCACGGCGATCGACCGCCGGCAAGACTGATCGGTCGACTTTGTGGCTTGCGACTTTGAACAAACCAAAGCGAGATTTTGCAAACCAACAACGCCATTGCCAATTGACTCATCATCACGAGATCGTGCACATATCCTCACGATATCCACACATGGGGATATGTTCGGATCTTAGGATGATGTGACAATTGGCAATGGCGTTACTGTTTGTCGTTTCACGTGTTTTCGACAAAGTTTCGAGCTTCTTGGGCGGGCGGTCCGATCGGTCCCAAATCGGTCGGACCGGCTATGTGGGGATCGGACGGCGATGACCAAAGTGGTCAAAACAATTTGGGCCAAAAATAGGTGTTGTAGGCAAGTGAGGGATCCCAATGCACTTGGTCTCATAATTTTGGAGTCTCGATAAGATGTTCTATTGGTTTAAAGTTTCGAAGGTTTGAATTTGAGGGCTTGAATTTCGGCTAAGTCCCAAGCGCGGTCCGGCCAAAAAGGTCCGACCGGCTCACTGAAGCGGTCGGACGGTATCCACTTGATCATCGGCCAACCGTGGCGATCTTTGTTTTGTTAGGTCAAGTACATGGGTTCCATGGCATATGTTTTGCATGATGCATGTTTTGACTAACATGGGTCAAGTTTTGAAGAACTTGTTCCCGAATTCGTGTTTTCTTGTCTGTGGTTGTGCAGGTTGCTTGGTGGTCAACGACGGTCAACGGCGAGGAGGATCGGGACTAGACTTGGAGAGTTGAGGTCCGAACAATCACGATGCGGGTGAGGTCAACGACTCAAGCGTGACGCAAGATGGACAAGGGTGACCTATTGGCAAATCCATGGTGCATGGTGAAGCGGTTTAGGTCAAAAGGTTAAAGACGGCGCTTTGCGAAGCGTGCGTGTGTGACCCGTTTGTTAGTGGGCCTTAACGGGAGCCCAATTGAGTCAAACCCTAAGAGTTTTAGGCCTCCACTATAAATAGGAGGAGATGGTGGCTGCACCTCTCTCTCTCGCCTTTTTATGTTTCAAAACCCTAATTGTCTTTAGGGGAGTTGAGGTGGAGGCTAGGGCTTTTCATGGTTTGAGGAGAATTTCGTGATCCTTAATTGTCTACTGATCCATGAGGGTGTGGATGTAATCCAGCATCAATCACGAAATCAATCTATGCAAGGTTTGCTTGAGATAAGTCTCTTTTCGTTCTTGCTTTCAATTTCGTGTTTTTAGGGCTTTCTTTGATCCGCGAGTTTGTGATTGATTCTTTCACGTGAATTAGCTTGCTGTGATATGTATGAATCTATCTAGCATCATCTTGATCATCAATCACTCACGAACAAGCATTAGGATCAAGTTTTCGTTCTTGCCCGGTTTTAGACCTTCTGTTAATCAATTGACAATTGCTCAAGATCGTTCCAAGAATTATCATAATATTCGATTGGAATAGGTCCTCAATAGCATAGAGAATGTGTGTGTAAAGTTTCGTGAAGTTTGGAGTTGAGAATCAAAAGTTAGACCTAATTGCAACTTCGTCATCGGGCTGATTTTACTGTTTCTTCGACCTCCGCAGGTACTGCTGATGATGAAGATGCAGCAGGAGCCTCAACTGAAGGTGAAGTAGACGTAGCAGGTTCTTGTATCAATATGGGCACTTCAGTAGCAGCAGATGAAGGAATGATATTAGCTTCGTCCTCATCTTCCTCCACAAAAATGCTCTCTGTCACCTGTAAATCATCTGTAGCAATTGATCTAGCTCCAGGGCTAGTCTCATCAAAAGTGACATTACAAGTCTCCTGAATAATGTTAGTCTCAGTATTAAAAACTCGAAAACCCCTCGAATGAGCAGGATAACCCAGAAATAACCCATCAAAAGTTCTTGATTCAAATTTATCTAAGTTGTCTGTCTTAAGAATAAAATATTTTGATCCAAAAACTCGAAAATGCGAAACAGAGGGTTTTCTACCAAAACGAAGCTCATAAGGAGTCTTGCCTAAAGAAGGTCTCAAAAAGACACGATTTGCAATATGGCAGCGATAGCAATAGCCGCCCAAAATCTCCTCGGTGTGTTATACTCGTCTAGCATCGTCCTAGCCATTTCGACCAAGGTCCTATTCTTCCTTTCCACCACGCCATTTTGTTGAGGGCGTGTGGAGAGGAGAAGCGATGCTCAATACCACGCTCGGCACAAAAGAAGCAAAAGAAGCATTTTGAACTCCGTGCCATTATCACTGCGAATCGCTCTCAAAGCACCGAGAAGCTCGAAGCCAAGCGAAGAACAAGGTCATGAAAATAACCAAAAGCTTCATCCTTTGAAGTAAGAAAGAACACCCAAGTATATCTAGAAAGATCATCGACTATAACAAGAATATACCATTTTCCACCGATCGGCCGGACTCTAGCGGGACCAACGGTATCCATATGAAGCAAGCTGTCACAGTCCGTCGGTCATAACCATAGTCCGAGAAGGGTGTGGCGGCAACTTGTTTGCCATGCCTCTGAGCGCACATCTGACATCCTTGATGACTTTGAGTTTGGGCAAACCTCTCATGAGATCAAGGTTGCTAACTCGTGTCGGATGATCAAAACCAATGTGTCCCAAGCGTCGGTGCCAAAGCGAAATCGAAGAAGATGTAAGCAAACATTTAAGAGATCCAGCAAGAGATTCTGAAAAATCAGCTCCAAAAATTCTACCAACTCTAGAGATTCCAAACACAAGCTCACCAGTAGAATCAAGCACACGACAAGCATTTTTCTTAAAAGCAGTCTCATAACCATCATCAAGAAGTCAGAAAGCAGAAGGAGATTATACCTAAGCTTGTCCACAAGAGCGACATCCTTTAGAATGAATTTGTTGTTCACCCTAATTGATCCTGTTCCTTCAATTCGCCCTTGTGTATCATCTCCAAAGGTGATGAAGTTATCACCTGTTGCCCGTGTGAAAGAGGTGAACCATTTTGAGTTTCGGTCATGTGGCGTGAACACGGTCGGCGAACCACGTGTTCTTCCCTTTCCACGGTAGTCACGAAAATCAAGGAACAAAAGAGCGATGTGTCTCAATCTGGGGTTAGATAAACAAGATTTAGGAATCCAGTACTGAGACACACGTCTGCAAGGAGTATACAAACCAGAAGTAGTATCCTTGATTTCATCTAACATTCGGTTATGAGCAATGTTTAAATTAACCTGAGACTTAAACTATCCATGGGCGGTCGGCGGGCGTTGTCTTTGTGATCGGGCCGTGACCAAACAGTCGGACCGGTGACCACAGTGATCGGACCGCCCGATCTGATAAACATTAGAATTAGGATATTTAGAAACATAATGATTTGCATGAGAGAAAAATCATAATCTAGGTTTATTCTTTTCAGTGTTACCATGTCTCATAGAAGCTCTAGGTTGCATGAATAAAATTCTATCAAAATTTTTCCTATCATTTTTCAACCTACGCCAACAGAATTCAATCAAATGTCCACCTTTTTTTCAATAAGTGCAATGGTACTTGGTACCACTAGAAGAAGCACCATTGGAATTAATACAAGGTTGGGCAAAACCTGCAGATTTAAAAGATGTTTTTGCAGGTTGGGTTTTGAATTCAATTAAACCTTTTTCCAAGACTTGAATGACTTTTGGCTTTGAATTGTCTTGAAAAGAATTGAATCCTAAACCTTGCTTCTTATAAGGAGTTTTAGACTTGTCAAGAATCATGTTTAATTGTTTCTTACCTTTAGAAAATTTCTCTAATGTATCATGAAGGTAAGCATTTTCTTTTCTCAAGTTAACACAAGCATCACAAGTTTTATCCATAGATTTCTCCTTATACAAAGCAATTTCAAGCTTAAGAGCGGAACATGAAGCACAAGTAATATTTTTAATATTGTCCTTAAGCTTAGCATATTTGACTCTAGCGACTTCTAAGATATCTTTGATTTCACGTTCTTTTCTAAACATGAAGTGCAAGGGCTAGAATCAAATACATCAAAAGCAATCAATTTACTAGATTCTAAACATTTTTCACAAGGAGCACTTTTAATTTCATTTAGTTCAGATCTAGCATTCTCAAGTTGTTGTCTGAAATATTATGAGCAGATTGTAACTTGGTAATTTCGAATGCATAGCATGACAAGATAAACATTCATCGTGTTCAAGAGTCTTAGCATTTTTAAGATCTACTTTTAGTTTGTTAATCTTTGACTCTAATTTCTTATTCTTTGTCATGACAAATTCTAGCGCTTCATCTTGACTAAGCAATTGCTCAACTATAGAATCATATTTAGTAAAGCTCATCATAAGAAAAAGATACCTCATCATCATCAATGTTGTCGGTGTCGACCATGAAGCACATGCCGGTGAAGTCTTTGGCCTTCCCTTTCTTTTGCCTTGAGGATCTCCTCCTCCTTGTCCTCCTCACTCCGGTATCCACATCGCTCAAGGATTGATCCTCAAAGCGGCAAGGACCGGTGAGCAGCCTTCACAAGCTTATTAGCCTCATACCTTGATTTGTTGAAAGGATGCTTCTTCCAAAGCGGCTTTCCTTCCTTATGATTGCTCTTACCTTTCGACTTGGGGCAATTTGCGGGATATGATTGAGCTCACCACATTCATAGCATGTCACCGGACCACCTCTCTTTTGTTTCTCACATTATTGTAGGCCCGTGTGAATTTTTAGCTAGAAGAGCTAACTCTGTTTGAGAATTCTTTCAAGCTCCTCTTCATGAATAGCGGATAAACAAGCAAATGAAAATCCGAAGAAGATTCAAAAGAGTCATCAAAAGCCTTTTTGAGAGGATCGATACCAAAGCTAAATTATCTTTCTTGGGATGATCAACTCTTTTAATTTCATGAGTCTTGAGTTTACTATAAAGCAATTCTAAAGTAAGACTTGAAAGATCAACATTTTCCTCTATAGCAGTAGCCTTCATCTCCCACTCCTTGGTGTTGATTGCAGCCAAGAGATGGGTGGCATTTTCAGATTGAGAATATTCAATATCAACAGCTTTCATTTGATTAATTACTTTATTAAAGCGACTGAAAATGTCATCGATGCTCTCTCTAGGACGCATCTCGAATTTATTGTATTCACGCTTGTAAACTGTTTGGCGCACCTTTTTGATTTGAGACGAACCCTCATGATATGTTTCGAGAGTGTTCCAAATTTCATCTGTGATTGAAAGATTGCAAATTCTATCATATTCTTGTCTACCAAGTGCACCATATAAAAGATTCTTAGCCTTATTGTTGTTTGCCAAAAGAATTGCGAAGCGAGTGTAGCAATTTCGGGAATAACCGGTGGGCTCTAACAACATCCCAAATAGCTTGTCCTCGCTCTCAAGAAAGACTGCATACGATTCTTCCAATAGGCATAGTCGTGCCCATCGAAGATATGCGGTTTAGTAGAAAACTTATCCATCGCCAAAGTTCGGTGACCGGTTAAGATCAAGATTGAACTAACAGGGCTCGATACCACTTGTTGGACCGTAAAAGCGACTAGAGGGGGTGAATAGGAGCACGCTCACTTTTTACAAATTATGAACACAATACAATTTCACTCCGGTAGCTATTAGAAAGCTATGAAGATCAATATACGATCTGTGGAAGACTAGTATTGAATCCAATTAAACCCTAAGCAATGCGACAAAAATCGGCCGAGAATCAAAGCAACACAAATCTTGGCGGTCGACCTCATCTTGAACCGGTCGGACCGATTGCAGGCGGTCGGACCGCTGTTATCTTGGCGGTCGGACCGCTCCAAATCGGTCGGACCGGTGGTGACTGGCGATCGGACCGGCGATCTGAACCGATCTGAAGCGATAAAATCGGCCGATGACGAAGTTGCAATTAGGTCTAACTTTTGATTCTCAACTCCAAACTTCACGAAACTTTGCACACACCTTCTCTATGCTATTGAGGACCTATTCCAATCGAATATTATGATAATTCTTGGAGCGATCTTGAGCAATTGTCAATTGATTAACGAAGGTCTAAAGCGGGCAGAACGAAAACTTGATCCTAATGCTTGTTCGTGAGTGATTGATGATCAAGATGATGCTAGATAGATTCATACATATCACAGCAAGCTAATTCACGTGAAAGAATCAATCACAAACTCGCGGATCAAAGAAAGCCCTAAAAACACGAAATTGAAAGCAAGAACGAAAAGAGACTTATCTCAAGCAAACCTTGCATAGATTGATTTCGTGATTGATCTTGGATTACATCCACACCCTCATGGATCGATGAGACAATCAAGGATCACGAAATTCTCCTCAAACCATGAAAAGCCCTAGCCTCCACCTCAACTCCCCTAAAGACAATTAGGGTTTTGAAACATAAAAAGGCGAGAGAGAGAGAGGTGCAGCCACCATCTCCTCCTATTTATAGTGGAGGCCTAAAACTCTTAGGGTTTGACTCAATTGGGCTCCCGTTAAGGCCCACTAACAAACGGGTCACACACGCACGCTTCGCAAAGCGCCGTCTTTAACCTTTTGACCTAAACCGCTTCACCATGCACCATGGATTTGCCAATAGGTCACCCTTGTCCATCTTGCATCACGCTTGAGTCGTTGACCTCACCCGGCATCGTAGATTGTTCTGGACCTCAACTCTCCAAGTCTAGTCCCGATCCTCCTCGCCGTTGACCGTCGTTGACCACCAAGCAACCTGCACAACCACAGACAAGAAAACACGAATTCGGGAACAAGTTCTTCAAAACTTGACCCATGTTAGTCAAAACATGCATCATGCAAAACATATGCCATGGAACCCATGTACTTGACCTAACAAAACAGCATCGCCACGAAGTTGGCCGATGATCAAGTGGATACCGGTCCGACCGCTCCAGTGAGCGGTCGGACCGCTTTGGCGGTCGGACCGCTCCACGTGAGCGGTCGGACCGCTTATGGGACTTAGCGAAATTCAAGCCCTCAAATTCCGAAACCTTATGGAAACTTTAAACCAATAGAACTTCTTACTGGAGACTCCAAAAATTATGAGACCAAGTGCATTGGGATCCCCTCACTTGCCTACAACACCTATTTTTGGCCCAGCTTGTTTTGACCACTTTGGTCATCGCCGGTCCGACCGCCCCACATAGCCGGTCCGACCGATTTGGGACCGATCGGACCGCCGTGCTAGGACCGGTCGGACCGCCCCTGTCCAGTAAGCCTGAAACTTTGTCGAAAACACGTGAAACGACAAACCGTAAACGCCATTTCCAATTGTCACATCATCCTAAGATCTGGAACATATCCCCATGAAATCCACAATCTCCCCCTTGATGAACACATTGGCAATTATCCAGAAAATGTAACATTTTCCATGAGTTGGTTAAATAGGTTGAGTTCCATGATGATGATGACTTGGGATGACATCATGAGTTGATCACCATCAAGTCATGGTTCAAGAAGATGATGCGTCATGTGTTGATGCATATTAAGAACTCAAAAAGAAAATCATCATGTGTTTATGATATTCAAGTCAATAGTTTGGAGTAGAGGATGCATCATGCGTTGATGCACATCAAGATCCCGAAGAGGAGATGATCATGAGTTGATCATCAAATCAAGAAAAGATCTATCATGTGTTGATAGAAGTCTAGTAGAGGATCCATCATGGGTTGATGCATGTCAAGTCAAGGACCTGGACTAGAAGTAAAGATGCGCGTCATCAAGCTTTAAGTGTATATGCAAGGCAAAGACATGACTAGCTAGGACTAAGGATGTGTTCCTAGTTTTTTACCGGTCTTAGTGTTTGGTTGAAGGGCAGGCTTGCTAGTATAGGTTGTCGTACTATTAAGAGAGGTCATGATTAGTAGCTTGAGTGTGGTATGTCTTGATTGCTCGTCTTGCTTGCTCTAGCTCTCGTTGGCATGTTGCCGATATTTGCAAATGTGTTTTGCAAATAGTCGCGGCTCATGCATAATTCTTGTAGCATTTGACTTTAGTCTGCGAATGTGTTTTGCAAATGGTTTAAGTCCATGTACCATACTCCTTGTGGCGTTGATTCTAAAAGTCGGCAAATGTGTATTGCAACTTATTGAGAATCTTGCCTTTAACCCTTGTTTGCATCGCGCATCAATTGGCAAATGTATTTTGCAAATTGAGTTGAAGCGAAAACCAACTATGTTTTTCTTAGAAAAGTTGGTAGTACCGATATTCTCTTGGTGGTACTACCGCACAGTGGTATGACCGGGAAGGTGTGTGGTACTACCGCAACCCGGTCGGACTGAATCATAGTTGGTGGTACGTGTTTTTTAGAGAGACACCTTTTGGAGTTTGTTTGCTCTCGGGAAGGCGGTAGTACCGATGTTCAGTCGGTGGAACGCCACATCGCGGTACAACCGCATATCCTGAGCCTAACTAGATCGGCCTATATTGTATACGAAATGGACTGTTCATGGTCCATTTACGTGGATGATATTATTTTTGGTGGTTCCTCTAATGCTCTTGTTTCCAGCTTTTCTGACACTATGTCCAGGGAATTTGAGATGAGTATGATGGGAGAGCTTAATTACTTTTGGGACTTCAAATCAAGCAATGCAAGGAAGGAACTTTCATCCATCGACGAAGTACACTAAAGATCTACTCAAACGCTTCAACATGGGTGACTGCAAGCCAATTTCCACTCCCATGGCAACCATTGTTTTGGATCCGGATGAGGAAGGAGAAGTCGTGGATCAACGCGAGTACCGCATGACATGATCGGCTCCCTTCTATATCGGCGGCCTCGAGACCGGACATTCACTTCACGGTATGCCTTTGTGCAAGATTTGAGCGTCTCGAGAACTTCCCATCGCCAAGCCGTTAAGCGCATATTCGGTATTTACACTCCACCCTCTTATATGGCATTTGGTATTCTGCTCTTGACTTTGTCCATTAGAGGTTTTGATTCGATTTTGCGGTGTCGGTTAGATAGGAAGAGTACCTCGGGCACTGTCACTTCCTAGGCACTTCTCTTGTATCTTGGTCTTCTAAGAAGCGGTCTTACATTGCACAATCCCTTCTTTGAAGCGGAGTATGTAGTCTGCTTGCTAGTTCTTTGTGCTTGATTTTGTGGATAGCGTCCACTTTGAAAGATTATGGGTTAAACTTTGCTAGTGTTCCTCTTTTACGTGATAACACTACGCTATTAATATTGCTAAAACCGGTGCAACATTCTAGGACTAAGCACATAGACATTCGCTTTCACTTCCTTAAAGATCATGTTGAAAAAGGTGATATTGTGATGCACTTCGTGAGTCCAAGCTCAATTGGCGGATATTCTTACCAAGCCTTTAGATCAAACCGATTTTCCTCCTTAAGAAGCGAGTTAGGGTAATTTATCCTTATGGGTTGGTTTGAGGGAGTTTGATTTTTTCTTATCTTTCCTTGTTCTTTTGATCTTTTATTGTTCTTTTTACGAACTTAGTGATCTTTTGAACTTTTTGGTTTTAGGCTTTTAATTGCATCTCATTGTGTCATATTGCATTCATATGAAAACTCCAACAAGTGGTTACAACAAATGGTATGAAAAATCCAAAAGATGCATTGTAATATAAGATTTTACGCTTATTTTTAAAAATTGATGAAGCTTTGCCTATTACCCTTTAGAGCTCTTGTATTTCAATTCTTGCTCAATGTCATGTCTAGTTCTTTGACTTGCTAGAATTATCATGCTTTACATGTGTAGCTAAGTCTTTGCTATATGAGCTAGAACCTTTTAAACAACTCAAACTAAGAAATTGCAATTTGTGGATGTTTTAGCGAGTTGCGCAATTAGTGCTCCTCTTGTGACATTGGCCATGTCGTAATTGCTTTGTTAGCTCTTTGATCTAAAATTGACCATTACTTGAGCTTTTGTGTTCTTGAGATTCTAAAGCGCTCATGTGAAAAATGAAAATCAAGATTGTCTTATGCTTAAATTGTGCCAAACTATTCTTACGAGGCCTTGTCAAATGATATGAACTTGGAGATAGTTTGATGAACGGAGACGATCTCATGGGGACTGCTTGTCGAAATGACATGAACCTCAAGATTTGTCGCCCGGTGAGAAGCTTAGAAAGAGTTTGTGGATGGCTCCTAGTCCGGGATCTTCTTTACTAAGATATACCTTTAATCAACTTTTGGTCGAAGCTTAGGATGAGTTTGTGGATGGCTCCTAGTCCGAGGATCTTGTCACTAAGTTAGATCATTAGTCAACTTCAATATTTAATGCAAATGAGAAAAATGTTGACAAATGGGCGTTTACAAAATATTGAGCAAAATGATTCAATACGGGACTTGATTGACTCTTAATGTGGTCTTTGTTAGATTTTGATCTCACTTTGACATTTTGACATGGCCAATTTCACTTTAGGATCCTGTTGATGAACTTGTTGAATTTGAGCGTTGCTTAAATTGATCAAATCTCTTGCTTTACTTTTGAGCCTTTGTGTTTAGCTTTGATATATATGTCTTACCATGATCTTGCTAAGTATTTGTCGGGCTTGATATCTTTGTTTGTGCAATATTAGAGATACTAGCTTGTTCTTTTGGGTAATCTCCAAAGCTTCTTGTAATCAAAAATTGAAAAATACAAAAATTGAAGCCACTCCATTGCACTTCATGCATATTCCTCTTTATGCTTCTTTTGGTTCTGCTTCTTCCTTTATTCTATATTTATTATCTCTGGATGAGAGGAAGGCGTGATTCCTTGATGAATCCATTGTCAAAGGGGGAGAAGATGTGTTAAATGAGAAGAGAAGATGTGTTAATGAGAATATATTTCTTTGTTGGGGGAGAAGTTTTGTAAAGGGGAGAAACTGAAAATTTAAAAATTGAGGATCATAGTTGTAACATCCCAATTTTCAGAGCTTTAAAAATCTTTTATATATTAGTAGCAAGAAAATTCATCATTTGGATTTATTGGATATTAATTTAAAAAGCTTAATATGGACTTCAAGGACAAATTGATTTAATGTGCTTAATCCCAACCTCAACAATTGTCAAAACTATTTTATTTAGATTCTATATGCTTGGATATATTTTATAGAATTTTCTGGAATTTTTCCCAAGTCATTTGCTATTTTCTAATTGCTATTTGCATTTTCTGGATTTATTTAAAAGAAAAACCTATTTTAAATCCTTGAACGATCTTGGGCGAAAGACTATTCCAACGCGCCAAATTTCATATCGCCCGTAGCGCTCTCGTCATTGGATGCTCGGCGCGTGCCTCGTCTCCGTCGGACGCCGCGCTCAACCCGCCTTGACCGTTGGATTGTCGCGCGTGGCGCCCGCTGATCTCGCTTCGCTCGCTTCGCCGCGTTCGCTTCTAGCCGTTGGATTTCCATCGCGGCGCTGCACCACTCGCCCTCGCTCTCTCGCGGTGGGACCACCGCCGAGTCGTCGTCTCGCGGAGTTTCTTCTTCCTCGCGCGCGCTCGCGCGCCATTCTTTGGAGCTTCAAGTTTATCAAACAAAACCGATTGATTGCTTATTCTTGGCGCCGACCCGCCAAATCATATCTCTGGTTATTCCATATCCGTTTCAAACCAAATCAAACCCGAACCGGTTTCAATCTCCGAAAATCTTGGAATTCAAAAACCGGTTGTTTGGATCCGATTTGGGGTTTCAAATCTCGGCATCTCGAGTCTATAAATACTCCCTTAGCTCGCCGGGCCTCCGTAACCCTAAACCGCCACTCTACGTCCCCGATCGCTCTAGCGCGCCGCATTGCAAGCTTTAGGGTTTCGGCGAACTTCTTCTCCGGTGGATTGCGCCGCCGCCGTCGTCGTCGTCTTGCTCCACCGGCGCACCATTGTGATCGCAAGTCACGAGCTACCTCGTGCGCACCTCTCGTCGCCGGAGCATCGCGGGCGCCCGTCCGACAAAACCCGAGCTCTCTCGCCGCTTCTTCCTCGCCGCCGGCCATCTCCGTCAACCCGGTGCTCAAACGGTGCAGGTGTGTGCGCATTAGCCTCCTCTACACGTTGGTACCACTCATCTGCCGGCGAGTCGCCGCTCGTTCGCCGGTGACCATCGGGTCCGCGCGCCGCGCCGCCGTTGTCGCCGGCTCGGCGCCGGCGTCGGCCGATCTTTGGTGTGGCGGCCAGCGTGGCGCCAGTCGGCCAAGACGCGCGTCGTGGCGGTCCACCGCGCGAGATCTCCTCGGTTCGGTGCACTCGGTCCGCGTGAACGAGGCCCAGCGATGGGTCCCACATGTCAGAATTTTATTTAAATTTAATTCCTTTTTCCGGAAATTCTCGGCTGACGCAAGCATTGCGCAATAATCCGATTTTCCTTTATAAAAATAATTCGGGAAATTCGAGAAAATCCAATTTAGGGTTTAATTGATTTTCCAATCTTCCAAAGCCCATATCTTTTGCATCCGAACTCCGATTGAGCCCATTCAAATTTGTAAATTCATATAAAATTCAGATCTATTTATTTATAAATTTTATTTAATTTTTAGAGTTTGTTTTGCCTCTGGTATTTATTTGTTTTATTTCTTTTGTCTCGTTTGCGAGTAGACGTCGATACTTCGGGGAATTTTGCAGAAGAAGGAGCACCTCAAGACCAAGACCAATATCTAGATCTATTCCAAGGCAAGTTATACCTTTGATCATTTTGAACCCAGTTTTCAAATACTTTGTTTCAATGTATTGCATTCTATTTCAAGTATTTATTTAAATACTTTTGGGTGTAGTTATTAATCCAAATTGTTATGCCACCTTGTCTTTTGTATGCCATGATCTTTTGTCACCCTAGGTTGGTTAATTATTAGTTGGTATTATCGTAGCACCAGCGTGGGTTGGTTAGATCTGATTAGGCTTAGCCATGCCACGAGTCATCATTTCATGTGAGAGTTGCAATTATAAATTTGACTAAGTGATTATGGGCTGTGTGATGAATCTGTGTGTCTTTGTGTGCTATTACTCGTTGATGGCATGTGTTGCACTTAATCAGCGAGGTGGGAAAAGATTTAGACCGAGGCAAGTGGTGGATTCTGTGAATGGTGGAGTGTGTGCTTATTAAACTTTGTGATTTGGGTAAAAATGGAAGTCTTGCCTTAGTCAATTAAGGACTTAACTTTGTGCGCCATTGAGTGGGCCTTACTATACGACCACATGCCTAGTATGGTGGGCCTGACTTAGTAAGTTATGGAGTCTTGACATTGACAACTCGAGGTTGTATTTAAGCTATGTGATGGTGGAGGTGTGATATGTCACATCGCGGGACGGTTCATTGCATCCTGTCCAATGGTGTGTGTCGTTCCAAAGAATTTGTGTGTACAAATTGAATGGCGATAAAGCACACCAGAGTGTCATTGTTTGAGATGAAGTCTCGAAAGGTTTTGTTGTGATCAACTCGATCCGGTTGGTTTCATCGTGTGGGTAAAGTGTACAACCTCTGCGAGTGTTTAAACCAATCTATTCGAATAGCCGCGTCCTCGGTTATGGACATGCTCGGAATTTCACACGAGGTAGATTTTCATAAAACACTTGGGAAGGGTCGGTGTGTGAGATAACTTGTTCAATTTGTGTGAAAGAACTTGATTAGGTATGTGTCCTTTGTGAAATCAATTGTTAACTTATTATTGTCTATTTGTTTTGAATTACGCTTTCAATCTATTATTTGTATTCAATTGCAAATGTTGCATTTCGCAAAATAACCACATAAGCCATTTCTTTGGAATAAGCCATCATGTATAAATGCATTACGTGGTATGACTTGCGAGTACGGTGTGTACTCACTCTTGCTAAACAAATCAGCGAAGTGGAGGAGTAAATGCTTTGCTTTTGAAGAGGAGTTCTACGAGGTTGAGCGTTAGGGTCTTGATCGATCGGTTGCGTGGTAAATTGATGGGAGCCACCGGAGTTTATTTCGTTTCATTGCAGGTTTATTTCTTTATTGTCACCTTGCATGGCTTAATAAATGTAAACTCGACCATAAGGTCCCAACAGATTATTTGTTATTTAAATGTACTCGTTTATTCTTATATTCGTTGTATGGATGTGATATTTCATCAATGTTGACCTTTGTGTGCACTAAGCGTGATCTGGACTAGTGCGAGAATACAGAGGGTCAGATTTGCATATTTGGGTCCCGACAATAGTGAGGGGGAGTTCTTGAGTTGCATTCTTGTTGTCTTATTAAATATTCTGAACTTGAATTACATTCTTTTAAACTCACAATGATCATAGATCAATTGAACAATTGTTCTTTCATATGGACCTTATGTGAGAATTTTGACCCTTTCCGAAATCAAAGTTTTTATGCTTTCTTTGCCTTGTCTCACATGCCTATACTATTCTGATGCCAGCTTGGTCATTTTCATTGCTTTTTCTTGCTTATGGACCAAGTTGTGCCTTTGTGCGAAAACTACGAGTAAACTCGTTTTCAAACCTCTTACTTACATTTGGGTCCCGACAGAGGTGGTATCAGAGCCATACTGACTATAGGTCTTGACCCTAGTTAGATTGGCCGTTCTTAGTGAGTCCAAACTATTTTCTAAAGCAAAATTAACTTGCAAGATTAATTGAACTCCTTAACTCATCTCATGTCTCTCTTGACTCAACTACTGCTGAAATTCTTTCTCTCCCCGCTGTTTTAAAGTTGTTTTCTTATCCTTGTCCATCTTGACAGATGCCTCGTCTTCAGAGTTATGGAGAGCGCAAGGGAGGACTTGCCGCCGAGCTTTGGAAGTTGCTACAAGTACTTGGAGGGTTCGATCGTCCATTGTACCGTGGCAATGCTTGGATCGTGAACGGCCGAGATCGTGGAGTGATCTGCCATTTGACCATCTACCCGAGCTGACACACCAAGGCAAGCAAACCATCGCACATCTCGGCTAGAAGGAGTATTTGGATTGAAGTAATCCAGAGTCTTCACGCCTTGCCATCGAGGATCGCAACATCTACTCTCGAGAGCTTCGTGACACAGTTTTCCGCTATCATCCCCGCACATCAGACGTGGATCTTGCTGCACGTTTTCCGTCTACGGAGGGAGAAGACAACGCCACCGTCGTGCATCTCGCCCAGTTCGCCGCTGCTCAGGAAGAATCGTTGGAGTTAGCCGCTCCACAGAGCCGAGGTACCTATGAGACTCTTGAGAGTGAAGAAAGGATCGCCATATTAGAAGAAACTCTTTATGGACGACACGAAGAAGACATCAAGAGGAAGACCCGAAGAAGAAGGCGATGGACCGGTGAACAAGAAGAGCGTGAGAGGCAAGCAGAGCTGAAGCACCAAGAAGACTGCACGTGGACACTGCTCCTATTGCACCATCCCCGGGACATCAAGATCAGTTTGCGAGGATGCCAGCTCACTTCGTGTCTACAAGAAAGGGAGCACCGTCAAGGCTGGAGGCTATTTGATTGAGTAGTCTTCTCGCGTTGTTTGAGCTTAGCCGCTTTATGTCTTGAGTCGCCCTTTAGGCGGTAGATTGGTGTGCTTAAGTTCGTCCTTATTTTTGTGTGCAAGTATGAGCTGCAAAGGCCCTTAGGCATTTGTTGCAAGCCATACTATTATCTTAATCAATATAAGAGTTTCAGTTGAGCTTTCTTAAAATATGTTGTTGGGTTTTACCTCCCCGCTTAGTTCTACACCTTATCTCGTGCTTGCTACCTTATCTAACCACGAGATTCACCAGATGGTTCAAACTCGTCAAGTCTGCTGCAAGTGGTTCCGATACTCCCAGATCGGAAGGACAGAACAAATCCCGCAGAAGTAGTTCCACCACAAGCACCTTGATTGATCTGCGAGAATTTTGGAGCATTCATGATACTCGGACCGGTGATGTACACCATGATGAATCGATGCAAGCTATGAATAACGAACAACAACAATCAAGATCACAATGGAGCCCAGGTTGCTCATGGTCACAATGGATCATCCAAGTTGGCGGAGTTTATGAGGACCCGCCCACCAACCTTTTACGGACATGTCTCACCAAGAGAAGGCGATGATTGGCTTCGTGTTATTGAGAGGAAGCTGCGATCACTCAATGCAGCGATCATGAAAAAGTTTCATGACGCCTCTCACGGATGGAAGGCATTGCCGTGAATGGTGGGAAAACTTTGTGCATGCGCATGGAACGCCACAAGATATTACTTGGGAAGAGTTCACAAGCGCATTTCGCCCAATATCATGTACCGAAGGAATCATGGATCTAAAGAAGGATGAATTCCGTGCTCTCAAGCAAGGAGGAATGTCGATGATCGACTACCTCAACAAATTCTCTCAACTTGCTCGATATGTGCAGAAGATGTCGCCAGCGACAAGGCTCGTCAGTAGTCGCTCAAAGGATTGAACAACGGACTTCAAGTCAACTTGATCGCCCACACCTTTCACGATTTTCAAGAGTTGATCAACAAGGCTTTGATTCTAGAGGATAAGCGTAAGGAATTGGAAGATCATCGTAGCGCAGAATGGCTCAAAGATGGAAGTCACCAACCCCAGCTGAGGGCAAGAATGATTCCACCGCAGATTAGCCGTTTTCCACCACGCATTCTCGCGGACCACCGCACCAACTTCAAGACTCGCCCATTGCTCGTAACTTTCGCAACCCCGCACTACCAACCCCAATCCGAGAAGCAACCCACGAATACAACCGAGTTTGCTTTACAGTCGTCGGCCGGGGCATTTCGCCAACCGATGTGCGAGAATGGGACTATCACTCCGAGACGCTTCAACCTTGGGAACACACCACCAAGACACAAGACAAGGCAACCATCAAGGAACTTCTCAAGCTACCGGTCAATCCGGAGGAGCACCGCCATCGGTGGTCGAGGTCGTGTCAACCACGCCACTCTAGAAGGAGCCCAAGAAGCACCGACGTTGTAATTGGGTAAGTTTCTAGTAAATTCAAGACTGCATCGCCTGTTTGATTCGGAGCTTCGATTCGCTTGTTTCGAATTTTTGCAACTAAGAACAAATTGGAAGTTATACATCTTAAGCATACTCTGTTAGTCCAGTCGCCTGGAGCAGAGCTAAGTTCTAAAGTTGGATGTTTAGGAGCTAGGCTACTCATAGCTGGAGTTGAGTTTCTAGCCAACCTAATAGTTCTAGACACTCAGACCATAGATGTCATCCTTGGTATGGATTGGTTATCCAAACATAAAGCAGTGCTAGATTGTGGCCGAAGAGCCGTGACAATTGAGGATACCACAGGAAAGAAAGTAGAATTTCTAGCCACCTCGAGACGTGATGGACATTTGGTAGTCAAGCGATCAAGGCGTTTCTTTGGAAGACGTACCTGTAGTCAGAGATTACCCAGATATATTTCCAGAAGAGTTACCAGGAATGCCACCGGACCGCGACATTGAGTTTGTCATCGATCTAGTGCCAGGAACAGCACCAATTTCCAAGAGACCCTATCGGATGCCAGTCGATGAACTTGTGGAAATGAAGAAGCAGATAGAAGAACTCATTGGAGAAAGGTTTTGTAAGACCTAGTTAAATCGCCATGGGGAGCACCTGTTTTGTTCGTCAAGAAGAAAGATGGAAGTATGAGAATGTGTATCGATTATCGTTCTCTCAACGAAGTCACCATCAAGAATAAGTACCCATTGCCCAGAATAGATGATTTGTTCGACCAGATGAAAGGAGCCGGAGTATTCTCCAAGATCGATCTACGATCAGGTTACCATCAGTTAAAGATTTGTCCTAAGGATGTACCAAAGACCGCTTTCTCAACCCGGTATGGACATTTTGAGTTTTTAGTCATGTCTTTTGGATTGACTAATGCCCCTGCCTATTTCATGAACATGATGAACAAAGTATTCATGGAATATTTGGATAAGTTCGTGGTAGTATTCATTGATGATATTTTGGTATACTCAAAGTCAGAAGAGGAACATACAGAACATTTGAGATTAATCCTAGAGAAGCTCGAGAGGACATCGGTTGTATGCCAAGTTGACAAGTGTGACTTTTGGAAGAAGAAAGTTGATTTTCTCGGTCATGTAATGACAGCCGAAGGAGTAGCAGTTGACCCCGGAAAGGTTAAAGCTGTAATGAATTGGGAGCAGCCCAAAACGGTTACTCAAATTCGTAGTTTCTTGGGAATGGCAGGATACTATCGTCGTTTCATTGAAGGATTCTCAACGATTGCTAAACCTCTTACACAATTGTTGAAGAAAGAGAAGAAGTTTATTTGGACCCTAGCTTGTGAAGAAAGTTTTCAAGAATTGAAGAAGCGTTTGACTTCAGCCCCAGTGCTAGTTTTGCCGGATATTAGTAAGGATTTTGATATCTACTGTGATGCTTCGCGTCAAGGATTAGGATGTGTCCTTATGCAAGAAGGAAGAGGCCGCTATGCGTCAAGGCAATTAAGGCCTCATGAAGAGAACTATCCTACCCATGATTTGGAACTAGCTGCCGTAGTGCATGCCTTGAAGATTTGGCGTCATTATCTCATCGGTAATCGCTGTGAAGTCTACACAGATCATAAGAGCACGAAGTACATATTCACTCGACCGATTTGAACATGAGGAGAGAAGATGGTTGGAATTAATAAAGGATTATAATCTTGGAATCCATTACCATCTGGTAAGGCCAATGTAGTTCTGCAGATGCACCGAGTCGTAAGAGCTACCGCAATGCTCGAAGAAAAAGAGTTGTGTTCGTAACTTGGAGGAATTCCGAAGCTACTGACTAGAAGTTGTTCCTAAGGATTTGTGGCCAATTTGGAAGTACAGTCTACTCGGAGAAACAGATTCGTGAAGCTCAACCTAAGGATTACGAGTTTGTTGATCTCAAGAAGAAGATGTCGGAAGGAAAATTTAAAGACTTTACCATAGATGATCGGGATATCTTGTGGATCAATGGACGATTCTGTACCGGATATGGATGGATTAAGACGGTGATTCAAGGAAGCCCATGACTCAAAATATTCAATTCACCACGAAGTACTAAGATGTATCGGGATGTTAAGAATAAGTTTTGGTGGCCAAACTTAAAGCGAGATGTCGCGAGTTCGTTGCCTTATGCGACGGTGTCGAAAGTAAAGGCGAACATCGAGAGACGGCGGGATTGCTACAACCGTGAAGATACCGAATGGAAGTGGGAAGAGATCGGTATGGATTTTATTACGGATTACCCAAGACTCAATCAAAGTTATGATTCGATTTGGGTAATAGTGGATCGCTTGACTAAGGTTGCCCATTTCTTGCCACCAAAACCACTTACTCGAGAGACCGCTTGGCGGAATTGTATATGTCAAAATCGTCGATACCGCACGGTGTGCCTAAGAAGATAGTGTCAGATCGAGGATCTCAATTCACCTCTCGTTTTTGGCAGAGTCTACATGAAGCCCTAGGGACTCATCTAAATTTCAAGATCGCTTATCATCCCTGCACGGATGGACGATGAAAGAGTCAATCGATATTAGAAGATATGTTGAGAGCACGTGCCTTAGCTAATGCTACGGTTGGGATAAAAGTTTGCCGTATGCAGAATTCTCGTACAACAACAGTTATCAAGCCAGTTTGCAAATGTCACCATTTGAAGCTCTGTACGGTCGTGCCTGCAGAACTCCGTTGAATTGGTCAGAGACAGCTGAACGTGTAGTATTCGGGCCAGATATTATTCAGGAAGCCGAAGAACAAGTTGCGATGATCAGAGAAAGACTAAAGATAGCCCAGTCCAGGCAAAAGAGTTATGCCGATAATCGTCGTCGTGACCTCAGCTTTGAACCAGAGGATTTTGTGTATCTGCGAGTTACTCCGCTCAGAGGTGTTAAGAGATTCCACACCAAAGGGAAGCTTGCTCCAAGGTATGTGGGTCCATTCAAGGTTTTGGAACGCCGTGGAGAAGTTGCGTCAGATTTGAGTTACGCATCGTTAGCGAGGAGTGCATGATGTCTTTCATGTCTCTCACCAAGAAGTGTCTTCGTGTGCTGAAGAGCGCAACCCGTTGAGTCAATTGAATCAAGGAAGATCTCACGTACAAAGAACGACTGTCAGATTTTGGATGTCGCAGAGCGCCGCACTGAAGCAAGACCGTTCGCTTATGCAAAGTCCATTGGAGTAACCACTCAGAAGGAGAAGCAACGTGGGAACGTGAAGAAGAGTTAAAAGCCAAGTTCCCTAGCCTTTTCTCTAGCTAGCCGGAATCTCGGGGACGAGATTCGTTTAAGGGGGAGGTTTGTAACATCCCAATTTTCAGAGCTTTAAAAATCTTTTATATATTAGTAGCAAGAAAATTCATCATTTGGATTTATTGGATATTAATTTAAAAGCTTAATATGGACTTCAAGGACAAATTGATTTAATGTGCTTAATCCCAACCTCAACAATTGTCAAAACTATTTTATTTAGATTCTATATGCTTGGATATATTTTATAGAATTTTCTGGAATTTTTCCCAAGTCATTTGCTATTTTCTAATTGCTATTTGCATTTTCTGGATTTATTTAAAAGAAAAACCTATTTTAAATCCTTGAATAAGATCGGGTCAAGCTCAAAGACTATTCCAACCGCGACCCATATCGCCTGGCCGCCTCGCTCGTTGGATGCTCGACGCGTGCCCTCGTCTCCGTCGGACGCGACGCGCTCAACCCGCCTTGACCGTTGGATTGTCGCCGCGTGGCTTTCGCCACGATCTCGCCGCCGCCGCGTTCGCTTCTAGCCGTTGGATTTCCATCGCACGGCGCCGCACCCACTCGCCTCGCTCTCTCGCGGGTGGGACCACCGCCGAGTCGCCGTCTCCGCGAGTTTCTTCTTCCTCGCGCCGCGCTCTCGCGCCATTCTTGGAGCTTCAAGTTTATCCGACAAAACCGATTCGCTTGCTTATTCTTCGCGCCGACTTCGCCAAATCATATCTCCGGTTATTCCATATCCGTTTCAAACCAAATCAAACCTCGAACCGGTTTCAATCTCCAAAATCTTGGAATTCAAAAACCGGTTGTTTGGATCCGATTTGGGGTTTCAAATCTCGGCATCTCTGTGTCTATAAATACCCTTAGCTCCGCCGCCTCCGTGAACCCTAAACCGCCACTCGCCGCCCGATCGCTCTAGCGCCGCCGCATTGCAAGCTTTAGGTTTTCGGCGAACTTCTTCTCCGGTGGATTGCGCCGCCGTCGTCGCCGCTCTTGCTCCACCGACCGCACCATTGTGATCGCAAGTCACGAGCTACCTCGCGGCGCACCCTCTCGTCGCCGAGCATCGCCGAGCGCCCGTCCGACAAAACCCGAGCTCTCCGCCGCTTCTTCCTCGCCGCGGCCATCTTCGTCAACCCTGTGTGCTCAAACCAAGGCCGTGTGTGCGATTAGCCTCCTACACGTTGGTACCACTCATCGCTGCGAAGTCGCCGCTGCTCGCCGGTGACCATCGGGTCCCGAGCGCCACGCCGCCGTTGTCGCCCGCTCGGCCAGCGTCGGCCAATCTCTGGTGTGGCGGCCAGCGTGGCGCCAGATCGGCGCCAAGACACGCGCAGCGCGGGTCTTGGCCCATCGCGCAGATCTCCCTCGGTTCGTGCACTCGGTCCACCGTGAACCCGAGGCCCAGCAGTGGGTCCCACATGTCGAATTTTATTTAAATTTAATTCCTTTTTCCGAAATTCTCTACGACGCAAGCATTGCGCAATAATCCGATTTTCCTTTATAAAATAATTCGGGAAATTCGAGAAAATCCAATTTAGGGTTTAATTGATTTTTCCAATCTTCCAAAGCCCATATCTTTTGCATCCGAACTCCGATTGAGCCCATTCAAATTTGTAAATTCATATAAAATTCAGATCTATTTATTTATAAATTTTATTTAATTTTTGGAGTTTGTTTTGCCTCTGTTATTTATTTGTTTTATTTCTTTTGTCTCGTTTGCGAGTAGACGTCGATACTTCGGGGAATTTTGCAGAAGAAGGAGCACCTCAAGACCAAGACCAATATCTAGATCTATTCCAAGGCAAGTTATACCTTTGATCATTTTGAACCCAGTTTTCAAATACTTTGTTTCAATGTATTGCATTCTATTTCAAGTATTTATTTAAATACTTTTGGGTGTAGTTATTAATCCAAATTGTTATGCCACCTTGTCTTTTGTATGCCATGATCTTTTGTCACCCTAGGTTGGTTAATTATTAGTTGGTATTATCGTAGCACCAACGTGGGTTGGTTAGATACGATTAGACTGCTTAGCCATGCCACGAGTCATCATTTCATGTGAGAGTTGCAATTATAAATTTGACTAAGTGATTATGGAACTGTGTGATGAATCTGTGTGTGCTGTGTGCTATTACTCGTTGATGGCATGTGTTGCACTTAATCAACGTGGTGGGAAAAGATTTAGACCGAGGCAAGTGGTGGATTCGTGTGAATGGTGGAGTGTGTGCTTATTAAACTTTGTGATTTGGGTAAAGCTGGAAGTCTTGCCTTAGTCAATTAAGGACTTAACTTTGTGCGCCATTGAACTGGGCCTTCTTGTCGACCACATGCCTAGTATGGCCGGGCCGACTTAGTAAGTTATGGAGTCTTGACATTGACAACTCAAAGTTGTATTTAAGCTATGTGATGGGTTGGAGGTGTGATATGTCACATCGCGGAGACGTTCACGTGATCCTCGTCCAATGGTGTGTGTCGCTCCAAGGGTCAGTGTGTACAAATTGACGGCATAAAGCACACCAGAGTGTCATTGTTTGAGATGAAGTCTCGAAAGGTTTTGTTGTGATCAACTCGATCCGGTTGGTTTCATCGTGTGGGTAAAGTGTACAACCTCTGCAGAGTGTTTAAACCAATCTATTCGAATAGCCGCGTCCTCGGTTATGGACATGCTCGGGAATTTCACACGAGGGGTAGATTTTCATAAAACACTTGGGAAGGGTCAGCTGTGTGAGATAACTTGTTCAGCTGTGTGAAAGAACTTGATTAGACTGTGTGTCCTTTGTGAA
The DNA here is from genome assembly GCA_036346395.1 of Hsuehochloa calcarea. Lineage (NCBI taxonomy): Eukaryota > Viridiplantae > Streptophyta > Magnoliopsida > Poales > Poaceae > Hsuehochloa > Hsuehochloa calcarea. The sequence goes on from CM070594.1 coordinate 21,733,737, forward strand.
ATCAATTGTTAACTTATTATTGTCTATTTGTTTTGAATTACGCTTTCAATCTATTATTTGTATTCAATTGCAAATGTTGCATTTCTGCAAAATAACCACAGAAGCCATTTCTTTGGAATAAGCCATCATGTATAAATGCATTCGTGGTATGACTTGCGAGTACGGTGTGTACTCACTCTTGCTAAACAAATCAATGTAGTGGAGGAGTCGTCGCCTGCTTTTGAAGAGGAGTTCTACGAGGGTTGAACGTTAGGGTCTTGATCCCAGTCGGTTGCCTGTGGTAAATTGATGGGAGCCACCGGAGTTTATTTCGTTTCCGCTGCAGTTTATTTCTTTATTGTCACCTTGCATGGCTTAATAAATGTAAAACTCGACCATAAGGTCCCAACAGATATAGTGAGGGGAGTTCTTGAGTTGCATTCTTGTTGTCTTATTAAATATTCGAACTTGAATTGCATTCTTTTAAACTCACAATGATCATAGGTCAATTGAACAATTGTTCTTTCATATGGACCTTATGTGAGAATTTTGACCCTTTTCGAAATCAAAGTTTTATGCTTTCTTTTGCCTTGTCTCACATGCCTATACTATTTCGATGCCGGCTTGGTCATTTTCATTGCTTTTTCTTGCTTATGGACCAAGTTGTGCCTTTGTGCGAAAAACTGCGAGTAAACTCGTTTTCAAACCTCTTACTTACATTTTACGGATAATTGCCAATGTGTTCATCAAGGGGAGATTGTGGATTTCATGGGAATATGTTACGATCTTAGGATGATGTGACAATTGGCAATGGCGTTTACGGTTTGTAGTTTCACGTGTTTTCGACAAAGCTACGTGTATTACGGGCGGTGGCGGTCCGACCGGTCCTGCACGTGCATGTACGACGGTCCCAAATCGGTCGGACCGGCCATGTGGGGAGGTCGGACCGGCGGTGACCTAAAAGTGTTCAAAACGAGCTGGACCAAAAATAGGTGTTGTACGCAAGTGAGGGGATCCCAATGCACTTGGTCTCATGATTTTTGGAGTCTCCAGTAAAAAGTTCTATTGGTTTTAATTTCGGAAGGTTTGAATTTGGAAGCTTGAATTTGGCTAAGTCCCAAGGCGGTCCGACCGCTCACGTGGAGCGGTCCGACCGCCATGGGCGGTCCGACCGGCTCACCTGGAGCGGTCAGACCGGTTTCTACTTGATCATCGGCCAACTTCGTGGCGATGCTGTTTTGTTAGGTCAAGTACATGGGTTTCATGGCATATGGTTTGCATGATGCATGTTTTGACTAACATGGGTCAAGTTGTGAAGAACTTGTTCCCGAATACGTGTTTGCTTGTCTGTGTTTTTGCAGGTAGCTTGGTGGTCAACGACGGTCAACGGCGAGGAGAATCGGGACTAGACTTGGAGAGTTGAGGTCCAGAACGATCGACGATGCCGGGTGAGGTCAACGACTCAAGCGTGACACAAGATTGACAAGGGTGACCTATTGGCAAATCCATGACGCATGGTGAAGCGGTTTAGGTCAAAAGTTAAAGACGGCGCTATGGAAGCGTGCGTGTGTGACCCGCTTGTTAGTGGGCCTTAACGGAGCCAAGAGAGTCAAACCCTAAGAGTTTTAGGCCTCCACTATAAATAGGAGGAGATGGTGGTGAACCTCTTCTCTCTCGCCTTTTATGTTTCAAAACCCTAATTGTCTTTAGGGAGTTGAGGTGGAGGCTAGGGCTCTTGATGGTTTGTGGTGAATTTCGTGATCTTTGATTGTCCATCGATCCATGATGGTGTGGATGTAATCCAAAGATCAATCACGAAATCAATCTATGCAAGGTTTGCTTGAGATAAGTCTCTTTTCGTTCTTGCTTTCAATTTCGTGTTTTTAGGGCTTTCTTTGATCCGTGAATTTGTGATTGATTCTTTCACGTGAATTAGCTTCTGTGATATGTGTGAATCTATCTAGCATCATCTTGATCATCAATCCTCACGAACAAGCTTTAGGATCAAGTTTTCGTTCTTGCCCGGTTTTAGACCTTCGTTAATCAATTGGCAATTGCTCAAGATCGCTTCAAGAATTATCATAATATTCGATTGGAATAGGTCCTCAATAGCATATAGAAGGTGTGTGCAAAGTTTCATAAAGATTGGAGTTGAGAATCAAAAGTTTCACCTAATTGCATCTTCGTCATCGGCCGATTTTATTGCTTCAGATCGGTTCAGATCGCCGGTCGATCCGCCCGTCATCACCGGTCCGACCGATTTTGAGCGGTCCGACCGCCAAAGACAACGCCGGTCGACCGCCGGAAATCGGTCCGACCGGTTGGGTACAATGGTCGACCGCCTGCCGTCTTTGTGAGTCTTTGCAATCTTAGTTGATTTTGTTATTTTGCTTAGGGGATTTAATTGGATTCAATACTAGTCTTCCGCTGTACTGGTATATTGATCTTCATAGCTTCATCATAGCTATTGGAGTGAAATTGTGTTGAATTCATTATTTGGGAAAAAGTGAGCGTGCTCCTATTCACCCCCCCTCTAGTCGCCTTTTCGGTCCAACAAAATGTTAGTTCCAAAATGTGATTGTCATTAATTACCACACCATACCATTAACTCACAATGGTCGATCAAGATAATTCAATCTTTCCCTCTTTGATACTTCAATCCTTCCCTCTTTGGTAATTCATGACAACCATCATAATTACAAATAATTAAATTTAAGGCAATATGAGTATATATGAACTACACAAGTTTTATATACTCAATTGATATGTTTCAAAGTAAAGATCCTTAATATAAGTGGATAAAGGAATATGGATCAATACTAATGAAACAACAAAACATAGAGTAAACTCCCCATAAATATGTGCATACATGAGTGTGTAATAAAAAAATATACACATATTCAAATTATACTTTTAGTGGAGTTCAATTTGTATTTTGGATCCGATGAATGCAACAAGATTAGGAATTTGATATCGAATGCACATCTATTTGATTTTCACCTTTTTCATACAATGTAGACTAAACAATAAGTATAACAATCAAAGTGTTGGTCTCACAAATAGATTTATCATTAATTACCAAAATACTCCATTAACTCATAATGGTAAGATCTAGATTCTTTAGTATGTCACGCCTGGGTGACTGATAGTTGTTGCCACCGGCGGAAGGTCGAGGCCCAGGCCCCTTGATCGCCCGACCACTATGACAGAGGAAACAAGAAGGAGACATGGAAAAGTTAGCTAATTCCTATTTGTTGTATTGATAACAATGCTTAGCCTTATATAGGCGGCATAAGCAATATTTGGAAACAAATAACTAATTCCATCTATAAGAGATTGGAATCTTAATCAAATCATAATTTTTTTTCCTTAAGGGATTAATATGTAATCAAATCATATAACTAATTCGGCTGCCATCATTACCTTGTGCTCCAAGCGTCTTGGGCTCGGCTACTGTAGAGTGTGTGGTTACTGTAGCACATCCCGCACCTTGGGCCAATCGGCTGCCCTTGGCCCATGTCGCTTATATGTAATGCCGACCATGACATCTCTCCCTCCCTCTGGAAACAGTTTGTCCTCGAGCTGGAAGGTAGGGTACATTTGATGGAAGTATGGAATGTCCTCCCAAGTAGCTGCCAAAGCTGGCTGACCAGTCCAGTGAATGAGTACTTGCCTTGTTCCATGACTAATGCGCCCACGGAGTGCCTTTAGCGGTGTTGGAAGAACCCGATCATATAATAGTGGTGGCAAAGCCGACGGAGAAGATGACGCCGATTCATCCTTGAATGTCTTGAGGAAGTTGACATGGAAGGCATTGTGAATACAAGCGTGAGGAGGGAGAGCCAGGTGATAAGCCACCAAATCGATGCGTGCTAAGACTTGGTACGACTCGTAGAACTTGGGTGCAAGCTTTCCCTTGTTGGTGCCATCCAAAAAAGCCTTTGAGCGATGATGAAGGCGAAGCCACACCCAAGCACCAACCTCGAACTCCAATGCACAATGTTTTCCATCGTAGAACGTAGGGTAAGAAATTGCTCTTGGTACTGTTCGACGGTGCCCGTACGACGTAGGGCAGCGAGCTCGCCGAAAGAATTGCTCTAGAGAGGTGGCTAGTAGCGGTTGTTGACAAGGTCGACGAAATCGGGCCACCAAGGCGTGCCACTGACGCGCTCAAACCGGAAGAGCCAAGTCTGGGCTGCACTGAGTAGGTGGTATGACGCCAATCACACCTTGTGTCCTTCCGGTGTTCGTTGGCCGCGGAAGAACTACTTGCAGCGGTTCAACCAGGTAGGGGGTCATGCTTGTTGTTGAACGTCGGGAAGTCCCTTGTGAAAGCGGGGAGGGGCGAACGTCCATTGTCGTCATCGCCTGGCAGTACGACCAGAAGTAGTCTGTCATCCCACGACAAGATGCCGATGGCTGCGCATGCGGTCGCGGTAGTGGCCGACTCAATTTCCATCTCGGGCGAGTGACTTGTCGCACCCATGCTCCAGTCGTGAGATCGCCACATGATGTGCTTGCTATTGTCTATCGATGTGTTGATGTTGGCGAGTTTGGACCAGGGATGGAAATCTTTTCTAACATCAGACCAAGTGCCTCGAGCTGAGGGCAAAGGGGCTCGCTCGAGTCAATCTAGCTTCGCGGCGAGGCTGGCGATTTGCGCCGAGATCACGCTAAGGTTGAGAGGATCGGTGAATATAGCTCCATACATTCTAGGCTCAGGGTGGAATTTGATACCAAATTGTCACGACCGGATGACTGATAGCTGCTGCCGATGGTGGAGGGTCAAGGCCTAGGCCCCTCAACTGCCCGAGCACCGCGACGGAGGAAACAAGGAGATAGCGAAGAGTTTGCTAATTCTTGCTCGCTAAATTGATAACAATGCTTAGCTTTATATATATAGACAGCATAAGCAATATTCAGAAACAAATAACTAATTCTATATATAAGAGATTAGAATCTGAATCAAATCATAACTTTCTATCCGTAAAGGATTGATATCCCGGGCCTGGCTACCGTAACACATCCCGCTATTGTCGCACGTCCGGCACCTTTGGCCCGTACGTCCGACTATCACAGTATTACAAGATACAACGCCGTTTAAAATCCCAATTCTTAGTCGAGTGTTTCGTAGACAATTAATCCAAATAGAAATCATGCAATTTAAACTTACAACATCAGATTCGGTATTACAAGATACGGTACTTCAATCACTAAGTGATGTGTATGGGTGAATGTCACGCATGGTGGCCCAAAGCAAAAGCGCCGATTCGATCGTCTCGTACGCTCGTTAGTCGTTACGTCCAAAGTATCGTTTTCCCCACGTGTTCATGCGCCCGATTTCGCCTCACCTTGCCGATCCTAAGGAAGATGGGGTACCTCACCTTCTTCACCTCCTCGCGGTCGCCACCCCACGCCGCGGCGAACTCCCGCACCGTCGTTTCGTCGAGCAGCTCAACGCCCTTCTCCTTGGCCGTCTGGTACGCTGACCACGACGTGATGTACGTGAGGTAGTCGTCGAGGTCCATGCGCCGCTCCGTCGAGAACTCGAACGGGCCCGTGTGCGCCTCCCCCTCGACGGGGTCGAAGGGAAAATCAACGCCGCGGTACTCGTCGTCCACCATCCTGCGGTTGGGCGCCCAGTAGGGCTGCGACGCGTCGTAAAGGCGCCAGAAGGAGGCGTCGACGGCGGCGCCGTCAACGCGGGGCTCGGTGTAGCACCAGGCGGCGAGGACGCCGTCGCGCGCGCGAGACGCAGACGGAGCGGGCGGCGTAGAAGTCGCGGCAGTGGAGCGGTGGAAGGCCTGCGCGACGGTGATGAGGTCGACCGAGGAGGGCGGCGCGACGTCCGCGTGGAGGCCGGCGAGGGGGAGGTCCGGCGGGGTGTGGACGTAGCGCACGTTTGGGAGGCGCGGCGCGTAGGCGATCTGTTGCGCGCTCGTGTCCGTGCCCACCACGTCCTTGTACAGCTTCGCGAGCTGCACAGTACAAAGTCTATCTGAATTCTGGACTGTGTTACTTGTAATAATGATAGTAATATGCAAGAAATTGGAGTAATTATAAGTAAGATTGCACTTTATTCAACTAAAACAAAGGCTGATTGAACGGTTGAAATTAAAGAACCCAAAAAAGAAGCCAAGGGGATGGACTGTTTGGATAAATAAAAAAATGAAAAGGTCACTTTCCCAAGTTGGTAGAGACTAGTCAAGGCAGTTGCCGTTCATCGAGAGGGATCTCAATCAAGACCCAAGTTGTTCTCTCTTTCTTCTGTTCTGACTCGTCTCAACTCTCACGAAGAGGCAATTATGCACAGAAACGCAAGGAGGGATCGAGGTAGACACAGGGGAGGTTTACTAGCTTACCGATGCTGCGGCCTGGCCGCTGCCGGTGCCGACGTCCCATGCCAGGTCATGACGGGTCGTCTTGGACGCGATGTACTCGAAGAGCTCCGGCGGGTAGGCCGGCCGCGTCGCCGCGTACTGCTTCGCCTGCTTCAGGAAGAGATTCGCCATGTCTCTCTATATGTTCCTTTCTCGCTCTGTCTGTGTGTGTGTGAGACAGATTAGTCTTTGATCTGCCGGGTTGAAGCGAGGAGAGGAATGCGTGCGCATATTTATAGAGCGCAGCATCGACAGTGACGTGCGGGGCTTCTGGGCATGTGCCTCGATCTCCTGTACGCCGCTCGGTGTTTCGCCAGAGCCAGCTGGCTCTTTCTGGTTCAGGGTACTAGCATTTGGTTACGGGTAAGATCGACATACCAAACTTGATTCCCAAGCCAGCCAACCCGTAATCATTGGCACAACGCGCGTGCGTAAGAAAGGCGTGGCCTGCAGAAGCGCCGTCTCGTCGACGCGTCTGACCAGAGGGCGAAACAGACAGGCCGGGTGGGCAAGCAGAGGCCACTACTTGCCTTCCGCGAAGATACCAACGTAACACATGACAAATCGGAATGCAAGAAGTAAACATGCATATTTGTTCCCGCGAGTGACGAGTCTTACTACCAAATTCGAACTTGTCCGATTTTTCCTTCGCTACATGATCGGGGGTACTGTATGCTGATTAATCTGATCACGTCCAAACAACGCTAAAAGGAACATACAAATCAGAGAAATACTAGTGAATGTTGTACCATCGCTAGACAAAGTAACAGGATAGCTCACTCTAATCCCCTCGCCAATACAACCTTATCTCTTTCCTTCCTCCGTACTCCTTTTCTCTTGTTCATGGTGTCCAGTGCTCCCTCTCCATGTGTATCTCGTCGAGCTCTGTATCCACGAGCTCGTTCTCCGCCCACACAGCCTCCTTCCCGGCCATGGCCTCTGTGGGTCCTCGGAGTAGGGATTTGCCTTGTTTTTTTTATATGCTTTTTGCCCTTATTTTCATGGCAAGTTCCATCGTGTTTCATCAAATTTTATATAGTTTCATTAAGTTTTATGAAGTTTCCTCCCAAGTCTCATGAAGTTTTATTAAGTTTCATCCCAAGTTTCATCGTATTTCATTAAGTTTCATATAGTTTCATCGTGTTTCATGAAGTTTTATCGTGTTTCATGAAGTTTCATCACAAGTTTCATATAGTTTTATTAAGTTTCATATAGTTTTATTAATTTTCATTAAGTTTCGTGAAGTCCCGAGCTTCATCGTGTTTATATAGTTTTATTAAGTTTTATGAAGTTTTAATCCCAAATAACTGGATGAAACTAATTCATATGTGTTTTATAAAGTTTCATCGCAAGTCTTATGGAGTTTCATCTTTTTTTTTTGTATAAGACAAGTTTTCATTTGAAATTCATTTAAACACGTTGAAACACTCTCATAATGCACTGAAACTTTCTAGAAATTTTTTTGAAACTCTCTGAAACAGTGAAACTTCATGAAACAAGGATGAAACTTTTGATTGTATTTTGTTAACTTCGTGAAAGATTTTAGAACTTCTTCAAATTATTGCAAAACTTGATGAAATCTACTTAAAACTTTTGTTGAAACCTTCTTGAAATTTCGACCGTTTAAAACTGAAATTTCTATGAAACTTTTGTATCGTTGAAACTTCTATGAAACTTACTGTACTGTATTAAAACTTCACAAAACTTTACTATACCGTTGGAAGTACTTCCAGCGGTATAGCGTTGTGTAGTAGCTCCCTACAAATTATCACAAATTCACAGGTCCAGAATCGTTTTTTAGTTCATACACAATTCTAAGTTTCTAAGATGAGATGTGAGGTGGCCTACATAAATGTCGACACATCAATTGTCTCATCTCAGAAGAAACAGGCAACCGGCTACTTCAGTAATTTAACACCTTCAAGAGAACGGGTAGTGCTTCCACGCTCTTCCTCTCCCACTGAAGCTGTACCAATCTCAAGGCACCTGAAGGGGGTAAGTAATCATTATCCACCCTTGACCGCTATGCGATTCACTGTTGGAAGAAGCATAGAAGCACCGCCCAAAGAGAACCTTCCCTTGATGGCCTCGTTTATCTTGAGCCACCCTTGGTTAGGGATCTGACCGCAGGGCAATGTGATGAGCATACCTCGCCGGCACTGCAGGTACTTCCAAAATCACCCCTCTGGTAGTCGAGCTTGCAACAAAGTGTTAAACATTGGCCTCCAGGGATCTGACTGAACTGTCAACAGAGTAGTGTGGCTCGGCATGTGTGAGAGTAGTCAGTTCATTCCAATTTATCGAGAGTAAAATGAGAAAAGGAATCTTGTCCTCGTTTGATAACTTGTCCAACAACACGGCATATTGCAGATATGACGGAACATCTTTTGAGCAAAGGACTGACAGCTTGCAACTGTGTATGTACTTAGTGCACCTGGCCATCTAATTGAACCAGGATAAATGATTAAGTTAGTTAGCCCCCTTTTACAAGGCAAGAGCGTAGCTGAAACGACGGGAATGTGCGTGAGCAATTTTGACCGATGCGGCAGTGAAGAAAAATACGGGTAAATGATGTACACAATTAATAAATGTGCATGCTTGACCTATCGTCTTTGTGTGTGAGATGAAAACCGTCGGGTTCGGTTGTTCATAGGGCCCGAAGCGTAGAACACGGCATATTGCAGATATAACGGAACAACTTTTAAGCACAGGACTGACCGCTTGCAACTGTGTACGTACAGAGTGCACCTGGTGATCTAATTGAACCATGTTAAATGATTAAATTAGTTAGCCCCCTTTTATAAGGCAAGAGCGTAGCCGAAACGACGGGAATGCGCGTGAGCAATTTTGACCGATGCGACAGCGAAGAAAAATACGAGTAAACGATGTACACAATTAATAAACGTGCATGCCTAACCTATCGTCTTTGTGTGTGAGACGAAAACCGTCGGGTTCGGGTGTTCATAGGGCCCGAAGCGTAGAACACGACATATTGCAGATATAACGGAACATCTTTTGAGCAAAGGACTGACAGCTTGCAACTGTGTATGTAAAGAGTGCACCTGGCCATCTAATTGAACCATGATAAATGATTAAGTTAGTTAGCCCCCTTTTATAAGGCAAGAGCGTAGCCGAAACGACGGGAATGTGCGTGAGCAATTTTGACCGATGCGGCAGCGTAGAAAAATACGAGTAAACGATGTACACAATTAATAAACGTGCATGCCTGACCTATCGTCTTTGTGTGTGAGACGAAAACCGTCGGGTTCGGTTGTTCATAGGGCCCGAAGCGTAGAACACGACATATTTCAGATATAACGGAACAACTTTTAAGCACATGACTGATAGCTTGCAACTGTGTACGTACAGAGTGCACCTGGCCATCTAATTGAACCAGGTTAAATGATTAAGTTAGTTAGCCCCCTTTTATAAGGCAAGAGCGTAGTCGAAACGACGGGAATGTGCGTGAGCAATTTTGACCGATGCGGCAGCGAAGAAAAATACGAGTAAACGATGTACACAATTAAAAAACATGCATTCCTGACGTATCGTCTTTGTGTGTGAGACGAAAACCGTCGGGTTCGGGTGTTCATAGGGCCCGAAGCGTAGAACACGGTATATTGCAGATATAACGGAACATCTTTTGAGCAGAGGACTGACAGCTTGCAACTGTGTACGTACAGAGTGCACCTGGCCATCTAATTGAACCAGGTTAAATGATTAAGTTAGTTAGCCCCCTTTTATAAGGCAAGAGCGTAGCCTAAACGATGGGAATGTGCCTGAGCAATTTTGACCGATGCGGCATCGAATAAAAATACGAGTAAACGATGTACACAATTAATAAACGTGCATGCCTGACCTATCGTCTTTGTGTGTGAGACCAAAACCGTCGGGTTCGGGTGTTCATAGGGCCCGAAGCGTAGAACACGGTATATTGCAGATATAACCGAACAACTTTTGAGAAGAGGACTGACAGCTTGCAACTGTGTACGTACAGAGTGCACCTGGCCATCTAATTGAACCAAGTTAAATGATTAAATTAGTTAGCACCCTTTTATAAGGCAAGAGTGTAGCCGAAACGACGGGAATGTGCGTGAGCAATTTTGACTGATGCGGGAGCGAAGAAAAATACGAGTAAACGATGTACACAATTTATAAACATGTATGACTGACGTATCGTCTTTGTGTGTGAGACGAAAACCGTCGGGTTCGGGTGTTCATAGGGCCCGAAGCGTAGATGTAACACCCTGACCTAAAATCGGCTCAATGCCCATCCCACCGTGGGGCGGACCCGCCCACTCATAGCATCTCACTTATACTTTTCATCCTCTATTCATGTAAAAGGGTTAACCCGGAGGTGCTACGTTTGGATCCAACATGCATTATATACTACTACAACTCACTTGAGACAAGCAATATGGGACTAATCCCACCACACAACTCCTCATGGACCACACTACGAGTAGGCCGGGTATTACATTCACCCCCCTTAAGGGCTGACGCCCTCGACAGCATACCGCATACGCGGCAAATGCCCAGAACCACCCCTCGGTACACGTCCGTGCGTCCAGTGCCAGCACATATGCCATGCTATGTGTCCACTCCGGGCCCACATGTGCCATGCGCCCCTGTCCTGCACGCGCCCGTGCAACGAAGGTTGATGCTCTGATACCATCTGTAACACCCTCACCTAAAATCGGCTCAATGCACAGCCCACCGTGGGGCGGACCCGCCCACACATAGCACCTCACTTACACTTTTCGTCCTCGCTTCATGTAAAAGGGTTAACCCGAAGGTGATACGTTTGGATCCAACATGCATTATATACTACTCTAACTCATTTGAGATAAGTAATGTGGGACTAATCCCACCACACAACTCTTCATGAGCCACATAGGCCACACTTTGAGCAGGCCGGGGTATTACAGTAGAACACGTCATATTGCAGATATAATGGAACATCTTTTGAGCAGAGAACTGACAGCTTGCAATTGTGTACGTACAGAGTGCACCTGGCCATCTAATTGAACCAGGTTAAATGATTAAGTTAGTTAGCCCCCATCCTCCTAGTTAATCTACCGCGAAGCAACCGACTCAACAAAGCCGGTTAGTTGGATCGATTATCCTATTTTCCTCCTTAATTAGATCGATAATCCTTATTCCCCGCTTCATTTTTCGGTAGATTTGTCCACTTCTGACCACTTCCCTCTTCCATAGGGGGTTTATTAATACTAATCCAATGCCAAAGCTTTAGACCCAGACGCTCCACGCACGCATCCATGGACGTCGTACCAGGCACCCCAGGCGCCGGCGGCCACCGCCCTCCGTCGCCCATGCTCGTGCGCAACCCTGCCTGCGTGCTCACGGCTGTTCACCCTCCGAGTGTTGTTCACCCTCCGAGTGTTGTTCGTCTTCCGAGTACTGTTCATTACTTGGTCGAAGGAAGGTTTTGACTAACTGGTCGAAGGAAGGTTTCAACTACACTGGTCGAAGGAAGGTTTTGACTAATTGATCAAAGGAAGGTTTCAAATACACTGGTCGAGTGAAGTTTCAACTACAATGGCTGAAAGCCGCGGCGCTTGGCTACAGGCTCGTTGGCACAATGCGCCACGACGAGCTACGCGAAGGTGCACAAAATGAAGAGGTAAATACGCTGAAACTTATGCGATACCTTGCGGTGGCAAAGCACAACGGAGTGGCCAGCGGCGAAGAAAAAGGTGGCGGCGACGTTCAGGTGAATGCGACGATGGTGCTCCGATGGTCCTCTAGCGAAGGAGAGATGCGCCTAAGGTACAACACAACACGATGAAGCTCCTGGTGTACACAACGTCATCGGAGATCGGCGGACGGCGGTGCCAGGGTTGGCGGCGGGGAAGCTTCAGGCTTCGATTCTGGTTGCTAGAGACGAGCAGATGGGTCGTGGTTGTGGGGAATGGAGTGAAGGGAGAAATGCGAAGGATATGCCCCTTTTATAGGGCAAGAGCGTGGCCGGAACGGCGGGAATGTGTGTGAGCAATTTTGAGCGATGCGGCGGCGAAGAGAAATACGAGTAAACGATGTACACAATTAATAAAAGTGCATACCTGACCTATCGTCTTTGTGTGTGAGACGAAAACCGTCAGGTTTGGGTGTTCATATGGTCCGAAGCGTAGAACACGACATATTGCAGATATAACGGAACATCTTTTGAGTAGAGGATCTGACGACTTGCAAGCGTATGCGTCTGAGTGCACTGGCCATCTAATTGAACCAAAGTTAAATGATTAAGTTAGTTAGCCCCATCCTCCTAATTAATCTACCGCAAGCAACGATCCTCCTAATTAATCTATCGCAAGCAACCGACTCAACAAAGCCGATTAGTTGGATCGACTATCCTATTTTCCTCCTTAATTAGATCGATAATCCTTATTCCCCCTTCATTTTCCGGTAGATTTGTCAACTTCTGACCACTTCCCTCTTCCATAGGGGGTTTATTAATACTAATCCAATGCCAAAGCTTTAGACCCAGACGCTCCACGCACGCATCCATGGACGTCGTACCAGGCACCCCAGGCGCCGGCCACCGCCCTCCGTCGCCCATGCTCGCGCGCAACCCTGCCCGCGTGCTCACGGTCGTTCACCCTCCGAGTGTTGTTCACCCTCCGAGTGTTGTTCGTCCTCCGAGTACTGTTCATATTTCAAGAATTATTCATCTTCCGAGTATTGTTTATCTTTCGAGTACTTTTTATTTTTCGAGTACTGTTCTCCTCTTCGACTTCACGCGGTCGAAAGGAGTTACGATTACTTGGTCGAAGGAAGGTTTTGACTAACTGGTCGAAGGAAGGTTTCAACTACACTGGTCGAAGGAAGGTTTTGACTAATTGATCGAAGGAAGGTTTCGAATACACTGGTCGAGTGAAGTTTCAACAACATCGGGTCGAAAGTCGCGCGCTCTGAGCTCGTTGGCACAATGCGCCACGACGAGCTACGCGAAGGTGCACAAAATGAAGAGGTAAATACACTGAAACTTATGCGATACCTTGCCGATGGTCCTCTAGCGAAGGAGAGATGCGCCTATGGTACAACACAACACGATGAAGCTCCTGGTGTACACAACGTCATCGGAGATCGGCGGACGGCGGTGCTGTGGTTGGCGCGGGAAGCTTGAGCCGATTATTCGTGGCTAGAGACGAGCAGATGGGTCGTGGTTGTGGGGAATGGAGTGAAGGGAGAAATGATAAGGACATGCCCCTTTTATAGGGCAAGAGCGTGGCCGGAACGGCGGGAATGTGTGTGAGCAATTTTGACCGATGTGGCGGCGAAGAGAAATACGAGTAAACGATGTACACAATTAATAAAAGTGCATACCTGACCTATCGTCTTTGTGTGTCAGATGAAAACCGTCGGGTTCGGGTGTTCATATGGTCCGAAGCGTAGAACACGACATATTGCAGATATAACGGAACATCTTTTGAGTAGAGGACCGACAACTTGCAACTGTGTACGTACAAAGTGCACCTGGCCATCTAATTGAACCAGGTTAAATGATTAAGTTAGTTAGCCCCCATCCTCCTAATTAATCTACCGCGAAGCAACGATCCTCTTAATTAATCTACCGCGAAGCAACCGACTCAACAAAGCCGGTTGGTTGGATCGACTATCCTATTTTCCTCCTTAATTAGATCGATAATCCTTATTCCCCCTTTATTTTTCGGTAGATTTGTCCACTTCTGACCACTTCCCTCTTCCATAGGGGGTTTATTAATACTAATCCAATGCCAAAGCTTTAGACCCTCTTCCATAGGGGGTTTATTAATACTAATCCAATGCCAAAGCTTTAGACCCAGACGCTCCACGCACGCATCCATGGACGTCGTACCGGGCACCCCAGGCGCCGGCGGCCACCGCCCTCCATCGCCCATGCTCGCGCGCAGCCCTGCCCGCGTGCTCGCGGTCGTCGGCGACGCGGCCAGCCGGAACGCCCTGGAGAGGATGCTTCGCCAGCGTGGCTACGTAGGTACGTATGCTACATGCCTCCGTCCATATTTGTAGGTTAATGCTTCCTCACAGCACGTATCGTACGTGTACTCTGTGCTGTGTGCTGTGTTGCTTGCAGTGACGACTTGCTCGCATCCGGCGGCGGCCATGGCGGTGCTGCGGCAGCGCAGGGGAGAGTTCCACTCCGTGCTGATCGACATGTTAGCGCCCCGCGACGCTGTGCTCGAGCTCTTGCAGCGTGTCGAGAGCGAGATGGGCCTTCCTGTCTACGGTAATTAAGATAGGATTTAGGGTTTAGTGCCCTAATTCCTCTTCTTCTTCTTTTTTTCTTCCTTTGAAGCGATTAAGAGTTTTCACTTTTGAGATTTTGCTTAACTTGCCAAATTGGAAACAGAGGGAGAGGAGATAAAAAATTTGTTTGTAGTTAGGGTTTAAGACTTTAAGAAACCTGCTGCTATTTTTTTTAAGATCGCGTGGAAACAGAGGAGAAGATAAAGCTTGTTTGAACCTATGGTTTAGTTGCTTATATAACTGATAGCTATCGTTTTCCCTGGATAAATACTTGCGAGTTAAGAGTTTTCATATTTTTCTTGACTTGCCTAATTGGAAATAGGAAGGGATATAAACTTGTTTGAAGTTAGAGTTGATGGGTATAGAGCTAGCACTGCTAATTTTTATTTAAAGAGTAAAGAGTTTTTAAACTTTGATCAAATTGCCTAATTAATTGTAAATAGAAAGAGAACAGATAAAGCTCGATTGAATTTAGGGTAATTTATTGCTAGCTGTTCTCTTTCTCTCTCTTTTTTAGGGTAAATACTTGCTCTTTCTTTCCTGGTAAAAACAAGAAAAGCGCTTGCCAGATAATATTAATTGGGCGCCTGTACTGGAAAACAATATTAGGGCCTGTTTAAATGTCACGCCTTCTAATAAAGTTGGATCAAAGCTTTCCGTCTGAAATTGTTTATGCAGTAATCAAATCATTCATATGATAACTTGCCGTGGAAGAAGATAGTACGAATATGTATGCGCATTCCCATTAGTTTTTTCCCCTTTTACAAATAAAAATAGTGAATGCATATACAGAGATCGAGATGTGTATTGCGCATTCCCCTACATTAGTTTTCCCCTTTTACAAATAAAAAGAGTGAACGCATATACAGAGAGATCGAGATGTATTGAGGATTGGATTTTCATTTTCACAAAGATCTAAAATACTACTTATTGGTTGGTGTGCATGCCTATGAAAATATCTAGTAAGTGTTTCTCTCTCTCTTTCTCTCCAAGTAGATTTCATTTCTCAACGAGTGCCGTCAAACTTTTAAAATTTTAACTATTCATATATATATATATATATATATATATATATATATATATATATATATATATATATATATATAATTTAGATTTGTTATATAGAAATAATATTAGTAGATTTGCCCTCAACTGTACTGCCTTTCATATCATTACATTTTAAATAATTTGTACTAGCATGTAACTAGAAAAATAAGAGCTCTTTTACGATACACATAATTAAATACGAGACTTCAATTCTCTTGTAGTATGGATAGTAGAATTCTGAGAGGGGTAGAATTGTAATTGACTATGTGGGATCGAATGACACAAGAGTAATATTTTCAACCCTAGTTGGAAAAGTCCATAATACCTTTAAGAATAAAGTTATAAATACAAAGAAAAATCTATTATGCCCTTAACAAATCAATGATCAGATTTTATTTATACTACCGTCATATACTATTAGTAAAATAATTATCAAAGGTGTGTATAGTAGAGACTATGTCGATGTCTGAAACAATATCAATCATTTGAAAACAGAGGGGTTACTTATTTTGAATCAAGTAACACCATATGAATTTCTCCTAAAGAAAATTAGGGATAAAAAGAAGTACCCCGTATTTGTTGAGTGTAAACTTTGAAATAAAATGGACGGATACGACAGAGCATTAGTTTTGCAATCGCGTGGTCGACTGCTTTATATAAGCCCAAAAGTATTGATCTGTACAAGTGTACATACATTGAAACAGTAGTTAAATTAGGTGAGCCAATTTCATTATTGGTGTGTGTGCAACGAAATTTTCGCTTTCTCTTAATCTGTCCAGATTATAATGACCATCCATAACATTCCACATTTTCGCCGCTTCAACTGCAGTCATGTCAATGCGCGGGAACGACAACTGCTCTGTCAGGGCTTACAGGCCCCTGACCATGCCTGCAGGCATGGAAGAGTTCGAGACCTTCTTGCAATCCATGATGAAGATGAACCGGATGTCGCAGGAATCTAGGACGTCGCCAGTGGCCTCACCGGACGGCGAGAGCAACGGCTCAACGGCTACATCCGCGATAACGAGGATGTCATCGTCAGGAAGCAGGGCGACGAGGAGGAGGAAGCAAGAACGCGAGACGACGAATCAGGAGGCCGAGCAGAATAGCGTAGAGAAGACGAACCATGAGGCCGAGCAGAATGGCGAGGACGGCGAGGAGCAACGACAACCGGCACCGAAAAAGGAGAGGCTCGTCTGGACCACCGAACTGCACAAGAAGTTTGTGGACGCACATGACAGACTCCTCGCCAGCGGAGGTAATGTGGTGTCTCGCTCCCCTTATTTCATCTGCTTTCCAATTAGTAAAGGATCACTAAATGTTATCTAGTAGCTTCTCATGGTGAACTGTTTTATTTTGTTTGCTAACTAGATACTGTGCCAAAGAAAATACTTGAGTTGATGAATGATCCTGTACTCACTAGGGAGAACGTTGGCAGCCACCTTCAGGTAACTATATTAGAGAAATTTTACGGTACATTTTACTAGTAGTATAAATTAAATCTGATAATTGATTTGTTAAGTGTATAATACACTTTTTTGTTTTTTATAATCTTTTTGTGAGAGTATTATGGACTTTTCGAACTATGTTTAAAAATATTACTCTTTTGTCATGTGATTCTCACATGGACAATTACAAGTTTAACCCCTCGGCATTCTGTACTACTCATACTAACAGGTGTTGTATCACTAAATTTTATCTAATCTGCTGGCCTGTATTAGATTGAATGTACCGTAAAAGAGATTTTATATTAAACTTCTTTTCACGGACAAAAAGAACAGATACTCTCTTCTTCTTTTTTTTTTTTGGAAAGGTTGACCCTTTTATGCTTTCATTGTTACCTAACAAACAGAATTCACGAATTGCAGAAATATAGGTTGACAATGAAACAAAGAGAGTCGCAGGTTCGTCAGAGGGCCAAATCTAGAACAACTAGACATCAAAGAGATCCACCGCCTCAAGCACGTACTCTGCATGAGAGAGTTGTACCTCCTCAAGCAGACTTTACCACTCTTGACATGTGCCCGCAACGCATGCGTCATTGCCAACCAGCGCAGAGATCATCAAATTCCCACGGCAACAATCATGCAAACTTACTTTCTCAGTGTGCAAACCAATCAGTCCAGAGATCATCAAATCCCCAGTGCGACAATTCGGCAAACTTACTTTCTCACTACGCAAATAACCTGCGCGTGCAGCCTCCTGCGATGACGCAGGTTCATTGCAGTGCAGAGGGGGGCATAGCATACCAGAATATTATTATGGCACACCAAGCTGCAGTGACGCACCATCCTGCTACTGTTGTTGCTGCTTCAGGTCACATGCCAATGGAGAACTACAGTTTCAAGGCACAAACTGTGATCGAAGCTCCCACAGTAAGCGGCATACAAAACCATTGTCCAGAGAACGTGAGCAAAGGTACCTGATTGGCTGTATATTACATACCACCGCTTGACTGTTCTTGTTCTCTTATCACACATTACATTACATGCTTTTATGTCATCTTTTGTCATAGAGCATATGGTTCCTAAGGTCCATGTGGGAGATGAAGCCATGGAGACATGCATCGCGCAGGAGATGCACTCCACAGTTCAAGTGGGACACGAGTCTGTTGCGGAACTTGCAGCAGTTCCTAATTCTGGACATTCAGATGGCAGCTCCCAAGAAGATTTGAGCAAGATTTTTCAAAAATATTTGGTAATAAGTGATAACTCTATATTAAAATAGTTTCGTAGCTAATTTATTGTATTGGAATTGCAATTCTCTGGTACTTACTGACGCATTTTTCAATCATGTATATTTTCGCAGAACAACGATTCTGAACCTTCATGGGACTACGAGTTTGTACACAGATCTGATTAGCACCCCAGCCATGCCGAGGCCCAGATTTCCACGCCTACCTTGTCGGAGAGTCGATCTTCGTCTCAAGGAAACCAGACAGCGTACGTGTGTTATAATATTAGTGGGGCCTGTCTATTGAACAAGATCCAATATTACTAATTGGTGTCTATTTGCCAAAAGCTTTGTTAGAATTTTGAAAGAGGTGTTCAACAAGGAAATAGGCCTAAAATCATTTGTTGTAATCAGGTGATACTTCTTTACAAAAAAAGTAATGAAAAACGAATTGATGGTTTGTAAATTAATCTCATTCTTGTAAAAGGCCTGGTAGAGTTCATAGAAATCATGCTTGATGATAGGCCAACATTTTTTGAAAAAAAAATCTCCATTGAAACCATTTGGTCCAAGCGATTTATCTGTAGGGAGGTTCTTGATAATATCATCTATCTCCTATTGTTCAAAAGATTCTTCCATCCATGCAAGATCTTGAAGAGGGGAAAATAGGTCTAGCAGACAAAAATGCATTCTTGGGAATTCGAAGATCCCTGATCTATCTTTATAAGCTTCCCAGAGCAATCAAGCTTTGCCTCGATGATCTTTGATTTCACATCCTTTACATCATGTAAAACAATCACAGTATTTCTTCGATATCGTATAGTTTCTCTAGCATGGAAAATTTTAGTGTTCTCATCTCCTAATTTTACCAATTTGATTGTTCCTCTCTGCTTCCCATAAGTATGTTGTCGTTTCAGTAGGAGATTAAGATGACCATTTAAGATTTCTCTAGCATTCCACTCTTCGGTTGAACTCCAAATTTTGTTACCGCCTGACAATAGATTATTCCCCCTACACAGAAAAAAGTGGTTACAAGGGAAAACTATCTTGATGGTCGTGGCATTCAACGATGACGTGCCGCGAATCAGTCGATGTAGTTGTCACTGTCCCAATTGAACACCGTCATGGGCGTGTGACGCCCATACGCCTCGCATCTCATTGGCGAGCTACCACTTATAATTGTGCACGACATTGGGTTGGTGATTTATTGGCTTATTAGGCACTATTCTGCGAGGCAAAATGGCAAAATGGCACCGCGGAACATTCGACAAACGACACATGTCAACATACAGTGCTCTCCGTACGCGGAACCGGCCTGCAGGGCGCCCACGGGTGGATTTAGTGTCACGACTAACCGTCGTTATGTTGGGCCGTTGTCGAAAAGATCCAATGCAACATCGCCTTGTTGCTGGACCACTGGTCACCGACGGAGCTACAAAAAGTAATTAATTATTTTCTAGCAAAATATAAAAAGTGAGCACTCTCGTTTTAGCCTTAAGACATGCTCACCTTTCATGCGGCGTGCTTATTCTCCTGTGATGGCAATTGGCCAACAAGGGTTAGAGTTAGGGTTCACCGGGGGTTTGGGAGGGATTCACCATGTCCCCCTAGTTGTAGAGTGTGCCATCCCAATTTTTGAAGTTTCAAAGCCTTTTTAAGTAGTTTAGTTCCTTAGAAAATTTCACCAAACTTTATTTGAATTTGTCAAAGTTTAAATGGAACTTTTAAAGTCAAAATAATTTAATGTGATCAATTTGAACATTAATTAATTCAAAAACAAATTTATTTGGGTTCTTTGTGCTTGGAAGTATTTTCCATATTTTTTTAGAATTTTTCCGAGTTCATTTGCTATTTTTAAATTGCCATTTGGTTTTTCTGTATTTTGTGAAATAGAATAAATAGTAAAAATATCAGGAAACTCTTTTGGTCCGAATTCCTTTGCTCCGACCCATTTCTCTTCGCTCCAGCCTAGTCCATCCGGCTTATTTCGGTGCGCGCCGCCTCCCATCTCTGCCCTCACTGCCAGGTGGGACCCACCTATCAGGTCGCCTTCATGTCGGCGCTGGACACTGCTCCTGTGCGCGATCTGGACTTCGTCGCCGTGCTAGACACGAACTCCGAACACCACCCAACCACACCCCGCTTTAAAAGGCCTGGACGTTCGTGTCGAAACTGTAATATCATGTTTAAATATAAAATAAATAAGTGATTAGTACCAAAATTAAATAGAATTAGAGAAAGAATTAGATGTTTTAGAGGGACATTTTTGTTTTTATTGGGGAACCTGTGCCTTTGGGCCACGGTGTCTTGGCCTAATTGAGTCGGTCGGCCTTAAAAGCAAGGGGAAGGCCACCCAAACCCTAGCGCCTGATACTGTAGCACCACCACGGCTACTGTAGCCCACCACTATAGCACCTCCCCTCCCAAGTGATGCTGCCTCCTTGCTCGACCAGTAGAAAAAAGAAGGTGGAAGAGAAAGAAAGGAGGAAGAGAAGGTAGGGGAGAGGAGGTTCTCACGGAGACTTTAGTGGGATCCAACATGGTATTCTAGAGTAATTTTAGTTCCCCAATAGCTAGTTTAATTCTTTTTATGCGATTTGTTGTCGAATATCAATCTGGTACCCCGCTGTCAGTACATCGGTAATCTACAGCTTTGTTTGATATGTAGATTTGAATTAGTTCAGGTTGAAACCTGGGTTTTGTGGCTCCTATAGATAGGTAGACTATCTCAATAGCTCACTGTAAAGTTAAGGATCGTATTATTTGGATGAGTATATAATTAGTTATGATTTTTACAATATGAGTATCTGTTCAGTTCCTGGATTTCGGGCAGCAAACATGATTTTGTAAATAAAAATTACAAAAATAGATGAATCTACACTTTTGGTCTTCATGAATTTTATATATAACTTCATAATGATTCCAGAGAGACCAAGATCATATTTTTTTTTGGACAAGTATAACTGGAGTTATGAATTTTTGAATCATGTAGTGCACTTCTGTCCTTCAGTTAGTGACAGTAGAGAAACATTGCTATGTTAGCAAATTTTATTTCACAAAAAAGAATTAGAATAATATTATTTTGGAAGATAATTCTTTGTGGATTCCAGAATGTATTAGATCACCATATTTGGAGTTACGAATTAAAAGATATGGAATTTTCAGGTCGATAATACCGAAGATGACAGAACAGTCTTCGGAGATAAAAGCAAGGGTTTTGATGAAATAATTTGAAATTTTGATCACTTGAGAATTTGTGGGTTAATGTGTGTAGTTTCCATAAAGGCTGATTTTGTAGTTTTTGGAGCTGTAAATTAAAAGTTATGGATTTTCTAAATGAGAACTTGTTTTGGACAGATTAGTTTTTGAGAAGGAGCGATGTTGTTTCGGGTTGCGATTAGGAGCGAACAAGTTTATTTATTTTTATTTTTATGTGGTGTGTTTTTGGATGGTATCTTAGCATATTTTACCAATGCTAGGTGGTGGTGAGAAACCGTTATTAGAATCATCTGCCCGTCGTAACCCATCGTACGGTTGAGGCAAGTGCAAGAAGTGTATAGTATATGTGAAGATAAATTCATGAAAAATGATATGGTTTACCTGTATGAAATTTTATTGATGATATTGATGCTGATTGTTATTCGCTCATGATTGATTAAGAATATTATGTTCATTTGCATCATGGCATTCAACTTTGAGCCTTGGACTACATGGTAGCCAAGAATTGATTCATTTGAGGAACCTGTCATGTATCGGACGGGCAAGAGGTCCCCACACTCGTGGAGTGTGGGCTTGAGGTCCCTGTTCCAGAGGGCACATGCTTGAGTATGCATCGACGGATGCACTACTCCGCATTACCGGTAATTATAAAGAAGGAAGAAAGTTGCATTCTTGTCATCTACATCGCATGAAAGTAAAGAGATCCATTTATGAAATTATTGCTGATGTTTATATGAGGCTTTTGTTATATTATTTACCTGTTGATGTTGCTTTGACAATTTCACTGTTGTACTTTGCTGAGTCGTGGACTCATACTTGTTGTTGATGTTTTCTTTAGGTACTTTCCAAGGAAACAACATGCATGGGCATGGGTAGACCTTTGGTGCACATCACATAAGATTACTCATGAAAAATAAAATTAAATCATATGCTTAAGATTAAAGCAAAACTGGTTATGATTTTTGTTATAAGACTGTGCTCATCCTTCGTGATGATTGATTGACTTGTAATTGGTCTAGCCAAGTTTTCTTATGGAAATTATTGTTGATGCTATAAAATTTCAGTTCTTGATTTATTACACTCTTGCACAATAGAATATTTCAAGAGTCTTATTTAGTCTTACTTCCAAGTAAGACTTTGAATAATCTTGATGAACCAACTACAGTCGGCAACTCTTATCATTATGTTCAAATATTCGTAGTGATCGGTTCTTTGATGAGAAAGGGTTAGTTTAAGCCTAAGATCTTGTTATTCAAATTAGTGTTACACTGTTGCTTGGTTTTGTGTAGTTTGCGCTCGTCCGTTAGCTTATTTCTAACTTATTTGTTGTTGCAAAGCTTGCTAAAATTTGATAGTGAATAGAGTTAAAGTAGATCATTTAGGTATTTCAGCAGCATCCTAGGCTCAATGCTAGGCTGAGGTGTTACAGAAACCACCACCACCACATCCGTACCCAATTCTGAAACCCTAGGTCGAGGAGCTTGCATCATTTTCGTCGGAAGTGAGCTTTCCAATCTCACAACCGCCGCAGCCTTTGCCGTCGAAATTCGTTGCCGTCGTTGAGCTTTCGACCTCATGGTCAGCTCCATCAGCTTTGCCATACCCTGTTCTCTCGGGTGTGCGTGCTTGCATCTCCAGAGGAAGCCCGAGTCAACGTCGCCTCGTCGGTTCTACTTCGTCCAGCCACGCCACCGTCGCCTTTACTGGGGCCACCGTCGCCTTTACTGCTAGTCGTCGCCGATTACCTTAAGTCCCCGAGCCCGACCTCATTAGCATCACCCGAAGCCCTAGAACCGATGCACGTATTCAAGTCCTCGCCGGAACACCCCCCCCTCACCATCGTGCCTTTCAACTGAGCTAGTTCTGCCACTGACCTCACTGCCGACCATTTTTACGGCCACCATAGGTCGATCAAAGCCGGTAGATGTGTTTGCCGTGCCTCTGTGTGTCTTCCTCTACCATCACCACTGTGAGAGTAGTCATCATTCATTGTCGTCGCCATCGAGCCACCATCACCTTTGATCTGGTCGGAGTCAGCCCCTTGCATGTCATATATGTGTTGCCACCTCAATGACACATGTGTGCCACGTATGCAGAGCAGCCGTGTTAGCACCACCCACGCCCAAAACCTAGGTCAAAAGCAGCATGGACTTGGTCCATGCTACACCTATCCACTGACATGTGGACACCACATGTCAAAACCAAAGTCCAAAGACCAATGAGCCATAGACCTGTAAACTAGAATCCATGGACCTGGTCCATAGGTATGGGTCCCACTGTTAGTCTCTATTTTCTATTTTTGGGATTTTTTAAAATTCTAAAATTCATTGTTGACATCACTGATGCAATATTTTAGAATTTCCTTTAGAAAGAAAATTCCAAAAATCTAAAATAGTACTTTTCTCTCTTTTTCTTAGATTTAAATCTTCCGGGAGCATGTTCTGCCTCATACGAACTCTGATTGAGCTCATTCAAGTTTCTAAATTCTTATAAATTCTAGACCTACCTTTCTATAATTTTTATTTGATTTTTGGAGTTTATTTGTTGCTCTATTTTGTATTTATTTTGGTTTTCACTTTTGTTTGTGAGTAAACGTTGATACTTCATAGGCTTTTGAGGAAGGATGAGTTCATTAAGCTCAAGACTAATACCAAAATTTATTTTAAGGCAAGTTCTACCTTTGACCAGGTTGAACCCAGTTTTCTAAAAATACTTTGATTCAAATTATTGCATGTTATTTCAAGTATTTAATTCTTTAAATGCTTTGGGATTAGTTACACACCTACCTGATTATATCCACCCTGCTCATTGTATTACCATGATCTTTTGTCACCCTAGCTTAGTTATTTAATAGTTGGTATTATCATAACACCAACGTGGGTTGGTTAGATACAATTAGCATGTTTAGCCATGCAATGGGTCGTTGATATCTTTTTGAACTGCAAATCTAAACTTGACTAAATGATTATGAAACATGTTGTGAAAAGACTGTGTGTTGTATGTTGTCACCCGTTGATGGCATGTGGTGAACTTAACCAATATGGTAGAGCAAGTGGATGGAATTGTGATATGGTGGAACTCAGTGATTTGGAATTGTGAATTGTGGTGATTTCGTTAGAAATTGGGCAGTCTAGCCATAGTCAATTAAGGACTTAACTTTGTGTGCCATTGAACTGAACTATAACCGTACAACCACTTGTCTGGTATTGGGCAAGCCTAACTTAGTAAGCTACAGAATCTTAGCATTGACTACTCACGCATGTAGGTTAGACTGTATATCAGGGTGGATGTGTGTACTACTATGGGCGCGTCACACTTATGTCTGCGCAGAGAATGCTTATTGTAAAGATGTGCCCACACATATTTGGTACTAGAACTGAAAAACGTTTAGTAAAATCATATTTTTCTGTTGGCCATAGCTGAGGGGTGTGTTATGTCTTTGTATTGGCATAAATGAATTTAGGGTCCAACTAGGTGTCTTCTGCCTTATGTATTGGTTCATAATTTCTGTTAATTTACTTTTGTTTGATTTGTGTTTTGTTACTTGAAAGTCTATATGAAGTTCGGATAGATTTACAAGTGTTTTATATGTTAGTTCGATGCAGGTGACCTAGAGGCAGTGGTGGCGGCATCTCGTTGGCCCTGTCCCTTCTCGGTTCCTATTTACCGCTTCTATTCTCTATTCCTTTGAAATATCGATTGTTAATTGTTGAATGGTTAATTATGTGTTAAAGAATTGCTATTACTCTGTTGAGATCCTTGTGTTAGGGTTCTGTGAAAAGAAAAAGAATTATGTGCAATTTGTGATTTGTGAGACTGTGCTAATGCTAATCTTTTGTTAATTGTGCACTGTAACTTAATGTGAAGTGTTAGCATTATCGTTTAATTCCTTTGTTAAAATTTGATCATCTGTTAATGAACTCTATGTTAGTATGATAATGAGTTGTTATTGCGACATGTGTTACATCTAATTTCTTGAATTCTACAGTGACTACCTAGGCCATACTTTAATTTGGGACAAGCAGTAAGCAAAGATGAGGAAAGTGCATTTCCTATGAAATTGCTACTTATACTTAGTATATGAGTTATGTATCTATCTTTTTATCCCTTACATGTAATTAACAAATGTAGGCATCAGTTACAAATTCAATACTATTTTTTATGTACGGCAATGCTTGTGCCTTCCATGTTTTAGTTTTGTAATATTTTTTTTACTTTGAAATCAAAGCAATGTACCACAAGCAATATTATTATGAAGTTGGTTTCCCTGCTACACTGCTCACTGTAGTCCTGAGTACACACTAAACTCAGCATTATCTCACACTACTACACAAAAGTACATCACAGACGGTTTTTGAACTGTCTGAATTTTTATGTCTGTGATAACAGTTGGTTATCACAGACGGTTTTTGAACCATCTGTGATAAGGCTCAACACAGACAGTTTTTAGTTGAAACCATCTGTGAAGGGCCACTATCACAGACGATTTCATCCAAGAACCGTCTGTGATACGTAGTATATCACAGACGGTTTTTTAAAAAGAACCATCTGTGATATACTGCGTATCACAGACGGTTCTTCGTGGAAATTGTCTGTGATACGTAGTATATCACAGACGGTTCGAATTACAAACCGTCTGTGATATCCGACATATCACAGACAGTTATTAAATAGAACCGTCTGTCATATCCGACATATCACAAACGATTAGTAAATAGAACTGTCTATGATAGTGGCCCTACACATACGGTTTCAACTAAAAACCATCTGTGATAGTACTGTTCCCATACGGTTCCAACCAAAAATCGTCTGTGATAGTTCTTTATACCTATTTTTTTTCGGCTAGCCTCAGGAATTGCTAGCCATGCCCTCTGAAAACTAGCAAGCAGGAAGCAGAATTTGTCATGACTAAAAATAAGAAACTAGAGTAAAAAATTAGTAAAGTGAAATTAGAACTTGCAAATGTTAAGACTCTTGAACCTGATGAATGTTTATCTTGTCATGTTATACACTAAGAATTGGCTAAACTGCAATCTGCTCACAATATTGCTTTGCAATAACTTGAAAATGCTAGAACCGAGCTAATTGAAATTAAATCTGCTCCTTGTGAAAAATGCTTAGATTCTAGCAAATTAGTTGCTTCTGGTGCTGTTGATTCTAGCATTTGCACTTTTTGTTTAGAACGCGAACATAAAGTTAAAGATATCTTAGAAGCAGCTAGAGCTAAATATGACAAGCTTAAGGACAGTATTGAGTCTTCTACGTGTGCTTCATGTCCTGCTCTTAAACTTGAAATTGCTTTATATAATGACAAATATGCTAGAGCCATTAAGGGTAAAACCTGTGAATCATGTGTTAATTTTGAAAAAGAAAATGCTTATCTTAAGGATACATTAGAAAATTTTTCTAAAGGTAAGAAACAATTAAACATGATTCTGGACAAGTCTAAAACTCCTTATAAGAAGCAAGGATTAGGATATAATGATGTTCAAGATAATTCCAAGCCAAAAGTTGTTCAAGTCTTAGAAAAAGGGTTAGTTGAATTCAAAACCCAACCTGCAAAAACTATTTTTAAATCTGCGGGTTTTGCGCAACCATCTACTAACCCAAAGGGTGCTTCTTCTAGTGGTATTAAGTATCATTGCACCTATTGCAAAAAGAATGGGCATTTGATTGAGTTTTGTTGGCGTAGGTTGAAAAATGATAACAAAAATTTTGCTAGAATTTCATACAATCAACCTAGAGCTTTTATGAGACATGATAACATAGAAAAGAAGAAACCTGGCTTAGGATCTATTTCACATGCTTATCATCATGCTCCTAGACAGAATAATTCTCATGTTAATGTTTTCATTGCTCATAACAAAACATCAAATAAAATCAAGGATAGCACTTCTGCTTTGCATACTACTCGCAGACATGTGTCTCAGTACTGGGTTCCTAAGTCTATTTTAACTAACTTGATGATCGAGACTCATCGTTCTTCGTGCCTTGATTATTCGAGATTTCGCGGAAAAGGAAGGACATGTGGTTTGTCGACTCCGGCTGTTCACGTCACATTACCCGGAGACTCAATATGGTTCACTTCCTTCACGCGGTCGACGGGTGATGATTTCATCACTTTTGGGTATGATAGTCTTAAGACCTTTTTGCTTAAGAATGATTTTGAGATGGGTAAGGTAGACAAGACCTTATTCATTCTTAGGTGTGGTAATGACTTCCTGCTTGCTCAAATTTACGTTGATGATATTATTTTTTGTGGTTCTTCTAATGCTCTTGTTTCCAGCTTTTCTGAGACTATGTCCAGGGAATTTGAGATGAGTATGATGGGAGAGCTCAATTACTTTTTAAGGCTTCAAATAAAGCAATGCAAGGAAGGAACTTTTATCCATCAGACGAAGTACACTAAAGATCTACTCAAACGTTTCGACATGGGAGATTGCAAACCAATCTCTACTCCCATGGCAACTTCGACTGTTTTGGATCCAGATGAGGAAGGAGAAGCCGTGGATCAACGCGAGTACCACAGCATGATCGGCTCCTTCTGATATCGACGGCCTCGAGACCGGACATTCACTTCACGGTATGCCTTTGTGCAAGGTTTCAGGCGTCTCCAAGGACTTCCCCATCGCCAAGCCGTTAAGTGTATATTCAGGTATTTACATTCTACCCTTTTATATGGCATTTGGTATTCCTGCTCTTCAGCTTTGTCCATTAGGGGTTTTTCATATTCTGATTTTGCGGGTTGTCGGTTAGATAGGAAGAGTACCTCAGGCACCTGTCACTTCCTAGGCACTTCACTTGTATCTTGGTCTTCTAGTAAGTAGTCCTTTGTTGCACAATCCATTGCTGAAGCTGAATTTGTAGCTGCTGCTAGTTGCTGTAGTCAGATTTTGTGGATGGTAACCACTCTTAAGGATTATGGGTTAAATTTTGCTAGTGTTCCTCTTTTCTGTGATAACATTTCTGCTATTAACATTGCTAAGAACCCTGTGCAACACTCTAGAACTAAGCACATGGACATTCGCTATCACTTCCTTAGAGACCATGTCGAAAAAGGTGATATTGTGCTATATTTTGTGGAGTCCGAGGCTCAACTGGCTGATATCCTCACCAAGCCGTTAGACCCAACTAGCTTTGCCACCTTGAGAAGCGAGTTAGGGGTAATTTATCCTTTTGGGTTGGTTTGAGGGGGAGTTCGATCTTTTCTGATCTTACCTTGTTTTTTTCGATCTTTTCTTGTTCCTTTATGAACTTTTTGATATTTTCGAACTTTTTAGGTTTTTAGGCTTTTTATTTCATTGTATTGTATCATATTGCTTTCATATGAAAAATACAACAAGTGGTATGAAAAATCCAAAAAGTTGCATTGTAATATAAGTTTTTCTGCTTATCTTTTAAGATTGATGAAGCTTTGCCTAATACCCTTTGGAGCTTTTGTATTTCAATTCTTGCTCAATGCCATGTCTAGTTCTTTGACTTGCTAGAATTATCATTCTTTTATATGTGTAGCTATGTCTTTGCTGTATGATCTAGAACTCTAAAAACAACTCGAACTAAAATTTGTAATTAGTGGATGTTTTAGCGAGTTGCGCAATTAGTGCTCCTTTTGTGACATTGGCCCTGTCAGAATTGCTTTGTTAGCTCTTTAATCTAAAATTGACCATTACTTGAGCTTCTAGTGTTCTTGAAATTCTAAAAACTGCTCTTGTGAAACATGAAAAATCAAAAGATTATCTCATGCTTAAATTGTGCCAAACTACTCTTACGAGACTGCTTGTCAATGACATGAAGTTGGAGATAGTTTGATGAACCAGACGATCTCATGGGGACTGCTTGTCAGAAATGACATGAACCTCAAGATTTGTCGCCCTGGTAGAAGCTTAGAAAGAGTTTGTGGATGGCTCGTAGTCCAGGATCTTCTTTACTAAGATATACCTTTAATCAACTTCTGGTTGAAGCTTAGGATGATTTTGTGGATGGCTCCTAGTCCAGGATCTTGTCTCTAAGTTAGATCATTAGTCAACTTCAATATTCAGTGCATATGAGAAAACTGTTGACAAATGGGATTTTGGAGAAATCTGAGCAAAATGATTCAATACATGACCTGATTGACTCTTAATGTGGTCTTTGTTAGATTTTTGATCTCACTTTGACATTTTGACATGGCCAGTTCCACTTTAGGATCCCTGTTGATGAACTTGCTGAATTTGAAGTTTTGCTTAAATTGATCAAATTTATTGCTTTACTTTTGAGCCTTCGTGCTTAGCTTTGATATATATATCTTATCATGATCTTGCTAGCGCTGTCAGGCTTGATATGTTGTTTGTGCAATATTAGAAATGTTGGCTTGCTCTTCTAGGTAATCTCCAAAACTTCTTGTAATCAAAAATTGAAAAATAAAAAAAATAAAGCCACTCCATTGCACTTCATGCATATTCCTTCTTATGCTTCTTATGTTTTGCTTTTCTCTTTATTCTGCATTTGTTATCTCTGGATGAGAGGAAGACGTGATTCCTTGATGACTCCATTGTCAAAGGGGGAGAAAGATGTGTTAAAATGTATTAATGCTTTGCATAGGGGGAGAGTTTTTGGAGAAGATTATAAAAGGGGGGAGAAATTTAAAATTTGAAATGTATTAATGCTTTGCATAGGGGGAGAGTTTTTGGAGAAGATTATAAAAAGGGGGAGAAATTGAAAATTTGAAAGTTTCTGAAATTTGAGGATCATAGTGAGGGGGAGTTCTTGAGTTGCATTCTTATTGTCTTATTGAATATTCTGAACTTGAATTGCATTCATTTATCCTCACAATGATCATAGGTCAATTGAACAATTGTTCTTTCATATGGACCTCAAGTGAGAATTTTGACTCGTTTATGGAAATCAAAGTTTTTATGCTTTCTTTTGCCTTATCTCACATGCCTATACTATTCTGATGCCAGCTTGGTCATTTCTATTACACTCTCTTGCTTAAGGACCAAGTTGTGCCTTTGTGCGAAAACGAAAGTATTTTACTTTTCAAACCTCTAAATTACATTTTCTGGATTATTGCCAATGTGTTCATCAAGGGGGAGATTGTGGATATCATAGTGATATGCTCCAGATCTTAGGATGATGTGATAATTGGCAATGACGTTAATGGTTTGTCGTTTCATGTATTTTTGACAAAGTTTCAGGTCTGTTAGGTGACAGGCGGTCTAACCGGCCATAGCATGGCGGTCCGACCGGTCGCAAATCGATCGGACCGGCCATGAGTGGCAGTCGGACCGGCCGTGACCAAAGAGTGTCAAAATGAGCTGGGCCAAAAATAGAGGGTGTAGGCAAGAGAGGGGATTCTATTGCACTTGGTCCCATAATTTTTAGAGTCTCCAGTCAAAAGTTCTATTCGTTTTAAATTTCCAGAAAGTTTCGGAATTTCAGGGCTTGAAATTCAGCTAAGTCCTTTTGGGCGGTCGGACCGGCCTATAGCTGACGGTCCGACCGGCAAGGCTGGTGGTCCGACCGGCCCTGAGGGGCGGTCGGACCGGTTGTCACTTGAACGCCGGCCTTCGTAGCGGCGTTGTTCATTTGTTAGGTCAAAGTCATGAGTTTCAGGACATATGTATTGCATGATGCATGTTTTGACTAACATGGGTCAAGTTGTGAAGAACTTGTTCCCAAAATCGGTTTACTTGTCTATGGTTGTGTAGGTTGCTTGGTGGTCAACGACGGTCAACGGTGAGGATGATCGGGACTAGGCTTGGAGAGCTGAGGTCCAAAATGATCGACGATGCCGGGTGAGGTCAATGACTCAAACGTGACGCAAGATGGACAAGGGTGACCTATTAGCAAATCCGAGGTGCAAGATGGCGCTAGGTGAAGCTGTTTAGGTCAAAAGGTTAAGGACGGCACTTTGCGAAGCGTGCGTGTGTGACCCATTTGTTGTGGGCCTTAACGGGAGCCCGTTTAAGTCAAAACTTGTAGAAGGTCTAGGTCTCCATTATAAATAGAGGAGGGAGGTGGCTGCACCCCCCTCAACCCTTTTATAATTTACAAACCCTAATTCGCTTAGGGAGAGGCTTTGGAGAGGCTAGAGTTCTAGAGAGTTTTGATGTGATTTCGTGATCAAAGATTGATCCTTATTCTCTATTGATGGAGATGTTGTAAGCCAAGATCATATCAAATCAATCAAAGGAAAGTTTGATCAAATGTTTCATCTCTTTTCCTTCATTCTCTCTATTTGATGATTTTAGGGCTTTCATTGATCCACGAGTTTTTGCTTGATATCGTCACGTGGATTAGCTTCATGTGTTGTGTGGGAACTCATCTAGAATCTTCGTGATCATCAATCACCCACAGCAAGCGATTGGATCTAGTTTTCACTTTTGCTTGGTTTTAGACCTTTCTCCAATCAGATCGTAAAGGATCTTTGTTTGTCCAAGAATTATCATAATTGTTGATTGGAATAGGTCCTTAATATCATAGAGAAGGTGTATACAAAGTTTCGTGAAGTTTGGAGTTGAGAATCAAAAGTTAGATCTATTTGCAACCTCGTCATCGGGGCTGTTCTTGCTGTTCTGGAGCCTGGCGGTCAGACCGCCCAAGGGCACCAGTCCGACCGATTTGGTGCCCGGTCCGACCGCCAATATAACAGAGGTCAGACAGCCAGGGAATCGGTCAGACCGCCCAAGGCCAGTGGTCAGACCGCCAGTGCATTGAATTGTTTTAAATCTTTGGTGATTTTATCGTATTGCTTAGGGGTTTGAATTGGATTCAATATTAGTCTTCCGCTGTACTGATATACTGATCTTCTTAGCTTCCATAGCTACTGGAGTGAAATTGTGTTAAATTTATAATTTGTGAAAAAGTGAGCGTGCTCCTATTCACCCCCCTCTAGTCGCCTTTTCGGTCCAACAAGTACCATATGTTAAAATGTGTTGATTTCAATTGTATGCATGATGGTGTGTTACATTTGTGCATGTCTTTGATATTCGTCCATGATGTTTATTTCGTTTCAAATTGACAAATCTTGTGAGTAAAGATAACGACATTCATATTAATTGTTCCATTCCATTCATATGCTATTCAATTTCCGTCCACGGGAGTGGAATTTGCTAAGACCCATCAATTCCAGTATGGGCACGTAAGACCCACCATTCCAATGTGGGCGGTTTCAAACACCCGTATGAAACGTTCTTCATACGGTATTTGGGTCCCCGAACTTTGTTAAGTGCGGGCTTAAGTGAACACCGACGGGTGTATCACTCGCTATACCGGTATAAGCAGTTGAGCAGTCCTTTTCCCTTCAATGCATACATTCATTTCATTCAAATTCACAAAATTCAGATGATTTGTGCATGGACTGTGTGATTATTATCTAGTCCAAATATGCCATGGTTAAATGATTATTGTACTTGCTGAGTTTCGACTCATCCTTGCTTTCAATGTTATTTAGGTGATCCACACTGATGTTGACGCTTTTGGGAGGGAGTAGATCAGCACGTCCCACACAGATCATTACTTTATATTTTCAATAATGGATTCAACCTTGTTATTCTTTGATGAGAGATGAATTGTAATAAGTAACGTTTAGACTTCTTGTCATGTCGTTCCTTGACTAGCTCCTTGATTATTCAACACTGATGAATTGTTTTTTACACTTCTTATTTGTTATTGTTATTTGGTGAGATGCCTATTGAATCTTAGTCCGCAAATTGTTTGTATGTTGTATCTTTAGGTAGCTTCTTGGCTTCCGAATAGCCAGGGTGTTACAGGTGTGAGAAGACTCTCTTAATATAAAATGAGTTTCGGCAGCCCACCCATTAAGTCCAAATTTTTGTTTTTCTGCCCAACAAAACAAAAGTATCATAGACGGTTTTATCTACAAAACCATATGTGATACTGTAACACCCTGACTATAAGGAAGTCAAGATGTCACCTACAACCACTACTCTTTAAAAAAATAACACCAAGACGCATGTTAAGGTGAAGCAAGTATTAATATTATACGGAAACAAGTATTCATCATCAAGCTTAATCAACGGAATGGAAATAAACAATTCAGAAAGATATGGTAAATAAGGCCAAGTTGGCTTATTACAATTCAACACAAGGTATAAATAGAAGACAATAATAAGTTCTCAAATGTTTTGGATTATGGTAGTGAGTGCATCGTGTTGATCTACCCTTCATGAAACCGTTCTTCCTTGTCATTTACCTAAATAAAACAACAAAGCAAGAATGAGCCAAAGACTCAGCAAGTACTTGAATGTAACAAACAACATCCAATGAACCATATACATTATCACAGATTGAACATTTTTTGGAAACAATTCTTATGGATGGATGTAATGGAATGATGCATTGAAGGAATTGGACATATTGTAGCATATACCGGTATAGCGAGTGAAGCACCCATCGGTGTTCACTTAAAGTAACCGTATGAAGAACGTTTCATCTGATAGTCCACGTGGCCCACATTGGAATGGTGGACTCACGTAACGTGGCCCACATTGGAATGGTGGACTCACGTATCCATTCTGGAATTGATGGGATTTTCAAGTGCCCATACTGGAATTGATGGGTCTTACAAAAGTAATTTATGCATGTTATGATGTGAATCCATGGCAAGATTGAATAGTACTCATAAATGAAAAGATACACATGGCATTCATCTACAAGTACGAACAAATATATTCATTCATTCACACATCACATAATGCATCAATCATAGTATACAAGTTACTTGTCTGCCGCGCTGCAACGGGTTGGGAAGTAATTGAGATACCCCTCCACTCACCGCTTCACCGCCTACAATATAAAATAATCGAAATGAGGACAAACAAGTAAGGCAATGCTACACGTGTCCTCCCACAATCTCTAGCCAAACCAACCAAACAAAAAGTTCAATTTGATCAATGTACCCAA
Organism: Hsuehochloa calcarea; assembly: GCA_036346395.1. NCBI lineage: Eukaryota > Viridiplantae > Streptophyta > Magnoliopsida > Poales > Poaceae > Hsuehochloa > Hsuehochloa calcarea. The sequence continues at coordinate 21,768,209 of CM070594.1, forward strand.
ACATTCCAAATATCCCTAATCTGGCAGTTTTACTAGAAAATTCACCAATAAAAAACTGTAAGTCCAAAAGACCTGAAACTAGTGCTCATCTTTTCTTAACTTAACTGGCTACGAAACTCTAGTTGATGGTAAACTCTAATTCGGCCAAAACAGAGGTCTAACCATCCAATGAAAAACTATAACTGTAGTCTGTCCAGAATTCAGAACAGCCCTAAAGAAAAGGCTCTAACTTTTAAACCACTGATCAAAATAAAGTGATCTTTATCAGCCTGGAAATATGGTGAAATTATCTTCATAAACCTAGTTGGGTGGCCGACCTGATTCTGATTCTAACTAGACCAAAACCTAGGTGCAACCGACTATACCCAGAATTTCTGACAGACAGAGCAGTACGTGGTAAAACAGTCATAACTTTTATTCTACTGTTTGAAAATTCGTGATCCAGGTGCCAAAAGAAAGCTAATGAAACCAGGAATAATTCTCCAGAAGACACAGATGTCCAATTCGGCCTCTACGACGCCCAAAACTGAGGTACAACGTACTGGACAGAATCAATCTATTGACAGAATCAAAACGAAACTACAAATCCAATCGGATCCTCAACTCTAATGGAATCAAACAACGAATTGGAGGTCTAATTACCCTTGTAGACCAGTAATACGACGAAGATCCGCTGCACACGGGTCTTCCTCCCTTCTCCTCTCTTCTCTCTTCTAGGGCCGGCCACCGGAAGACGACGAACGGCCGTCGACGTCGGCGGGGAACGGAGGTGTTGGAGGGGAACTTGAGGAGGAGCGACGGGGATCACGGAGATGGCACCACCACCAAGGAGCAGCAATGGGGGCGGCTTGGGGAGAGGAGGAGGCGGCCAAGGGGAGGAGAAGGGCCAAAGGGGTGGCGGCTAGGGTTTTGGGGGGTGGCATCCCCTTTGGCGGCCTACATGGGCGGCCGCCCCTCTGGGCCACAGGGTGACGCCTCAGGCCCAAAGTTGACGTACAATGACGTTTACCCCATTGTTTGGAAAAATCCGACGAAAGTTGTTTCTTTTACCCTCCGACTTCTTTCTTTTACCGATTCGGTTCGGAAAGTTTTAAATCTCGTTTTGAATAATATTCCCGGATAAATGGAGCGATACAACCTAGTGGATAAGCGAGGTATTACACTCTATCCCCTTAGAAAAGATTAGACCTCGAATCTACGCAACAAACCGAGAAAGATAGATGAACAACTTAGGTAGTTACCAAAAGCAGGCAGTCGGGGTATTGTTCTCGCATGCGGGACTCCAACTCCCAAGTGGCCTCTCTCTCAGTCTGATGAGACCAAAGAACTTTGACATACTTCAGGGTCTTGTTCCTCAGAACCCATTCTGATTCTTCTAATATCTTCTTGGTAGGGACTCGAAGGTAAGGTCTTGCTTGACAATCAAAGGCTCCAAAGGAATGACATGATCTGGGTCTCTCAGAAACTTTCTCAACATCGAAACATGAAACACGTTGTGAACCCCACTCATAGAATCGGGAAGGTCCAAACGGTAAGCTAGCTTTCCAATTCGTGCCACGATTGGGAAGGGTCCAACATACCTTGGACTAAGCTTCCCTTTGGTGCCAAAACGCACTACGCCTTTAGATGGCGATACCCTCAATAGAACCTCATTTCCCACCTCGAATTCCAAATCTCGTCTTCTGACATCAGCGTAGCTCTTCTGTCGGCTCTGGGCAGCCAACAAATTCTGCCTAACCTCTGCCACTCTAGCCATTTGTCTGCTTGAACCCGGTCGGGACCCAAGGCGCCGCTCTCAACCTCATTCCAAAGGCAACGGGACTGCACTTACGCCCATAAAGAACCTCGTATGGTGCAGCTCGAATACTGGAATGATAACTGTTGTTATAAGCAAACTCTGCCAAAGCTAAATGCTCTTCCCAATTCCCTTTCGAGGATAAAACAAAACACCTGAGCATGTCTTCTAATGTCTGAATGGTGCGGTCAGACTGTCCATCCGTTTGGGGATGAAAGGCCGTGCTAAGACGGAGTTGTGTGCCCAATGCACTCTGCAAACTTTCGAATTTGGAAGCGAACTTGGCATCTCGGTCGAAACAATGGTCTTTGGCACTCCGTGCAAGCGCACAATTTCGTACATAAAGAGGAGCCAAATCGCTTGCCGAATTGGTTGTACGAATAGGAATAAAATGTGCGACTTCTTGAACCGGTCCACAATTACCCAAATAGCATCCTTTCCTCATTGCGTGCGAGGTAAACCAACCACAAAATCCATAGATATGTCGTCCCATGGCCAAACCGGTACCTCCAAGGGTTGCAATGATCCTGCTGGTCGCTTGTGCTCACCTTGACCATTGGCACACCCACATGATGCCACATATTATGCGATATCAATTTTCATTCGTTTCCACGAAACTTTTCTTTAAATCTTTGTACATCTTGGTCTCACCGGGATATACGGTATAAAATCGATGGGCCTCTTTCAAAATCTCGATTTAACTCGAGACTCTGTGGCACAGGCGTCCTTTAAATCGCAAAGAATCAAACTTGTCCACACTGAAGTGACCTTGCTTGCCATCAGGACAACGCTTCCTCACTCGTTGGAGCATCGATCTTCTTCTTTGTGCTACTACTTTGATCTGGAAGAGCTGACTCTAAAATCAACTGAGTCTCGGTCTGAGCGGTACCCGCAAAGCAGAAGGCAATATCCATACGCTCAAAGTCAGCAATAAGACAACTGAGGGTAGGAGGTGTCGCCTTGCGACTCAAGGCATCAGCTACCACATTAGCCTTGCCGGGATGGTACTGAATAGTAAGATCATAGTCCTTGATCAACTCTAACCATCTCCTCTGTCTCAAGTTCAAGTCATACAGGTAAAGATGTATTTGAGGCTCTTGTGGTCGGTGAACACATCACAAGATTCACCGTACAAATAATGGCCTTGGATCTTCAAAGCATGAATCAACTGCAGCAAGCTCTAGATCATGGGTGGGATAATTACATTCATGCTTCTTGTTTGTCTCGTTGCATAGGCAATCACTTTACCATCCTGCATGAGTACACAACCAAGTCCAACTATGGACGCATCTGAATAGATAGTGAATCTCTTCCCAGGCTCAGGAAGAGTAAGAATTGGAGCAGTCACTAATCTATCTTTCAAAGTGCAAAAACTGCGCTCACAAGCATCAGACCACTGGAACCTAACACCTTTCTGTGTCAACTGGGACATTGGTTTAGCAATGGTTGAAAAACCCTCCACAAACCTCCGGTAATAGCCAGCTAAACCCAGAAAACTCCTTACTTCTTTGACATTGGTTGGTATCTTCCACTCTACCACTGTCGAAATCTTGCTAGGATCAATGAAATACCTGCGATTAATAACGTGACCCAAAACCCAACTTCGTAAATCCGAACTCACACTTCTTGACTTGGCATAGAATTGATTCTCTCTTAAAGTTTCAAGCACCAACGCAAATGGTGGGTGTGATCCTCCTCTGTCTGGGAATAAATCAAGATATCATCTATGAATACCACAACGAAATCATCAAGGTATTGATGCGACTTCTTCATTCATGGCTTCCATGAAAGCTGCGAGAGCATTCGTTAGTCCAAAAGACATAACTTTATACTCATAATGACCATACCTCGTAGAGAAAGCCGTTTTCTCAATATCACGCTCCACGAACCCGAATCGATTATAACCCATTGGAGATCAATCTTGGAAAATATCCTAGCTCCTTTCAAGCTGGTGAAAAGGTCCTCAATGCGAGGCAAATGATATTTGTTCTTCACGATCGCTTTGATTAAGCGCCCGATAATCTATGCACATCGCCACCGGTGCCATCTTTCTTCTTAGTAAAAGAACAGCGCTCCCCATGGCGATACGCTACTATTTGAATCATACGTTTGGACAGCGAAGTCGTCAATTGTTTCTTCAATTCTTCCCGAAATGGCGAGCCAATCGTTAAGGAGACTTGGACAAAGGCGAGTTCGGAATAAGATCAATCCGAACTCCACTTTCCTCACCGGAGGCATTAGGGAAGTTCTATAGGAAAGACATCGGAAAACTCCTTCACTGGCTGGAATCTCCTCAATACGCGCGAAGAATCGGTCTTTTCATTGAGGAACAAAGTAATCCGATGGTCGATGCAGCGGCTAGGGAATAGGTTAGCGGCACAAATCTTGAATCGACGGTGCCTTGCCGCTCGAATACGGTTCTTCACCGGAAGGAGCTAGCAAGGTCACCGTCTTCCGAAACAACAAATCTTGCACGGTATTGGAATAATCGGTCCATACCGAATAACATCGAATGGTGCCAATTGAATAACCATAAGATTCGCGGTGAAAACCTCATCATCAATAATTATAGAACAACCGGGACAAGCGGTAGAGCTAGAAATAAGACCTCTGGAGAGCGACTACCACCGACTCGAAATAAGTGAAAACTCAAACCCACTTTTCTAACAAACTCCAAAGACACGAGCAGTAAGTAGCCCCGAATCAAACAATACAAAGGCATCATGCGAATCCACAAGTAAGGTACTGTCACCACATCGGGGCGTCCCAAAGTCTCGGGGTGGGCATGGCGTGACCCCCGATGCACCGGTCGGAAGGCCCGACACTCTGCGACGGAAAGCGGAAACAATTCTTTGGAGGAACAAGCGAGCGGAGGTGCGAAGGTGCGGGATTCCAATAGAACCTGCAGAGGCGCGGAGTAAAAGCTGCAGTGGAACCCATCTTTGGAGGGTACTGTGGTGCGAGGCTGCTGTCAGTCTGTCTTGAACCTCTGTGGAAGCGGAGGAAGAAGCTGCTGGGACCGCCTCCCATTTGATGATACTAGATGGATTTTGCTTGCACACGGAGGACTTGTGGCCCTCCGTCCGCGATCTTGGCATGTTCCTTGAAGGAACATTCGAAGCTCGATGCCGTCACCACACGAAAACACTTCATGCCCCGACACAGAGCAGGGACGCAATTGTGGAGCGAAAGATGAAGAACGTGGCGCAGAAGAGGAAGGCGCCTTCTTTGAGCCGGACGGAACTTTGATTCTTATGAAACCTCTTAGCGCGGTCATTGAAAAGACCCACCTCCTCCACGAAACTCCGCTCGCCGGCCCTTGCGGATCCACCGTAACAACAGAACCACGGCAACATGCCCTTGCGGCGAAGGAGCTCTTTCCAACTCCATCCTCTAGCTGCTCAACCATCGAGCTAAAATCACGCAGACACTGTCGCTCCCGAATTTGGCGATACTCTGATTGAGGCCCGTCGGAACCTCTTAGCCTTCTCTTTATCATTACTTGCCACGGTGGTACAAAACGCACTGCATTGTTGAACCCGGCCTCATAATCGAATCTTGACATCTTCCTTGCACATAAGTCGAGTGATTGCTCCATCTTCTCAATGAAGGAGTCGAGGATAAAGCGTATCTGAATCTCTCCACAAATACCTCCCAAATGCGGGACCACAGTGGAGTCTGGAAGACATGACTCCTTCCCACGGATGTCGGCCTAGCCCTTGGTGAAAGGCCACAAATCGCGCGCCTTCGCGGATGCAGCTCTAAGGCTCAAGCGGCGCTCCATGTACCTCAACCATCCGCGGCTGGACGGTGTGCTGCTCCGTCAAAAGTGTCGAGACGGCGACATCCACTCCGGAGGCTCATCCTAACCTCGGGTGGAGCAAGAGTAGCAACGAGTTCCGCCACGCGTAAGCGACGGCGCAGGAATAGCCCTGCAATTGTTGGCGGAGTTGTTGATTCTCCTTATTAGGTTCGAATAAGATCTCTGTGTGGCGGCGGTGGCTCGGCGGCCGGGCGCGGTGAGGCAATCTCCTCGATGCCGGCACCACCAACCCTTGAGCGAAGATGATGTAGGCTGCGGACGCGGCCACGATCGCGACTACGGGTCGGTGGGCGACCACGACCACGGCCTCTACCTCTTGCCATCTATGAACAACACAACAGAAAGAAAACCAAACACTTAGCTCAACGAACTGATTAACATAATAATTGGAACATAACCAAGCAATTGCGGAAAACAATGGTTTACCCAACCCTTCCTATTGTGCACGATGTGTCATTTTAATATTATTACCACGGACACAAGCCCGCTCGATACCAAGCTATAACGCATACGACTATAAGGAAGTCAAGATGTCACCTACAACCACTACTCTTTAAAGAATAACACCAAGGCGCATGTTAAGGTGAAGCAAGTATTAATATTATACTGAAACAAGTATTCATCATCAAGTTTAATCAGCGGAATGAAATAAACAATTGAGAAAGATATGGTAAATAAGGCCAAGTTGGCTTATTACAATTCAACACAAGGTATAAATAGAAGACAATAATAAGTTCTCAAATGTTTTGGATTATGGTAGTGAGTGCATCGTGTTGATCTACCCTTCATGAAACCGTTCTTCCTTGTCATTTACCTAAATAAAACAACAAAGCGAGAATGAGCCAAAGACTCAGCAAGTACTTGAATGTAACAAACAACATCCAATGAACCATATACATTATCACAGATTGAATATTTTTTGGAAACAATTCTTATGGATGGATGTAATGGAATGATGCATTGAAGGAATTGGAAATATTGTAGCATATACCGGTATAGCGAGTGAAGCACCCGTCGGTGTTCACTTAAAGTAACCGTATGAAGAACGTTTCATACGGCCGTCCAACGTGGCCCACATTGGAATGGTGGACTCACGTAACGTGGCCCACATTGGAATGGTGGACTCACGTACCCATTCTGGAATTGATGGGATTTTCAAGTGCCCATACTGGAATTGATGAGTCTTACAAAAGTAATTTATGCATGTCATGATGTGAATCCATGGCAAGATTGAATAGTACTCATAAATGGAAAGATACACATGGAATTCATCTACAAGTACGAACAAATATATTCATTCATTCACACATCACATAATGCATCAATCATAGTATACAAGTTACTTGCCTGCCGCGCTGCAACGGGTTGGGAAGTAATTGAGATACCCCTCCACTCACCGCTTCACCGCCTACAATATAAAATAATCGAGATGAGGACAAACAAGTAAGGCAATGCTACACGTGTCCTCCCACAATCTCTAGCCAAACCAACCAAACAAAAGGTTCAATTTGATCAATCTACCCAAACATTCCAAATATCCCTAATCTGGCAGTTTTACTAGAAACTTCACCAATAAAAAACCGTAAGTCCAAAAGACCTGAAACCAGTGCTCATCTTTTATTAACTTAACTGGCTACGAAACTCTAGTTGATGGTAAACTCTAATTCGGCCAAAACAGAGTTCTAACCATCCAATGAAAAACTATAACTGTAGTCTGTCCAGAATTCAGAACAGCCCTAAAGAAAAGGCTCTAACTTTTAAACCACTGATCCAAATAAAGTGATCTTTATCAGCCTGGAAACATGGTGAAATTATCTTCATAAACCTAGTTGGGTGGCCGACCTGATTCTGACTCTAAGTATATCAAAACCTAGGTGCAACCGACTATACCCAGAATTTCTGACAGACAGAGCAGTACGTGGTAAAACAGTCATAACTTTTAATCTACTGGGTGAAAATTCGTGATCCAGGTGCCAAAAGAAAGATAATGAAACCAGTAACAATTCTCCAGAAGACACAGATGTCCACTTCGGCCTCTACGACGCCCAAAACTGTGGTACAACGTACTGGACAGAATCAATCTATTGACAGAATCAAAACGAAACTACAAATCCAATCGGATCCTCAACTCTAATGGAATCAAACAACGAATTGGAGGTCTAATTACCCTTGTAGACCAGTAAGATGACGAAGATCCGCTGCACACGGGTCTTCCTCCCTTCTCCTCTCTTCTCTCTTCTAGGGCCGGCCACCGGAAGACGACGAACGGCCGTCGACGTCGGCGGGGAACGGAGGTGTTGGAGGGGAACTTGAGGAGGAGCGACGGGGATCACCGGAGATGGCACCACCACCAAGGAGCAGCAATGGGGGCCGGCTTGGGGGAGAGGAGGAGGCGGCCAAGGGGGAGGAGAAGGGCCAAGGGGGGGGCGGCTGGGGTTTGGGGGGGGTGGCATCCCCTTTGGCCGGCCCCTACATGGGCCGGCCGGCCCCTCTTGGGCCACCTGGGTCGCGGCCTGCGGCCCAGGTTGACGTACAATGACGTTTACCCCCATTGTTTGGAAAAATCGCGAAAGTTGTTTCTTTTACCCTCCGACTTCTTTCTTTTTACCGATTCGGTTCCGGAAAGTTTTAAATCTCGTTTTCGAATAATATTCCCAGATAAATGGAACGATACAACCTAGCTGGATAAATGAGGTATTACAGATACGATTACAATCACAGACGATTCGTGAATAGAACCGTCTGTGATAATTCACATACGGTTCTTAAGAAGAACCGTCTATGATGTCTCGATTATCACATACAATTCTTCTTAAGAACTGTCTGTGAATTATCACAGACGGTTCTATTCATGAACCGTCTGTGATAGTTACGTATCAAAAACGGTTCCAATGGAACCTTCTGTGATAAGTATAACATAGACTATTCCAAAGGAACCGTCTGTAATAGAGCGTCTAGTATAGCATGTTTTGTATTAGTGTCAGCACATGAAAATCATGAGACTTCATATCAATTAATTTCAAATCTTCTATGGAAACACGTTTCTTAATATTGGCGGAGTAACCGGACGGAACTTTCACACCATACAAGCTTTGGCATACTTTATTTCTCTCGGCCTTGAACAAAGTGTAGAAAGTTGGGGGAAGGTACATTCGTCCTTTATCGATCTCTTTTGGTGCTAACTCGGTCCTTATGTTCATATCAACCAAGTCACGCTGTGCGTTAACACCATCCTTTATTTTGCCACTAATGTTCGGTAAGAGACCAATCAAGCTATCACATACATTGTTCTCCACGTGCATGACGTTGATGTAGTAGCGAACTTCTAAGTGCTCCCAATAAAGCAAGTCCCGAAAAATTGACCGCTTCTTCCAGTTTTTTTCTGACAGATCCTTAATTACGTCCCTTCCCAAGCAAAACATCAATATCATTAACCATATCGTAGACCTCTTTCCCTCTAAAAGCTTTATGAGCTGAACTGTCCTCTTTATTTTCGTCGAATTGTTTCTTCATATTGTGGTATGGGTGAATCCTAGGAAGCAACCTATGGTGATGCATATACACAGGTTTGCACGAGTTGTTCAGCCATACACTCTCGGAACCATCTAAGCAATGCGGACGAGCTTTGGCTCCTTTTGTACTGAGCCCCGACAGGTTACCAAGGGTAGAAAAATCATTGATGGTGCAGAACAAAATGGCGTGTAAAGTGAAGTTCTTATGTTTGTATGCATCCCATACTTGTACCCCTTCGTTCCATAGTGTCACAAGATCTTCCAGCAATAGTGCTAGGTACACATCAATATCGTTCCCATATTGCTTCAGCCCTTGGATAAGTAGTGACATCAAAATGTATTTTCGCTTCATACACAGCCAAGGAGGAAGGTTGTACATACATAGATTCACGAGGCCAGTGCTATGTCATTTGCTCATGTTACTGAAAGGATTCATTCCATCTGCACTCAACCCTAACCTTATGTTCCTCAGTTCCGCACCGAACTCTTTGAAGCTCCAATCGAAGTTTCTCCACTAGGCAGAATTAGCAGGGTGTCTTAATGCGCCAATACATCAATCTTGTCTCCTTTCGGTTCGCAAATAAATGCTTCAACGTGAGATCACGGGCAGATACCACAACATCTTAGCAGGAGGTTCTTACTGCACCTTAGCGGCATTCTTACGCTTGTATCGGGTTCCTTTGCACACGGAACATACTTGCATGTCTGCATACTCTTTACGGTAGAGGATACAATCGTTCGGACATGCATGTACTCTTTATACCTCCATTCCCAATGGACAAAGAACCTTCTTGTTTTTGTAGGAGGTGCTGGGCAACACGTTTCCCTCCGAAAGGATGTCCGCTAGGAGACCTAGCAACACCGTGAAATTCTTGTCGGACCAACTATTGCTTGCCTTCAATTTCAGCAGTTCAAGCATAGTTGACAACCTTGTGCATTCGGTTTGCGGCCCAGAGAACAAAGGTTTCCCCGAATCCTCCATTAAGCCCTCAAATTTACCAAACTATCCCTCACTGTAGTTACCTTCTACATCGTGTAGTATCTGATCCAGATTATCATCATGCGACCTATCCTCAATAAAAGTACAGTCCACATCCGGCATATCGTTGACTTCCTCGACGATGTCGTCATAATTAACTTCCTGTATAATCTGCACTTCACCTTGACTAATGAGGACATCACCCCTATGGATACAAACACATTTGCTATACTTGCTATTGCAATTACAAGAGCCCGTACGCTTCACTTAAATTAATAGATGAGCTCGTTTTTAGAAGTGTATTTATATTATATGAACTATATGATGCTACGTAATGATGAAAATATATATTTGTGCAGCATCACATCACTTTTTGTCCAAACTAAGCAAGAGTTCGAGCTGGACACGTTTTGGAGTCCAATTCGGCCTCCGGAGACAGCGCCGACTTTAAACATGCATAACTTTTGCAAACGAATGCCGATTCGGGTGTTCTTGGGCTTGTTGGAAAGCTTATTCCGAGACCTTTCCAATGGATCCAGCCCCACCTCCAAATTCCTTTTGTAGAATTCAGAATCATCAAAATAAAATGTTATATCACCAATTTGGGCCGATTTAGGCCTTGTAATCGTTGGGCCCATCTTCCTAGCCGCCTCCCCCTCCTTGGGCTGCACTATTCATGAAGGTACTGTTCATATGAACAGTACTATGTGAAAAGTACCACCCCTTAGTTGTTTGTTTTGTGAGGCTTCCCCTCTCCTATTTAAGGAGGTCGCACCCCTTTAGTTTTCTTTGGGTTTTTCTTAAGAGATTATTCTGATTAGCAGTCTCACCGCACGTTCGGTTGAGGAACCCCAACTTGTGAACTTAATCTTTATTGACAACACAATTTCAGATTGCATATTCCACTCTCTTGCTTGTGTTCTCGATTTGCTTGCAGGAGATAGCCTTCTTGGCGAGGTCAACCGCGTTCGGCACAGTTGATAACCATCGAAGCAGTGGTGTAGTGATTGCGAGGGGATCGATCTGTTTTGGTCGGAGCCTTTGGATCATCAACGTAGTGTTCTCCACAATCGACTTATCAGTTCCTTTCGGAAGATCGAGCCGCCGTCACATTAGTTGGTATCAGAGCAATGGTTGCCCGTTAGGTAATCACAATTTCCCCTCTTAGATTAGTTTATGTTCATCGTCCTAAAAACCCTAGAAAAATTAGCCCCACAAAAATAATTATTCGAGGTGTTCTTCCGCTGTCCCATCACCCTTTTGAGCTATTGCAATTTTTCTTTTCAGTTTTGCTTGTTGAGTTATTGATTGCATCGTCGTGTCTAGTTGCTGATTTCTAGTTTAAGTTTGAGTCTAGTTCATCATTGTCTAGTTTGATCTTCGTGTTCCTTTGTGTAGCTTTATCATTGTGTCAAAACTTCTGCCACGTCAACCCCATCCGCTGCCATCCCCTACCGCCACTTTGTACCTCGGCCACGGCCTCTATTTGTTTTGGTTTGCAAGAGAAGGAGAGAGTTTGTTTTGGTTTGTCCGGAAGAAGGAAAATAAAGAATTGGTTTTGGTTGTTCAGAAAAAAAGAGAGAAAAAAAGAAAAAAATGAAAGAAAGCAAAAGAGAGAGTCCATCATTTCTGAAATTTGGAAAGTGCATCAAACCTTCGTCAAAAATAATGAAAATTGGTGGAACTGTCCTTCATACATCCAAAAGCCTTCACAAAAAAATTGAGCAAGTTTGGCCCACAGGATCCAAAGTTATAGCAGTTTCAATATTGAAACCGAGTCGGTTTCGAGTCCGAGTAAGATTCTGTTTCCGAGACACCTTTAGTAAAACGGGCATAACTTTTTCAAACCGTGTCCGTTTTGGATGTTCTGGTGCTCGTTGGAAAGCTAACGACAAGGCTCATACGTTTCACTTAATACACTAAACTCCCTCCAGGGGACACAAAATCGGTTATCTTCTACCCCGTATTCGCGTCGCAAGTTTTTGGTTTCTGTTTTTGCCATTTCTTTCAGTCTTCCCTTCGAAATTTGGGCTTTGACTCAACTGCAAAGTTGTAGATCTCGTCGAAACCTTTCAAAAGAGTATATATAAGCCATATAAAACTTTTATATTTCATCTTTTGAGACTAGCTTTTGTTTATTGCTTCAACTAGAGGGCTGTTTACATTGCACGTTATTCTGATTTTGTGCTCTACATCGTGTGAACAATCTTGTGCCCCACAAAGAAGTTAGAGTAGTTGGCTAGCGTCTCTCCTAGCACTTGGTGTGAGAATTTTCTTTGCTTACATCAAGTCACATTGATCTTTGTTTGTGCGTTCATACACTTCTCTTGGTAGGCTTTGATTAGCTAGCTCTTTCTAGGCTAGGGTCAGCAACTTTGGCTAGTACCTTGAATAATTTTTCAACTTGCATTAACTGATCTGATTATTGCTGATCCTTGCTACCATATTGAAGCCTTCCAAGCTCCACCTACTCTTGATCAGAACAGGTCCCCTCTTGCAATCGAACCCACGCTCGATGCGGTATCACGAACCAGCCACCGGCTGTACCACCTGCTGCATTGGTAAGAACACTTGTAAGAGTGTAGTAAGACGTTTGAGAGTGTCTGATTCCACCTTCTACCACCTAGTAGTTGATAGGGATAATACATTTGTGTTGTCTTTTGCTTTCTACTAACCATGACAGGTGAGACGTCTGATGATAAGGAGTGTGTTGTAAAGGGAGAGCTCATGACGCTCTTGGATGAACAACACGCTACCATTAATGAGGACATCGATAAGAAGCTTCAAGCTACGACGGTTACATTGCAGCGCTCTATCAATGATAGTATTGCAGCACTCACTACACACCTTGAAAGAATGGTGAATCGACCACCAAACAATGGACGTAAGTATGATCACGATGCAGGCCAAGATCTTGAGGAGGGAGATGATAATGAGAGGCAAAACCGCGACGCAGGCGCTACTCTTGCTGCCCAAGGTGCACGTCAACGACACCGCCTACATCACAACTGTCACGGTATGGGAGGTAATAATTTTCAGCACCACAATGCTCGTGCTAATGATGACCCATTTGCTAAAGTTAAATTTACCATACCATCTTTTGCGGGTGTTTATGATGCTGAAATTTATCTAGATTGGGAGATGACAGTTGAACAAAAATTTAATGCCCATCTAGTTCTTGAAGTGTATAGAGTCAGACAAGTTACTAGTGAATTTAAAGATTTTGCTGTCTTTTGGTGGAATCAAGTAGTTAATTCTGGTTTAACACCGGATACATAGGATAGATTGAAGGTAGCTATGCGTGCTAGATTTGCTCCTCCTGCTTTTAAACGTGATATGCGTAAGAAATTGCAGCGTTTAAATCAAGGTAGTAGAACTATAAGGGAATACTATCATGAATTGAAAACTCGTTTGTTGCATTGTGGTTTAGAGTAACATGCTGAAGCTACAGAAAATAGATTCTTAAGTGGACTTAATCATAAAATTCAGGACCTTCTTGTTCATAAAGAATATAATTCTCCCCCTCATTTATTTATACTTGCTTATAAGGTTGAAAGTCAGATTGAGGAGGAATTAAAAATACTTGATGATAGAAAACATGAGAACAAGCTTTTGTTTGTGTCTTTTTCTGTGACTAGCAACTGGCAGGAAGTTAAGAAACATGACAAAGAGGAGAATGAGCTGATTGAACCATCGACTCCATTGATTGAGAAGGGAGATGAGGAGATGGATGCACCTACATCATTTGAGGAGAGCCAAAAAGGTAAAGATTATGGTGCTATCATCACGCAAGGTGAATAGGTTTGTCAAGAACTACAATTGTCCACTGTTCATGCTATTTTAGAGCAAAAATTAGTGGAAAACAATTCTGATATGCACATGTTTCAGGTAGAGAATTCAGACTGTATTGATTTTAGTGCACCATATGATAAACTTGTTGATTTACCTATTGACTTGAGTGCACCATGCGATAACATAATTGAATTGCCTACTGTTTTGAGCGATTCATGTGACGAGTCAATCACATATAATGATACTGTGGAATTGGTTAGACATAAAAAAGTTTTGACTAGAATTTATCCTGTTGATTCTTTATGTTACATTATGTTGGAGCCACCTATGAAATTGTCACATGCTATGGAGAAAGTTTCTGAAATCGCATGTACAATCTCCTTGTCTAGTGCGTACACCCCTGGATATAAGTTTACTTTGATTGGAGATTATGGTGTAAACAATCATTTTCTTGTATATTGAATATGCATAACTTGTGATCACATAGATGAATTGAAGCTTAGTGCTGAATTCTAGTTGTTGTAAAGTTAAATAACAATCCAAACTAGAAGTTCCCTGCCTAGTGCTGATCACAAGATATGGGAGATATAAATCAATCACACACATACGCAAAGAAATTTCAGAGTTGATGTAAACAAGGAGTATGATTGGAATGCAAGTGTTGCGATCAGATCCAACCAAAATTTTGCACCAAACACAAATAGCAAACTGGTTGCTCCACTTGGCGTGACAAACTTTCAGCACTTGTGCACTTTAACTACTGATCTTCAACCCTTCTTTCTCAATTTTTCTCAACTCTTTTTTTAACACTTTCCTTTCTTCTTCTTCTTTTTTTTTGACACACTCTTTTTTTAATAGAACTTAACACAACGACCAGAGATAACACTAGCACACTTATGATAGAACAAAAAAACACAACCAGCAGCTATAGTTTGATAGGATCAAAGTTAACGCAAAGGATGATATAGGCTATAGATTTTTTTGTGTGTGGGGATTTTCAGATATATAAAAGAGGCTCAAAGGACACGCAAAGGAAAATGATCAGCAACTAAAACAAAGACTCTAATGGACTGAAACTTAACAAAACTCACTGAAATAACAGATTGAAACAAAGGGCTACAACAATTTTTTTTATAGGCTTTTTGGTGGATAGGAATGAAACAAATATATATGTAGCTAAAGGTAAAGAATCCTACCGTGGCAACGAAAGCTCGATACGGATGATACGTCACGGGGTCCCGATCTTCACGATGTAGGATGATCACCAAATAACTAGCTTCAAAGAAGCCAAGATAACTTGCTGCAAGCAGCGATAACTAGTGCAACCTGACAAATAAAACTCGAAGCCAACCACCGTCTTTAACCGGCAACCTAAATCGAGGATTCGCCCAACCACACTCTCAAGGAACCAACCAACACGACCTACAATCAATCGAGAAACCTCGAAGGAGTAGGAGCACCAATTGGGAGCGGATGAAGCCGCATTCTTTGTAATCCCGCCAAGGAAATCACAAAAGCAAAGGGGTAGAGATCAACTCTCAAAGGTTTGTTAGCACACAATTTGAACAAAGGGTTACGTATTTTGTTTATCAAAGTCTGTAGTTTCTATGAGGCAATGAGGTATTTATACTAGGAACATCCCTCCTAGATAGGTGTAAACACGAAATGAAAAAGATAATATAGACTATGTGAAAGGGCCTCGTGGTGTTAGAATTCTCTTGATCTTGGTGTTTTGTCAATAACTCCACCTTGGGAAGTCCAAAAGATGTGCCGTCAGTTGCGTTGGAAAGTTAACTTGATAAGCTTTCACACCATGTGCAGCATGCACCATGAAATAATGTAGAATGGTACAGTTTTGCATGGGAAGTTGAACGATCGGCAGATGTTGACCTTCTGACCAGTCTTCACTAAAGCTGGTCGGCTCTCAAAATGGAAATTCCAAACAGCTCGGCTCTGGTGGCATTGAAAACTAGACTTAATAAGCTTTCCAAAATATCCTCATGGACCTCCATAGCCTTTGGAAATCAAAAGTTATGACTGTTTCTTTCGAACTGTTCTGCTGGACTGGTCTGGTTCGAGTGTGGTCTTTCTCTGTAGTCATCTCTTTGTATGTTCCTGTCATCCTTCTTGGTGAACCTGAGCAATAGCAATGTACATGACTTAGGCAGTTCTCATTGATGTTAAAATGATTCTCACAAAGTAGCGCGTTCACCTCTTGTTGTAGCTTCTTTGCTCGACTACGTGTAATCGGTCCATCAATGACTTGGGCTGGTGTCGATGTAGGTGAGACTTGAGTTGGTGTAGCTTGATTTGGAGGTTGTAACATCTTGCTTGATAGCGTGGTCATATCATCCTCCCCCCATTGAAAAGGAGTCGTCCTCGACTCTGAAGTGTCTTCACTTGTGAATGGTAAGAGGTCAGCAACATTGAAGGTGTTGCTCACACCATAACTTGCTTGAAGATCTATCTTGTATGCATTATCATTGATCTTCTCGAGAACACGAAATGGACCATCTCCTCGTGGCAACAATTTTGATTTGCGCTGATGAGGGAAGCGATCCTTACGCAAGTGTATCCACACCAAGTCCCCGGGCTCGAATAACACTTCCTTCCTATGTTTGTTCATACTTGCAGCCTTGCGTCTTGACTTGAGTTCAATTACTTCCTTGGTCCTTTCATGTATCTTCTTTACATATGCAGCACGCTTGGAAGCTTCCATGTTGGTCCTCTCCTGCAATGGAAGGGGCAACAAATCTATCGAACAATAGGTTTGAAACCATATACAATTTCAAAAGGACATAAGTTAGTGGTAGAGTGTCTTGCTACTGTTATAAGTAAACTCCACATGTGGTAAGCATTCCTCCCAAATCTTCAAGTTCTTTTTCACCATTGTTCGCGACAACATTGATAATGTTCGATTCACCACTTGATTTGTCCATCGGTTTGAGGGTGACAAGTGGTGGAGAATAGGAGCTTGGTTCCAAGTTTGGCCCATAATGTTTTCCAAAAATAGCTCACGAACTTGACATCTCGATCAGACACAATTGTCCTGGGCATCCCATGTAGCCTCACAATTTCCCTGAAAAATAAATTAGCAATATGTGAAGCATCGTCGGTCTTGTTGCAAGGGACAAAATGAGCCATCTTTGAAAATCTATCAACCACAACAAAAATAGAATCCTTTCCTTTCTGAGTTCTAGGTAATCCCAAAATAAAGTCCATGCTTATGTCTTCCCAAGGGATATTAGAAACAGGTAAAGGAGTGTATAAGCCATGAGGGTTCAGTTTTGACTTAGCTTTGTGACAGGTGACGCATCGCTCCACAAATCGGATGACATCTCTCCTCATCTTGGGCCAATAGAAATGATCACCTAGCAGTTCGTAAGTTTTCTTTTGTCCAAAATGACCTGTTAGTCCACCTCCATGTGATTCCTGTAACAAAAGCAATCTAACCGAAGAATTTGGAACACAAAGCTTGTTTTCTCTAAACAGAAACCCATGATTATATGGTTCTGAAAATTCAGGATCATTATTATACATACCTTTCAAACTTTCAAGACCCAAAACCTTTACCTCGAGTTGGTTCAACAACACACTCTTTCGAGACAAAGCATCGGCAACAACATTGTCCTTACCTTTCTTATATTTCACAATGTATGGAAATGTTTCGATGAACTCAACCCATTTGGCATGACGACGGTTCAACTTAGCTTGACCTTTCAAGTACTTCAAAGCTTCATGATCGGAATGAATAACAAACTCTTTTGGCCATAAATAGTGCTGCCAGGTTTCAAGCACACGCACCAAAGCATACAATTCTTTGTCATACACAGAATAATTCAATTGAGCGCCTCCCAGTTTTTCACTAAAATACGCTACTGGTTTTCCTTGTTGCATTAAAACACCTCCTAACCCAATTCCACTAGCATCACATTCTACTTCAAAAGTTTTAGCGAAATCGGGAAGAACAAATACGGTGCTTGATCAAACGTTTCTTTAATTCTTGAAAAGCATTTTCTGTGAGTTTCCCACTTAAAATCAACCCCTTCTTGGTCAATTCATTCAAAGGAGCGACAATGGTATGCTGAAATCTCTCACAAACCTTCTATAAAAACCGGCAAGGCCATGAAAACTTCTTACTTGACTTACATTCGTTGGAGTTGGCCAATCCTTGATGGCTTTCACCTTGGTTTCATCCACTTGATTCCTTTTCACGAAACAACAAAACCAAGAAACACAGCGTGGTGCGTACAAAAACTGCACTTCTCAAGATTAGCAAATAATTTCTCCTTTCGAAGCTCATCCAAAACTTGACGAATGTGATTCACATGCTCATCAAAAGACTTGCTGTAAATTAAGATATCATCAAAGTAGACAACAACAAATTTTCCAATGAAAGCTCTCAAGACATGGTTCATTAATCTCATGAAAGTACTAGGAGCATTAGTCAAACCAAATGGCATAACTAACCATTCATACAACCCAAATTTTGTTTTAAATGCAGTTTTCCATTCATCCCCCGTTTTCATTCTTATTTGATGGTAACCACTTCTCAAATCAATTTTAGTAAAAATTATAGAACCACTCAATTCATCAAGCATGTCATCTAACCGTGGAATAGGATGACGATAGTAATAAGATGATATTATTTATAGCTCTACAGTCAACACACATCCTCCAAGAACCATCTTTCTTAGGTACTAAGATCACAGGAACAGCACAAGGACTTAAGCTTTCACGAACAAGACCTTTGTCAAGAAGTTCTTGTACTTGCCTTTGTATCTCCTTGGTTTCTTCTGGATTGGTTCGGTATGGTGGGCGGTTAGGAGTGCACCCTGGAATGAGATCAATTTGATGCTCAATCCCACGAATTGGAGGTAGTCCGGCTGGTGTTTCTTTTGGAAAAACATCTTCATAGTCCTGTAAAAGATGAGACACAACACTAGGAAGAGAGGTGATATCGTTAGGTGAAATTAAAACGTCTTTGCACACAAGTACAAAGAGCACTTGATCTAGGTTGTTCCTTACTTCTCTCAGTTCAGATTTTGTGGCTAGCATAACTAGATGCTCTCCCTCTCCTCTTTTTTTTCTCTCAAATTTGGCTTGTGGCTCTCACTCACCGAGTTGTGGATGGCACTCATTTTCTTTTGCTCTGCTCCTCCTGTAATCACTGGACCAATTTGATTTCTTTTGTAAGTGCTCACCATGATTTGTTGGGGTGTCATAGGCTTGAGTACAAACTTCTTCCCTTTCAAATCTAGTGTGTCTTGATTTGTTCTCCCACAATCTTGAGTATATCGTTCATCTTGCCAAGGCCTTCCAAGTAACATGTGACACACAGACATAGGTGCCACATCGCACTCAACGGTGTCAACATATTCACCAATCTTGAATGGAACTTTCACCTTATATCCAATCTTAATATCTCCTGAATCATTCAGCCATTGGACATGATATGGATGAGGATGTCGATGTAGTTTCAAACCAAGCTTGTCAACCATCTCACGACTAGCAAGATTATGGTAGCTCCCGCCATCAATGATCACCTTCACCACTTTATCTTGCACCTTGGCTCTGGTTTGAAAAAGATTATGTCGTTGCCCAATTTCACTTCTTTCATCTGAACACTCAAGATTTGAGCTACTACAAGAGCAAGACAGTGCTCAAATTCACATCGATATGTTTCTCATCTTCATGGGCTTCATCAACATACTCTTCCTCAACTTCCTCTTCACTAGCTGAATCATATTCTCCATTGTCATTCACAATGATCACACGATTATTTGGACACTCCTTGATTACATGCCCACGGCCTCCACATTTGAAGCATTGAATCCCACTACTCTTGGATGTAGAACCCACTGAAGTAGTGGTGGATCTTTCTTGGTTTAGAACTCATGCTTGGGGCAGCAGTGTTCTTCCCACTATAAACACCTTGAACATTAGAACGGAGGCCTCCACTTGAGCTTTTTGCCATTGAGGGTGTAGCAGAAAACTTAGAGATTGACTTGCTTCCTTTAGACGCAGTACTCGTACCATATGACAAGAACTTGCTACTCTTGGCATCTTTGTCAGTTAGCGTTCACTTTGGTTGCTTGATGTACCAAATCAATAAGATGACTGATGCAATTTGAAACTCAACAATGCGCTGGATATTGCAATGTAACCCAGCCATAAAATGTGCAATAGTTTGCTCTTCATCTTCATACACATTGGCTCTAATCATAACCTTCTCCATCTCCTTATAATACTCTTCAACAGAGAAAATTCCTTGCTTGATTCTGCGGTTTATTGAAAAGATCACGGCGATAGTGCTTCGGCACAAAACGAGTTCTCATTTCTCTCTTCATTTCTTCCCAAGTGGCAATAGGATTTTCTCCATCTTCTTCACGATCATGGAGAAGTTGCTCCCACCAAATCAGAGCATATCCTTCAAACTCCAGAGATGCCATTGCCAACTTCTTCTCCTCTGCATAATTATGTAGGCGAAAGATCTTGTCCACCTTCAACTCCCAAGTGAAATAAGCTTCAGGATCAGACCCTCCATCAAATTTTGGCATGGTAAACTTCAGTTTTCCAAACCTCTCCTCATGGTTGTCTCCTCTACGATGTCGGCGACCAAAACGATATTGAGAATGATTGTCATCATCCTCATCTTCAAATTCATCATTGTCTTCATTTCTTCGACCTCGAGCTCTTCCTCTACCATGTGCAGCACCTTGGTTCCTCCTTTCTTGTTCTCTTGCTCTTCTAGCAGCAACTCTTCCATCACTATCTCCTCCATGGGTGACTGCAAGCCAATTTCCACTCCCATGGCAACTTCGACTGTTTTGGATCCAGATGAGGAAGGAGAAGTCGTGGATCAACGCGAGTACCACAGCATGATCGGCTCCCTTCTGTATTTGACGGCCTCGAGACCGGATATTCACTTCACGGTATGTCTTTGTGCAAGATTTCAGGCGTCTCCGAGAACTTCCCATCGCCAAGCCGTTAAGCGCATATTCAGGTATTTACACTCTACCCTCTTATATGGCATTTGGTATTCCTGCTCTTCAGCTTTGTCCATTAGAGGTTTTTCAGATTCTGATTTTGCGGGCTGTCGGTTAGATAGGAAGAGTACCTCAGGCACCTGTCACTTCCTAGGCATTTGTCGGGACCCAAATATGCAAATCTGGACCGTCTGTGTATTCTGCACTAGTCCAGGATCACGCTAGTGCACACAGTATCAACATTGATGAAATATCACATCCATACAACGAATATAAGAATAAGCGAGTACATTTAAATAACAAATAAGCTGTTGGGACCTTATGGTCGAGTGTTACATTTATTAAGCCATGCAAGGTGACAATAAAGAAATAAGCTGCAATGAAGCGAAATAAACTCGGTGGCTCCCATCAATTTACCACGAACAACCGGCGGGATCAAGACCCTAACGTTCAACCTTCGTAGAACTCTTCTTCAAAAGCAAAGTGACGACTCCTCCATACATTGATTTGTTTAGCAAGAGTGAGTACACACCGTACTGCAAGTCATACCACGAATGCAATTTATAGATGATGGCTTATTCCAAAGGAATGGCTTACGTGGTTGTTTTGCGAAATGCAACATTTGCAATTGAATACAAATAATAGATTGAAAGCATAAGTCAAAACAAATAGACAAAAATAAGTTAACAATTGATTTCACAAAGGACACAGTCTAATCAAGTTCTTTCACACAATTTGAACAAGTTATCTCACACGGTGACCCTTCCCAATTGTTTTATGAAAATCTACCCTCGTGTGAAATTCCGAGCATGTCCATAGCAGGGACGCGGCTATTCGAATAGATTGGTTTAAACACTCTGCAGAGGTTGTACACTTTACCCACACGATGAAACCAACCGGATCGAGTTGATCACAACAAAACCTTTCGAGACTTCATCTCAAACAATGACACTCTGGTGTGCTTTCTGCCGTCAATTTGTACACACAACCCTTGGAGCGACACACACCATTGGACGAGGATGCGTGAACCGTCCCGCGATGTGACATATCACACCTCCAGCCCATCACACAGCTTAAAAACAACCTGAGTGGTCAATGTCAAGACTCCATAACTTACTAAGTTAGGCCCAGCCCATACTAGGCATGTGGTCGTACAGTAAGGCCCAGTTCAATGGCGCACAAAGTTAAGTCCTTAATTGACTAAGGCAAGACTTCCAGTTTTAACCCAAATCACAAAGTTTAATAAGCACACAGATCCACCATTCACACAGAATCCACCACTTGCCTCAGTCTAAATCTTTTCCCACCCTGTTGATTAAGTGCAACACATGCCACCAACGAGTAACAGCACACAGCACACACAGATTCATCACACAGTTCCATAATCACTTAGTCAAATTTATAATTGCAACTCTCACATGAAATGATGACTCGTGGCATGGCTAAGCAGTCTAATCGTATCTAACCAACCCACGTTGGTGCTACAATAATACCAACTAAATAATTAATCAACCTAGGGTGACAAAAGATCATGGCATACAATAGACAAGGTGGCATAACAATTTGGATTAATAACTACACCCAAAAGCATTTAAATAAATACTTGAAATAGAATGCAATACATTGAAACAAAGTATTTTGAAAACTGGGTTCAAAATGATCAAAGGTATAACTTGCCTTGGAATAGATCTAGATATTGGTCTTGGTCTTGAGGTGCTCCTTCTTACGCAAAATTCCCAGAAGTATCGGCGTCTACTACAAAGCGAGACAAAAGAAACAAAACAAATAAATAACAGAGGCAAAACAAACTCCAAAAATTAAATAAAATTCACCATTAAATAGATCTTAATTTTATATGAATTTACAAATTTGAATGGGCTCAATTGGACTTCGGATGCAAAAGATATGGGCTTTGGAAGATTTGAAAATCAATTAAACCCTAATTTGGATTTTATTGAATTTCCAATTATTTTTATAAAGGAAAATCGAATTATTGCACAATGCTTGCGTCGGTAGAGAATTTCTGGAAAAGAAATAGATTTAAAAATAAATCGACATGTGGGACCCACATGTCGGTCTCGGGTTCACGGTGGACCGAGTGCACCGAGCAGGGAGATCAGTGCGATGGATCAAGACCCGCGACGCTGCGTGTCGGCGCTGATCTGGCGCCACGCGTGCCGCCACACAAAGACTGGCCGACGCGTGCGGAGCCGTTTGATAACGGCGGGCGGTGGCGCTCGGGACCGATGGTCACCGTGAGCAGCGGCGACTTCGCCGGCGATGAGTGGTACCAACGTGTAGAGAGGCTAATCGCGCACAGGCTTTGGTTTTAGCACAGGGTTGACGGAGATGGCGCGGCGGGAGAAGCGGCGAGAGAACACTCGGTTTTGTCGGACGGGCGCTCGCGATGCTCGGCGACGAGGAGTGCGCGCGAGGTAGCTCGAGACTTGCGATCACAGCGGTGCGATCGGTGGAGCAAAGCGGCGACGACGGCGGCGCAATCCACCGGAGAAGAAGTTCGGCGAAAACCCTAAAGCTTGCAATGCGGCGGCGCTAGAGCGATCAGGCGACGAGAGTGGCGGTTTAGGGTTGCGGAGGCGGCGGCGAGCTAGGAGTACTTATAGGCTCGGAGACGCCGAGATTTGAAACCCCAATTCGGATCCGAAGCAATGGGTTTTGAATTCCAAGATTTTCGGAGATTGAAACCGATTCGGGTTTGATTTGGTTTGAAAGCGGATATGGAATAACCAGGAACGCGTTTTGGTGGGGTCGGCTCAAGAAATCGCGAGAGAATCGGCGTTGTCGGATAGACTTGAAGCTCCGGCAATGGCGGACTCGGAGCGGCGCGAGGAGGAAGAAGATCCCGCGAGCGGCGACTCGGTGGCGGTCCCACTGGCGGCGGCAATGAGGCGCGTGAGTGAGCGGCGTGCGATGGCGATCCTACGGCGCGAAGCGGCGGCGAGCGAACGAGCGAGATCAGCGGCGAAGCCTCCGGCGACAATCCAACGGGGCAAGGCGCGAACGAGGCGGCGGCGGCGGCGATGTTGATCAACTACCGGGATTGGCGGGTGGAATAGTCTTGGGCTTCGCCCGAGATCGTTCAAGGATTTAAAATAGGTTTTCTTTTAAATAAATCCGAGAAAATACAAATAGCAATTAGAAAATAGCAAATGACTTTGGAAAAATTCGAGAAAATTCTATAAAACATAACCAAGCACATAGAATCTAAATAAAATAGTTTTGACAATTGTTGATGTTGGGATTAAGCACATTAAATCAATTTGTCCTTAAAGTCCAATTTAAGCTTTTAAATTAATATTCAAATAATCCAAATGGGAAATTCTCTTGCTATTAATATTTAAAAGATTTTTAAAGCTCAAATTTAGGATGTTACAAACCTCCCCCTTAAGCGAATCTCGTCCCGAGATTAGGCTAGCTAGAGAAAAGGCTAGGGAACTCGGTTTCAACTCTTCTTCACGTTCCCACGTTGCTTCTCCTTACAGTGGTTACTCCTTTGGACTTTGCGTAAACGAGCGGTCTTGCTTCAGTGCGGCGCTCTGCGACATCCAAAATCCTAACAGGTCGTTCTTTGTACGTGAGATCTTCCTTGATTCAATTGACTCCAACGAGTGCGCTCTTCCGCACACGAAGACACTTCTTGGTGAGAGACATGAAAGACATCATGCACTCCTCGCTACTTGATCGTGGTAGCTCAAGCTGTGCATAACTTCTCCACGGCGTTCCAAAACCTTGAATGGACCCACATATCTAGGGGCAAGCTTCCCTTTGGTATGGAATCTCTTAACACCTCTGGCGGAGTAACTCGAAGATACACAAAATCCTCTGGTTCAAAGTCGAGGTCACGGCAGCGATTATCGGCATAACTCTTTGCACTGGTGGGCTATCTTTAACCTCTCTCGATCATAGCAACTTGTTCTTGACTTCACGAATAATATCGGCCCGAACACTACACGTTCAAATGTCTCGACCAATTCAACGGAGTTCTGCGAGTACGACCGTCTGAGCTTCAAATGGTGACATCGCAAAGCGGCTTGATAAGCTTGTTGTTGTACGAGAATTCGCATACGGCAAACTTTTATCCCAACTGGTAGCATTAGCTAAGGCACGGGCTCTTAACATGTCTTCTAATATCGGTTGACTCTTTGATCTGTCCATACATGCGTGGATGATAAGCGATCTTGAAATTGGATGAGTTCGGGGCTTCATGTAGACTCGCCAAAAGCGAGAGGTGAATTGAGATCCTCGATCGACACTATCTTCTTAGGTTCACCGTGCGGTGACAATTTTTGTCATATACAATTCCATAAAGCGATCTCCGAATAAGTGGTTTTGGTGGCAAGAAATGGGCAACCTTAGTCAAGCGATCCACTATTACCCAAATTGAATCATAACTGATTGAGTCTTGGGTAGACCGGTAATGAAATCCATACCGATCTCTTCCCACTTCCATTACGGTATCTTCGGTTGTAGCAATCCTGCGGCCTCTCGGTGTTCGGCCTTTACTTTCGACACACGCGTCGCATAAGGCAACGAACTCTGCGACGTCTCGCTTTAGGTTTGGCCACCAAAACTTACTCTTAACATCTGATACATCTTAGTACTTCGTGGTGAATCGAATACTTAGAGTCATGGGCTTCCTTGAATCGGTTGTCTTAATCCATCCATATCCGGTACGAGATCGTCCATTGATCCACAATATATCCCGATCATCCACGGTGAAGTCTTTAAATTTTCCTTCGACATCTTCTTCTTGAGATCAAGCAAACTCGGAATCCTTAGGTTGAGCTTCACGAATCTGTTTCTCGAGTAGACTGTACTTCCAAATTGGCCACAAATCCTTAGGAACAACTTCTATTTGTAGCTTCGGAATTCCTCACGAAGTTAAGGCAAATCTCTTTTGCTTCGAGCATTGCGGTAGCTCTTGCGACTCGATGCATCTGCAACTACATTGGCCTTACCGGGATGGTAATGGATTCAAGGTTATAATCCTTTATTAATTCCAGCCATCTTCTCATCTCATGTTCAAATCGGTGAGTGAATATGTACTTGTGCTCTTATGATCGTGTAGACTTCACGATTCACCGATGAGATAATGGCGCCAAATCTTCAATCGATGATAACTTCGATCGCAGATCGATCTTAGAGAATACTCGGCTCCTTTCATCCAGTCGAACAAATCATCTATTACGGGCAATGGGTACTTGTTCTTGATGGTGACTTCATTGAGAGAGCGATAATCGATACACATTCTCATACTTCCATCTTTCTTTTGACGAACAAAGCTGGTGCTCCCCATGGCGATTTAACTAGGTCTTACAAAACCTTTCTCTAGTAGTTCCTCTATCGCTTCTTCATTTCCACAAGTTCATCGTGGCATCCGATAGGGTCTCTTGAAATTGGTCTTTGTTCACGGCACTAGATCGATGACAAACTCAATGTCACGGTCCGGTGGCATTCTGGTAACTCTTACGGAAATACATCCGGGTAATCTCGACTACAGTCGTCTTCCAAAGAAACTGTCTTGATCGTTGACTACCAAATGTCCATCACGTCTTGAGGTGGCTAGAAATTCTACTTTCTTTCTGTGGTATCCTCAATTGTCACGGCTCTTGGCCACAATCTAGCATCGCTTTATGTTTGGATAACCAATCCATACCAAGGATGACATCTATGGTGCGAGTGTCTAGAACTATTAGGTTGGCTAGAAACTCAACTCCGACTATGAGTAGCCTAGCTCCTAAACATCCAACTTTAGAACTTAGCTCGCTCCGGTATTGGACTAACAGAGTATGCTTAAGATGCATAACTTCCAATTTGTTCTTAGTTGCAAAATTCCGAAACAAGCGAATCAAGCTCGAGAATCAAAGCAGGCGATGCAGTATCGAATTTACTAGGAACTTACCCGATTACGCGTCGGGTGCTTCTTGGGCTCCTTCTAGAGTGGCGTGGTTGACACGACCTCGACCAGCGATGGCGGTGCTCCTCCGGATTGACCGGTAGCTTGAGAAGTTCCTTGATGGTTGCCTTGTCTGGCGTCTTGGTGGTGTGTTCCCAAGGTTGAAGCGTCTTTCGAGTGATAGTCCCATTCTGCGGACATCGGTTGGCGAAATGCCCGGCCGACGATGTAAAGCAAACTCGGTTGTATTACGTGGGTTGCTTCTTGGATTGGGGTTGGTAGTGCGGGGTTGCGGAAGTTACGAGCAAGCTGGCGAGGTCTTTGAAGTTGGTGCGGTGGCTGCGCAGTCGTGGTGGAAAGCGGCTAAAGCTGCGGTGGAATCATTCTTGCCCTCGGTGGGGTTGGTGACTTCCTTCTTCGAGCCATTCTGCGCTACGATGATCTTCCAATTCCTTGCGCTTATCCTCTAGAATCAAAGCCTTGTTGATTAACTCTTGAAAATCGGGAAAGGTGTGGGCGATCAAGTTGACTTGAAGTCCGTTGTTCAATCCTTTCGTAAAACGACTGACGAGCCTTGTCGGTGGCGACATCTTCTGCGACATATCGAGCAAGTTGTGAGAACTTGTTGAGGTAATCATCATCGACATTCCTCCTTGCTTGAGAGCACGAATTCATCCTTCTTTAGATCCATGATTCCTTACGGTACATGATATCTTTGGCAGCGCGTTGTGAACTCTTCCCAAGTAATGTCTTGCGGCGTTCCATGCTGTTGTACAAAGTTTTCCCACCATTCGCGGCAATGCCTTCCATCCGTGAGAGGCGCATGAACTTTTCATGATCGCTGCATTGAGTGATCAGCAGTTTCCTTTCAATAACACGAAGCCAATCATCAGCTTCTACTGGTGAGACATGTCCAGAAAAGGTTGGTGGACGGGTCCTCATAAACTCCGCCAACTTGGATGATCCATTGTGACCATGAGCAAGCTGGGGCTCCATTGTGATCTTGATTGTTGTTGTTCGATTATTCATAGCTTGCATCTGATTCATCATGGTGTACATCAGCTGGGTCTGAGCTGTCATGAATGCTCCAAAATTCTGCAGATCGACTGAAGGTGCTTGTGGTGGAATTGCTTCTCCGGGGATTTGCTCCGAGTCCTCGACATCGGAGTATCAGAACCACTTGCGTGACTTGACGAGTCCGAACCATCTGGTGAATCTCAAGGGTTAGATAAGGTAGCAAGCACGAGATAAGTTGTAGAACTAAGCGGGGTAGGTAAAACCCAACATATTTTAAGAAAGCTCAATGAAACTCTTATATTGATTAAGATAATAGTATGGCTTGCAACAAATGCCTAAGGGCCTTTGCGGCTCATACTTGCACACAAAATAAGGGCGAACTTAAGCACACCAAACTACCGCCTAAAGGGCGACTCAAGACATAAAACTGGCTAAGCCTGAAACAACGCAAACAGACTACTCAATCAAATAGCCTCATGCACCTTGACGGTGCTCCCGCTGCTCAGACTGAAAGTGGTGGCATCCCGCAAACCGATCCCGATGTCCGGGGATGGTGCAATAGGAGCGAGTGTCCACTCGTGCAAAGTCGGTGGTTCCTCCGGCTCTGCGCCTCTCTGGCTCTTACAGTTCTCGCCGGTCCATCGACTTCTTCAGGTCTTCCTCTTCAGTGTCTTCTTCGTGATCGTGTCGTCCATAAAGAGTTTCTTCTAATATGGCGATCCTTTCTTCAGCTCTCTGAAGAGTCTCATAGGTACACTCCAGCTCTGTGGCGGCTAATTCCAACGATTCTTCCTGAGCAGCGGCGAACTGGGCAAGATGCACGACGGTGGCGTTGTCTTCTCCCTCCGTAGACGGAAAACGTGCAGCAAGATCCACGTCGGAAGTGCGGGGATGATAACGGAAAACTGTGTCACGAAGCTCGAGAGTAGATGTTGCGGATCCTCGGGATGGCAAGGCGTGAAGACTCTGGATTGCTTCAATCCAAATACTCCTTCGGTGAGATGTTCAATGGTTTACTCGCCTTGGTGTTACGCTGGCGTAGATGGTCAAATGGCGATTACTCCACGATCTCTACCGTTCACAATCCAAGCACCGCCACGGTACAATGGACGATCGAACCCTCCAAGTACTTGTAGCAACTTCCAAAGCTCGCGGCAAGTCCTCCCTTGCGCTCTCCATAACTCTGAAGGCGAGGTATCCGTCAAGATGGACAAGGATATGAAAACAACTTTAAAAGCAATGGAGAGAGAATTTCAAACAATAGTTGAGTCAAGAGAGACATGAGATGAGTTAAGGAGTTCAATTAATCTTGCAAGTTAATTTTGCTTTAGAAAATAGTTTGGACTCACTAAGAACGGCCAATCTAACTAGGGTCAAGACCTACGATCAAGTATGGCTCGATACCACCTCTGTCGGGACCCAAATATGCAAATCTGGACCCTCTGTGTATTCTCGCACTAGTCCAGGATCACGCTAGTGCACACAAGTATCAACATTGATGAAATATCACATCCATACAACGAATATAAGAATAAGCGAGTACATTTAAATAACAAATAATCTGTTGGGACCTTATGGTGAGTGTTACATTTATTAAGCCATGCAAGGTGACAATAAAGAAATAAAGCTGCGTGAAAGCGAAATAAACTCGGTGGCTCCCATCAATTTACCACAGCAACCGGATCAAGACCCTAACGTTCAACCTTCGTAGAACTCTTCTTCAAAAGCAAAGACGACTCCTCCACTTACATTGATTTGTTTAGCAAGAGTGAGTACACACCGTACTCGCAAGTCATACCACAGAATGCAATTTATAGATGATGGCTTATTCCAAAGGAATGGCTTCTGTGGTTGTTTTGCAGAAATGCAACATTTGCAATTGAATACAAATAATAGATTGAAAGCATAAGTCAAAACAAATAGACAAAAATAAGTTAACAATTGATTTCACAAAGGACACACAGTCTAATCAAGTTCTTTCACACAGTTGAACAAGTTATCTCACACAGCTGACCCTTCCCAATTGTTTTATGAAAATCTACCCCTCGTGTGAAATTCCCGAGCATGTCCATAACCGAGGACACGGTTATTCGAATAGATTGGTTTAAACACTCTGCAGAGGTTGTACACTTTACCCACACGATGAAACCAACCGGATCAGAGTTGATCACAACAAAACCTTTCAGAGACTTCATCTCAAACAATGACACTCCTGGTGTGCTTTATGCAGTCAATTTGTACACACACCCTTGGAGCGACACACACCATTGGGCAGGATGCAAATGAACCGCCCCGCGATGTGACATATCACACCTCCACCCATCACACGGCTTAAATACAACTTTGAGTGGTCAATGTCAAGACTCCATAACTTACTAAGTTAGGCCCGGCCCATACTAGGCATGTGGTCGCATGCAGAAGGCCCAGTTCAATGGCGCACAAAGTTAAGTCCTTAATTGACTAAGGCAAGACTTCCAGTTTTAACCCAAATCACAAAGTTTAATAAGCACACAGATCCACCATTCACACAGAATCCACCACTTGCCTCAGTCTAAATCTTTTCCCACCCTGTTGATTAAGTGCAACACATACCACCAACGAGTAATAGCACACAAAGACACAGATTCATCACAGTTCCATAATCACTTAGTCAAATTTATAATTGCAACTCTCACATGAAATGATGACTCGTGGCATGGCTAAGCAGTCTAAGCGTATCTAACCAACCCACGTTGGTGCTACAATAATACCAACTAAATAATTAATCAACCTATGGTGACAAAAGATCATGGCATACAATAGACAAGGTGGCATAACAATTTGGATTAATAACTACACCCAAAAGCATTTAAATAAATACTTGAAATAGAATGCAATACATTGAAACAAAGTATTTTGAAAACGGGTTCAAAATGATCAAAGGTATAACTTGCCTTGGAATAGATCTAGATATTGGTCTTGGTCTTGTGGTGCTCCTTCTTACGCAAAATTCCCAAGTATCGACGTCTACTGCAAAGCGAGACAAAAGAAACAAAACAAATAAATAACAGAGGCAAAACAAACTCCAAAAATTAAATAAAATTCACCATTAAATAGATCTTAATTTTATATGAATTTAAAAATTTGAATGGGCTCAATTGGACTTCGGATGCAAAAGATATGGGCTTTGGAAGATTTGAAAATCAATTAAACCCTAATTTGGATTTTATTGAATTTCCGAATTATTTTTATAAAGGAAAATCGAATTATTGCGCAATGCTTGCGTCGGTAGAGAATTTCGGAAAAAGAAATAGATTTAAAATAAATCGACATGTGGGACCCACATGTCGGGCCTCGGTTCACGGTGGACCGAGTGCACCAACCGGGAGATCTGGCGCGGTGGACCAAGCCCCACGACGCATGTGTCGGGCGCTGATCTGGCGCCACGCGCCGCCACACCAAAGACCGGCCGACGCTGTGGCGCCGATTTGGCGACAACGGCGGCGGTGGCGCTTCGGACCGATGGTCAATGGCGAACAGCGGCTTCGCCGGCGATGAGTGGTACCAACGTGTAGAGGAGGCTAATGCGCACATGGGCCTTTGGTTTGAGCACACAGGGTTGACGGAGATGGCGCGGCGAGGGAGAAGCGGCGAGAGAACTTGGTTTTGTCGGACAGGCGCCCGCGATGCTCGGCGACGAGGAGGTGCGCACGAGGTAGCCTCGAGACTTGCCGATCACAGCGGTGCGGTCGGTGGAGCAAAGGCGGCGACGACGGCGCAATCCACCGGAGAAGAAGTTCGGCCGAAAACCCTAAAGCTTGCAATGCGGCGGCGCTAGAGGCGTCGGCGCGGCGAGTGGCGGTTTAGGGTTGCGGAGGCCGGGCGGAGCTAAGAGTACTTATAGGCTCTGAGACGCCGAGATTTGAAACCCCAATTCGGATCCGAAGCAGTGGGTTTTGAATTCCAAGATTTTCGGAGATTGAAACCGATTCGGGTTTGATTTGGTTTGAAACGGATATGGAATAACCGAGACACGTTTTGGTGGGTCGGCTCAAGAAATCAGCGAGAGAATCGGCGTTGTCGGATAGACTTGAAGCTCCAGCAATGGCGGACTCGGGCGCGGCGCGAGGAGGAAGAAGATCCCGCGGAGACGACGACTCGGTGGCGGTCCCACTGGCGGCAATGAGGCGCGGGTGAGAGCGAGCGTGCGATGGCGATCCAAGCGCAGCGAAGCGGCAGAGCGGCGAACGAGCGAGATCAGCGAAGCGAAGCCACGCGGCGACAATCCAACGGGCAAGGCGGGCGAAAACGCAGGCAGCGGCCAGGCGATGTTGATCCAACGGTGGGATTGAGCGGTGGAATAGTCTTGGGCTTCGCCCCCGATCGTTCAAGGATTTAAAATAGGTTTTTCTTTAAATAAATCCAGAAAATGCAAATAGCAATTAGAAAATAGCAAATGACTTTGGAAAAATTTCAGAAAATTCTATAAAACATAACCAAGTACATAGAATCTAAATAAAATAGTTTTGACAATTGTTGATGTTGGGATTAAGCACATTAAATCAATTTGTCCTTAAAGTCCAATTTAAGCTTTTTAAATTAATATTCAAATAATCCAAATGGGAAATTCTCTTGCTATTAATATTTAAAAGATTTTTAAAGCTCAAATTTGGGATGTTACTGACACTTCTCTTGTATCTTGGTCCTCTAGGAAGCGGTCTTACATTGCACAATCCCTTCTTTCAAGCGGAGTATGTAGGCACGCTAGTTGTTGTAGCCGATTTTGTGGATGACGTCCACTTTGAAAGATTATGGGTTAAACTTTGCTAGTGTTCCTCTTTTACGTGATAACACTACGCTATTAATATTGCTAAAAACCCATTGCAACATTCTAGGACTAAGCACATAGACATTCGCTTTCACTTCCTTAAAGATCATGTTGAAAAAGGTGATATTGTGATGCACCGTGAGAGTCCAGAAGCTCAATTGGCGGATATTCTTACCAAGCCTTTAGATCAAACCGCATTTTCCTCCTTAAGAAGCGAGTTAGGGTAATTTATCCTTATGGGTTGGTTTGAGGGGAGTTTGATTTTTTCTTATCTTTCCTTGTTCTTTTGATCTTTTATTGTTCTTTTTACGAACTTAGTGATCTTTTGAACTTTTTAGGTTTTAGGCTTTTAATTGCATCTCATTGTGTCATATTGCATTCATATGAAAACTCCAACAAGTGGTTACAACAAATGGTATGAAAAATCCAAAAAGATGCATTGTAATATAAGATTTTCTGCTTATTTTTAAGAATTGATGAAGCTTTGCCTATTACCCTTTAGAGCTTTTGTATTTCAATTCTTGCTCAATGTCATGTCTAGTTCTTTGACTTGCTAGAATTATCATGCTTTTACATGTGTAGCTAAGTCTTTGCTATATGAGCTAGAACCTTTTAAACAACTCAAACTAAGAAATTACAATTTGTGGATGTTTTAGCGAGTTGCGCAATTAGTGCTCCTCTTGTGACATTGGCCCTGTCAGAATTGTTTTGTTAGCTCTTTGATCTAAAATTGACCATTACTTGAGCTTTTGTGTTCTTGAGATTCTAAAACTGCTCATGTGAAAAATGAAAATCAAGATTGTCTTATGCTTAAATTGTGCCAAACTATTCTTACGAGACTGCTTGTCAAATGACATGAACTTGGAGATAGTTTGATGAACCAGATGATCTCATGGGGACTGCTTGTCAGAAATGACATGAACCTCAAGATTTGTCGCCCGGTAGAAGCTTAGAAAGAGTTTGTGGATGGCTCTAGTCCGGGATCTTCTTTACTAAGATATACCTTTAATCAACTTTTGGTGAAGCTTAGGATGAGTTTGTGGATGGCTCCTAGTCCGAGGATCTTGTCACTAAGTTAGATCATTAGTCAACTTCAATATTCAATGCAAATGAGAAAATGTTGACAAATGGCGTTTACAAAATATTGAGCAAAATGATTCAATACGGGACTTGATTGACTCTTAATGTGGTCTTTGTTAGATTTTTGATCTCACTTTGACATTTTGACATGGCCAATTTCACTTTAGGATCCTGTTGATGAACTTCTTTGAATTTGAAGCGTTGCTTAAATTGATCAAATCTCATCGCTTTACTTTTGAGCCTTTGTGCTTAGCTTTGATATATATGTCTTACCATGATCTTGCTAGCATTTGTCAGCTTGATATCTTTGTTTGTGCAATATTAGAGATACTAGCTTGTTCTTTTGGGTAATCACCAAAGCTTCTTGTAATCAAAAATTGAAAAATAAAAAAAAATGAAGCCACTCCATTGCACTTCATGCATATTCCTCTTTATGCTTCTTTTGTTTCTGCTTCTTTCTTTATTCTATATTTGTTATCTCTGGATGAGAGGAAGGCGTGATTCCTTGATGAATCCATTGTGAAAGGGGGAGAAGATGTGTTAAATGAGAAGAGAAGATGTGTTAATGAGAATATATGTCTTTGTTGGAGGAGAAGTTTGTACAAAGGGGAGAAACTGAAATTTTGAAAATTGAGGATCATAGTGAGGGGGAGTTCTTGAGTTGCATTCTTATTGTCTTATTGAATATTCTGAACTTGAATTGCATTCTTTTATCCTCACAATGATCATAGGTCAATTGAACAATTGTTCTTTCATATGGACCTTATGTGAGATTTTTGACCCTTTTCTGGAAATCAAAGTTTTTATGCTTACTTTTGCCTTGTCTCACATGCCTATACTATTCTGATGCCAGCTTGGTCATTTACATTGCTTTTTCTTGCTTATGGACCAAGTTGTGCCTTTGTGCGAAAACTGCGAGTAAACTCATTTTCAAACCTCTTACTTACATTTTCTGGATAATTGCCAATGTGTTCATCAAGGGGGAGATTGTGGATTTCATGGGGATATGTTCGGATGTTAGGATGATGTGACAATTGGCAATGGCGTTACGGTTTGTCGTTTCACGTGTTTTCGACAAAGCTACAGCTTATCGACAGGCGGTCCGACGGTCCTTGCACGCGGTCCGGCCGGTCCCAAATCGGTCGGACCGGCCATGGGGCGGATCGGACGGTGTGACCAAAGTGGTCAAAAGCAGTGAGCCAAAATAGGTGTTGTAGGCAAGTGAGGGATCCCAATGCACTTGGTCTCATGATTTTGGAGTCTCCAAAAAGTTCTATTGGTTTAAAGTTTCAGAGGTTTGGATTTTCGAGGTTGAAATTCGGCTAAGTCCCAGGCGGTCCGACCGCTCACGAGGAGCGGTCCGACCGCCAAGGGCGGTCCGACCGCTCACCTGGAGCGGTCGACCGTAATAACTTGATCATCGGCCAACCGTGGCGATCTTTGTTTTGTTAGGTCAAGTACATGGGTTCCATGGCATATGGTTTGCATGATGCATGTTTTGACTAACATGGGTCAAGTTGTGAAGAACTTATTCCCGAATTCGTGTTTGCTTGTCTGTGGTTGTGCAGGTTGCTTGGTGGTCAACGACGGTCAACGGCGAGGAGGATCGGGACTAGACTTGGAGAATTGAGGTCGAACGATCGGCGATGCGGGTGAGGTCAACGACTCAAGCGTGACACAAGATGGACAATGGTGACCTATTGGCAAATCCATGGTGCATGGTGAAGCGGTTTAGGTCAAAAGGTTAAAGACGGCGCTTTGCGAAGCGTGCGTGTGTGACCCGTTTGTTAGTGGGCCTTAACGGGAGCCCAAGAGAGTCAAACCCTAAGATTTTTAGGCCTCCACTATAAATAGGAGGAGATGGTGACTGCACCTCTCTCTCTCTCTCTCGCCTTTTTATGTTTCAAAACCCTAATTGTCTTTAGGGGAGTTGAGGTGGAGGCTAGGGCTCTTGATGGTTTGTGGTGAATTTCGTGATCTTTGATTGCCCATCTTGATCCATGATGGTGTGGATGTAATCCAAAGCATCAATCACGAAATCAATCTATGCAAGGTTTGCTTGAGATAAGTCTCTTTTCGTTCTTGCTTTCAATTTCGTGTTTTTAGGGCTTTCTTTGATCCGCGAGTTTGTGATTGATTCTTTCACGTAAATTAGCTTACTGTGATATGTGTGAATCTGTTGGACCGTAAAGGCGACTAGAGGGGGGGTGAATAGGAGCACGCTCACTTTTTCACAAATTATGAACTCAATACAATTTAACTCCAGTAGCTATTAGAAAGCTATGAAGATCAATATACGAAAGATGGAAGACTAGTATTGAATCCAATTAAACCCCTAAGCAATATAACAAAATCAACTAAGATTACTAAGACTCACAAAGACGGGCGGTTCGACCGTTATACTCAACCGGTCGGACCGATGGTCGGGCGGTCCGACCCGGCGTTATCTTGGCGGTCGGACCGCTCAAAATCGGTCTCGACCGGTGATGACAGCGGTCCGACCGCCGACTCGAACCGATCTGCGCAATAATAAAATCAGCCCGATGACGGTTGCAATTAGGTGAAACTTTGATTCTCAACTCCAATCTTTATGAAACTTTGCACACACCTTCTATATGCTATTGAGGACCTATTCCAATCGAATATTATGATAATTCTTGGAACGATCTTGAGCAATTGTCAATTGATTAATGAAGGTCTAAAAGCCGCAAGAACGAAAACTTGATCCTAAAGCTTGTTCGTGAGGGATTGATGATCAAGATGATGCTAGATAGATTCACACATATCACAGCAAGCTAATTCACGTGAAAGAATCAATCACAAACTCGCGGATCAAAGAAAGCCCTAAAAACACGAAATTGAAAGCAAGAACGAAAAGAGCCTTATCTCAAGCAAACCTTGCATAGATTGATTTCATGATTGATGCTGGATTACATCCACACCATCATGGATCAGTAGACAATCAAGGATCACGAAATTCTCCTCAAACCATGAAAAGCTCTAGCCTCCACCTCAACTCCCCTAAGAACAATTAGGGTTTTGAAACATAAAAAGGCGAGAGGGAGAGAGGTGCAGCCACCATCTCCTCCTATTTATAGTGGAGGCCTAAAACTCTTAGGGTTTGACTCTCTTGGGCTCCCGTTAAGGCCCACTAACAAACGGGTCACACACGCACGCTTCGCGAAGCGCCGTCTTTAACTTTTTGACCTAAACCGCTTCACCATGCGTCATGGATTTGCCAATAGGTCACCATTGTCCATTTTGTGTCACACTTGAGTCGCTGACCTCACCCGGCATCGTCAATCGTTCTGGACCTCAACTCTCCGAGTCTAGTCCCGATCCTCCTCGCCGTTGACCGTCGTTGACCACCAAGCAACCTGCACAACCACAGACAAGCAAACACGAATTCGGGAACAAGTTCTTCACAACTTAACCCATGTTAGTCAAAACATGCATCATGCAAATCATATGCCATGAAACCAATGACTTTGACCTAACAAAACAACATCGCCACGGTTGGCCGACGTTCAAGTAGAAACCGGTCGACCGCCCAGGTGGCCGGTCGGATCATCTCCATGGCGGTCGGACCGCTCCTTGTGAGCGGTCGGACCGCCTTGGGACTTAGCTGAATTTCAAGCTTCCAAATTCCGAAACCTTCTGGAAATTAAAAACCAATAGAACTTTTTACTGGAGACTCCAAAAATCATGAGATCAAGTGCATTGGGATCCCCTCACTTGCCTACAACACCTATTTTTGGCCCAAATTGTTTTGAACACTTTTAGGTCACCGCCGGTCCGACCCCCACATGGCCGGGTCCGACCGATTTGGGACCGATCGGACCGCCGATGCAAGGACCGGTCGGACCGCCACATCGTAATACGTAGCTTTGTCGAAAACGCGTGAAACGACAAACCGTAAACGCCATTGCCAATTGTCACATCATCCTAAGATCTGGAGCATATCCCCATGAAATCCACAGAATCTATCTAGCATTATCTTGATCATCAATCTCTCAC
Source organism: Hsuehochloa calcarea (assembly GCA_036346395.1). Taxonomy (NCBI): domain Eukaryota; kingdom Viridiplantae; phylum Streptophyta; class Magnoliopsida; order Poales; family Poaceae; genus Hsuehochloa; species Hsuehochloa calcarea. Next base: position 21,805,937 of record CM070594.1, read on the forward strand.
GAACAAGCTTTAGGATCAAGTTTTCGTTCTTGCCGGTTTTAGACCTTACATTAATCAATTGGCAATTGCTCAAGATCGTTCCAAGAATTATCATAATATTCGATTGGAATAGGTCCTCAATAGCATATAGAAGGTGTGTGCAAAGTTTCATAAAGATTGGAGTTGAGAATCAAAAGTTTCACCTAATTGCAACTTCGTCATCGGTGATTTTCTTGTTGCGGATCGGTTCAGATCGCCGGTCCGACCGCCCATCACCACCGGTCCGACCGATTTGGAGCGGTCCGACCGCAAAGACTTAACGCCGGTCGGACCGCCCGGCAATCGGTCCGGCGGTTGGTGCTGAAGGTCGACCGCCTGCGTCTTTGTGAGTCTTTGCAATCTTAGTTGATTTTGTGTTTTTGCTAAGGGTTTTATTTGGATTCAATACTAGTCTTCCATTTGTCTTGGTATGTAGATCTTCATAGTTTCATCATAGCTCTTGGAGTGAAATTATATTGAGTTCATAATTTGTGAAAAAGTGGCGTGCTCCTATTCACACCCCCTCTAGTCGCCTTTACGGTCCAACAAGTGGTATCGAGCAGAGTTAGTTCAATCTTGATCTTAACAGGTCATTGAACTTTGGCGATGGATAAGTTTTCTACTAAACCGCATATCTTGATGGGCACGACTATGCCTATTGGAAGAATCGTATGCGAGTCTTTCTTGAGAGCGAGGACAAGCTATTTGGGATGTTGTTAGAGCCCATTGGTTATTCTGAAATTGCTACACACCTTACGCAATTCTTTTGGCTAACAACAATAAGGCTAAGAATCTTTTATATGGTGCACTTGGTAGACAAGAATATGATAGAATTTGCAATCTTTCAATGCGCATGAAATTTGGAACACTCTCGAAACATATCATGAGGTTCGTCCCAAATCAAAAGGTGCGCCAAGCAGTTTACAAGCGTGAATACAATAAATTCGAGATCGTCTGGAGAGAGCATCGATGACATTTTCGATCGCTTTAATAAAGTAATTAATCAAATGAAAATCGTTGATATTGAATATTCTCAATCTGAAAATGTCACCCATCTCTTGGTGCAATCAACACCAAGGTGTGGGAGATGAAGGCTCTTGCTATAGAGGAAAATGTTGATCTTTCAAGTCTTACTTTAGAATTGCTTTATAGTAAACTCAAGACTCATGAAATTAAAAGAGTTGATCATCCCAAGAAAGATAATTTAGCTTTGGTAGCGAGATCCTCTCAAAAGGCTTTTGATGACTCTTTTGAATCTTCTTACGGATTTTCATTTGCTTGTTTATCTGCTATTCATGAAGAGGAGCTTGAAAGTATTCACGAAGCGAGTTAGCTCTTCTAGCTAAAAATTCACACGAGCCTACAATAATGTGAGAAACAAAAGAGAGGTGGTCGGTGACATGCTATGAATGTGGTGAGCTCAATCATATCCGACAAATTGCCCCAAGTGAAAGGTAAGAGCAATCATAAGGAAGGAAAGCCGACTTGGAAGAAGCCTCCTTTCAACAAATCAAGGTATGAGGCTAATAAGCTTGTGAAGGTCGCTCACAGGGTCCTTGCCGCTTTTGAGGATCAATCCTTGAGCGATGTGGATACAGGGAGTGAGGAGGACAAGGAGGAGGAGATCCTCAAGGCAAAAAGAAAGGAAGGCCAAAGACTTCAGCGGCATGTGCTTCATGGTGACACGGACGACATTGATGATAATGAGGTATCTTTTTCTTATGATGAGCTTTACGCTAAATATGATTCTATAGTTGAGCAATTGCTTAGTCAAGATGAAGCACTAGAATTTGTCATGACAAAAATAAGAAATTAGAGTCAAAATTAGCAAACTGAAAGTAGAGCTTAAAAATGCTAAGACTCTTGAACACGATGAATGTTTATCTTGTCATGCTATGCATTGAAATTACCAAGTTACAATCTGCTCATAATATTTCGTACAACAACTTGAGAATGCTAGATCTGAACTAAATGAAATTAAAAGTGCTCCTTGTGAAAAATATTTAGAATCTAGTAAATTGATTGCTTTTGATGTATTTGATTCTAGCCCTTGCACTTCATGCTTAGAAAAGAGCGTGAAATCAAAGATATCTTAGAAGTCGCTAGAGTCAAATATGCTAAGCTTAAGGACGATATTGAAAATACTACTTGTGCTTCATGTTCCACCCTTAAGCTTGAAATTGCTTTGTATAAGGAGAAATCTATGAATAATACTTGTGATGCTTGTGTTAACTTGAGAAAGAAAATGCTTACCTTCATGATACATTAGAGAAATTTTCTAAAGGTAAGAAACAATTAAACATGATTCTTGACAAGTCTAAAACTCATTATAAGAAGCAAGGTTTAGGATTCAATTCTTTTCAAGACAATTCAAACCCAAAAGTCATTCAAGTCTTGGAAAAGGTTTAATTGAATTCAAAACCCAAACTGCAAAAACATCTTTTAAATCTGAGGTTTTGCCCAACCTTGTATTAATTCAAATGGTGCTTCTTCTAGTGGTACCAAGTACCATTGCACTTATTGCAAGAAAGGTGGGCATTTGATTGAATCTGTTGGCGTGAGGTTGAAAAATGATAGAAAAATTTTGATAGAATTTCATTCATGCAACCTAGAGCTTCTATGAGACATGGTAACTTGAAAAGAATAAACACGGATTAGGATTTTCTCTCATGCAAATCATTATGTTTCTAGATATCCTAATTCTAATGTTTATCGGTGGCGGTCGACCATTTGGTGGTCACCGGTCGACCGTTTTGGTCGCCGATCGACCACAAAGACAACGCCGATCGACCGCCCATGGACGATTTAAGTCTCATGTTAATTTAAACATTGCTCATAACCAAATGTTAGATGAAATCAAGGATAGTACTTACGGTTTGTATACTCCTAGGGCGTGTGTCTCGAAGATTGGATTCCTAAATCTTGTTTATCTAACTTGAGATTGAGACACATCGTTCTTTTGTTCCTTGATTTTCGGGACTACGGTGGAAAGGGAAGAACACGTGGTTCGTCGACAGGATGTTCACGCCACATGACCGGAAACTCAAAATGGTTCACCTCTTTCACGCGGGCAACGGTGATGACTTCATCACCTTTGGAGATGATACACAAAGGCGAATTGAAGGAGCAGGATCAATTAGGGTGAACAACAAATTCATTCTAAAGGATGTCGCTCTTGTGGACAAGCTTAGGTATAATCTCCTTTCTCGTTTCTCGACTTCTTGATGATGGTTATGAGGCTATTTTTAAGAAAAATGCTTGTCGTGTGCTTGATTCTCTTGGTGAGCTTGTGTTTGGAATCTCTAGAGTTGGTAGAATTTTTGGAGTGATTTTTGAGAATCTCTTCTTGGATCTCTTAAATGTTTGCTTACATCTTCTTGATTTACGGCTTTGGCATCGACGTTTGGGGCACATTGGTTTTGATCATCTGACACGAGTTAGCAACCTTGATCTCATGAGAGGTTTGCCCAAACTCAAAGCTGTCAAGGATGCTGTATGTGCGCCCTGTAGGCATGGCAAACAAGTTGCCGCCTCACACCCTTCTGTGACTATGGTTATGACTGACGGACCAGGACAGTTGCTTCATATGGATACTGTTGGTCCTGGTAGAGTCCGGTCAGTCGGTGGAAAATGGTATATTCTTGTCTTAGTCGATGATCTTTCTAGATATACTTGGGTGTTCTTTCTTACTTCAAAGGATGAAGCTTTTGGTTATTTTCATGACCTTGTTCTTCGTTTGGCTTCTGAGCTTCCTGGTGCTTTGAGAGCGATTCGCAGTGATAATGGCACGGAGTTCAAAAATGCTTCTTTTGCTTCTTTTTGTGCTAAGCGTGGTATTGAGCATCAGTTCTCCTCTCCACACGTCCCTCAACAAAATGGCGTGGTGGAAAGGAAGAATAGGACCTTGGTCGAAATGGCTAGGACGATGCTAGATGAGTATAGCACACCAGGAGATTTTGGGCGAAGCTATTACTCTTGCTTGCCATATTGCAAATCGTGTCTTCTTGAGACCTTCTTTAGGCAAGACTCCTTATGAGCTTCGTTTTGGTAGAAAACCCTCATTTCGCATTTTGAGTTTTTGGATCAAAATGTTTTATTCTTAAGACAGCAACTTAGATAAATTTGAATCAAGAACTTTTGATGGGTTATTTACAGGTTATCTGCTCATTCAAGGGGTTTCGGGTTTTTATCTGAGACTAACATTATTGGGAGACTTGTAATGTCACTTTTGATGAGACTAGCCACGAGCTAGATCTATTACTCTGAGATGATTTCTGGTGACAGAGAGCATTTTTGTGGAGGAAGATGAGGACGAAGCTAATATCATTCCTTCATCTGCTGCTACTGAAGCGCCCATACTGATACAAGAACCTGCTATGTCTACTTCACCTTCAGTTGAGGCTCCTGCTGCATCTTCATCATCAAGATACTGCGGAGGTCGAAGAAGCAGTATCTCACCCGGCGCTCCACTTCGCATTCAGAGACGGCATCCTCGGAGCGGATAATAGGTAATCTACATGGCGAGTCACTCGCTCGGTATAATGATCCAAATCTCTACTCTCATTCGGCTTTTGTTGCTTCTTTTGAACCCGCGATATATCACATGCTTTATCGATTCTAGTGGGTAAATGCCATGCATGAGGAGTTAGAAAATTTTGAAAGAAACAAAGTTTGGAACCTAGTAGAACCCCCTAGTGGTCATAATGTTATAGGAACCCGTTGGGTGTTTAAGAATAAACAAGGTGAGGATGGTTCTGTGGTTAGAAACAAGGCCGATTGGTAGCTCGGGGTTTGACCAAGTTGAGGGTTAGATTTTGATGAGACATTTGCTCTGTTGCTAGACTAGAAGCCATTCGATTTCGCTTGCATTTCTTTGCATCAAAAGGTTTTAAATTATATCGGATGGATGTTAAAAGTGCCTTTTAAATGGTTTCATAGATGAGGAAGTGTATGTTAAGCAACCCCTGGTTTTGAGGATCCTAAATATCCAAATCGTGTTTTCAAGCTATCTAAAGCATTGTATGGTCCTAAACAAGCCCCTAGAGCACAGTATGATAGACTTAAGACCTTCTTGCTTAAAAATAATTTTGAAATGGGTAAAGTGGATAAAACTCTATTCATTCTTAGGCGTGACAATGATTTCTGCTTGCTCAAATTTATGTGGATGATATTATCTTTGGTGGTTCCTCTAATGCTCTTGTTTCGACCTTTACGACACTATGTCCGGGAATTTGAGATGAGTATGATGGGAGAGCTTAATTACTTTTGGGACTTCAAATCAAGCAATGCAAGGAAGGAACTTTCATCCATCGACGAAGTACACTAAAGATCTACTAAAGCGCTTCAACATGGGTGATTGCAAGCCAATTTCCACTCCCATGGCAACCATTATTTTGGATCCGGATGAGGAAGGAGAAGTCGTGGATCAGCAGAGTACCACAAGCATGATCGGCTCCCTACGTGATTTGTGGCCTCGAGACCGGATATTCACTTCACGGTATGCCTTTGTGCAAGATTTGAGCGTCTCGAGAACTTCCCATCGCCAAGCCGTTAAGCGCATATTCGGTATTTACACTCTACCCTCTTATATGGCATTTGGTATTCTGCTCTTGACTTTGTCCATTAGAGGTTTTGATTCGATTTTCTTGGTGTCGGTTAGATAGGAAGAGTACCTCGCACTGTCACTTCCTAGGCACTTCTCTTGTATCTTGGTCCTCTAGGAAGCGGTCTTACATTGCACAATCCTTCTTTGAAGCGGAGTATGTAGGCTGCTTGCTAGTTCTTTGTGCTTGATTTTGTGGATGGCGTCCACTTTGAAAGATTATGGGTTAAACTTTGCTAGTGTTCCTCTTTTACGTGATAACACTTACGCTATTAATATTGCTAAAACCCGATTGCAACATTCTAGGACTAAGCACATAGACATTCGCTTTCACTTCCTTAAAGATCATGTTGAAAAAGGTGATATTGTGATGCACTTCAGTGAGTCCAAGCTCAATTGGCGGATATTCTTACCAAGCCTTTAGATCAAACAGCATTTTCCTCCTTAAGAAGCGAGTTAGGGTAATTTATCCTTATGGGTTGGTTTGAGGGGAGTTTGATTTTTCTTATCTTTCCTTGTTCTTTTGATCTTTTATTGTTCTTTTACGAACTTAGTGATCTTTTGAACTTTTTAGGTTTTAGGCTTTTTAATTGCATCTCATTGTGTCATATTGCATTCATATGAAAACTCCAACAAGTGGTTACAACAAATGGTATGAAAAATCCAAAAGATGCATTGTAATATAAGATTTTACCTTATTTTTAAAATTGATGAAGCTTTGCCTATTACCCTTTAGAGCTTTTGTATTTCAATTCTTGCTCAATGTCATGTCTAGTTCTTTGACTTGCTAGAATTATCATGCTTTTACATGTGTAGCTAAGTCTTTGCTATATGAGCTAGAACCTTTTAAACAACTCAAACTAAGAAATTGCAATTTGTGGATGTTTTAGCGAGTTGCGCAATTAGTGCTCCTCTTGTGACATTGGCCTGTCGAATTGTTTTGTTAGCTCTTTGATCTAAAATTGACCATTACTTGAGCTTTTGTGTTCTTGAGATTCTAAAAGCGCTCATGTGAAAAATGAAAATCAAGATTGTCTTATGCTTAAATTGTGCCAAACTATTCTTACGAGGCCTTGTCAAATGACATGAACTTGGAGATAGTTTGATGAACAGATGATCTCATGGGGATTGCTTGTCGAAATGACATGAACCTCAAGATTTGTCGCCCGGTAGAAGCTTAGAAAGAGTTTGTGGATGGCTCCTAGTCCGGGATCTTCTTTACTAAGATATACCTTTAATCAACTTTTGGTGAAGCTTAGGATGAGTTTGTGGATGGCTCCTAGTCCAGGATCTTGTCACTAAGTTAGATCATTAGTCAACTTCAATATTCAATGCAAATGAGAAAAATATTGACAAATGGGCGTTTACAAAATATTGAGCAAAATGATTCAATACGGGACTTGATTGACTCTTAATGTGGTCTTTGTTAGATTTTTGATCTCACTTTGACATTTTGACATGGCCAATTTCACTTTAGGATCCCTGTTGATGAACTTGCTGAATTTGAAGCGTTGCTTAAATTGATCAAATCTACTGCTTTACTTTTGAGCCTTTGTGCTTAGCTTTGATATATATGTCTTACCATGATCTTGCTAGTATTTATCGGGCTTGATATCTTTGTTTGTGCAATATTAGAGATACTAGCTTGTTCTTTTGGGTAATCTCCAAAGCTTCTTGTAATCAAAATTGAAAAATAAAAAAATAAAGCCACTCCATTGCACTTCATGCATATTCCTCTTTATGCTTCTTTTGTTTCTGCTTCTTTCTTTATTCTATATTTGTTATCTCTGGATGAGAGGAAGGCGTGATTCCTTGATGAATCCATTGTCAAAGGGGGAGAAGATGTGTTAAATGAGAAGAGAAGATGTGTTAATGAGAATATATTTCTTTGTTGGAGGAGAAGTTTGTACAAAGGGAGAAATGAAATTTTGAAAATTGAGGATCATAGTGAGGGAGTTCTTGAGTTGCATTCTTATTGTCTTATTGAATATTACGAACTTGAATTGCATTCTTTTATCCTCACAATGATCATAGGTCAATTGAACAATTGTTCTTTCATATGGACCTTATGTGAGATTTTTGACCCTTTTTAAAATCAAAGTTTTATGCTTACTTTTGCCTTGTCTCACATGCCTATACTATTACGATGCCGGCTTGGTCATTTACATTGCTTTTCTTGCTTATGGACCAAGTTGTGCCTTTGTCTAAAAGCTGAGTAAACTCGTTTTCAAACCTCTTACTTACATTTTACGGATAATTGCCAATGTGTTCATCAAGGGGAGATTGTGGATTTCATGGGGATATGTTCGGATGTTAGGATGATGTGACAATTGGCAATGGCGTTTACGGTTTGTCGTTTCACGTGTTTTCGACAAAGCTACGAGCTTCTTGGGCGAGGCGGTTCGACCGGTCCTTGCCGCGGATCCGCCGGTCCCAAATCGGTCGGACCGGCCATGTGGGGCGGTCGGACCGCGGTGACAAAGTGGTCAAAACAGTGAGCCAAAAATAGGTGTTGTAGGCAAGTGAGGGATCCCAATGCACTTGGTCTCATGATTTTTGGAGTCTCGATAAAAAGTTCTATTGGTTTAAAGTTTCCGAGAGGTTTGGATTTTGGGGTTGAAATTGGCTAAGTCCCAAGGCGGTCGGCCGCTCACGAGGCGGTCGGCCGGCCCAGAAGCGGTCCGACCGCTCAGGAGCGGTCCGGCCACCGCCAAGCGGTCCGACGGCTCACTGGGCGGTCGGACCGTAATAACTTGATCATCGGCCAACCGTGGCGATCTTTGTTTTGTTAGGTCAAGTACATGGGTTCCATGGCATATGGTTTGCATGATGCATGTTTTGACTAACATGGGTCAAGTTGTGAAGAACTTGTTCCCGAATTCGTGTTTGCTTATGCGTGGTTGTGCGAGGTTGCTTGGTGGTCAACGACGGTCAGCGGCGAGGAGGATCGGGACTAGACTTGGAGAGTTGAGGTCGAGCGATCGGCGATGCGGGTGAGTCAACGACTCAAGCGTGACACAAGATGGACAATGGTGACCTATTGGCAAATCCATGGTGCATGGTGAAGCGGTTTAGGTCAAAACGTTAAAGACGGCGCTTTGCGAAGCGTGCGTGTATGACCCGTTTGTTAGTGGGCCTTAACGGGAGTCCAAGAGAGTCAAACCCTAAGATTTTTAGGCCTCCACTATAAATAGGAGGAGATGGTGGCTGCACCTCTCTCTCTCTCTCTCTCTCGCCTTTTTATGTTTCAAAACCCTAATTGTCTTTAGGGGAGTTGAGGTGGAGGCTAGGGCTCTTGATGGTTTGTGGTGAATTTCGTGATCTTTGATTGCCCACTGATCCATGATGGTGTGGATGTAATCCAGCATCAATCACGAAATCAATCTATGCAAGGTTTGCTTGAGATAAGTCTCTTTTCGTTCTTGCTTTCAATTTCGTGTTTTTAGGGCTTTCTTTGATCCGCGAGTTTGTGATTGATTCTTTCACGTAAATTAGCTTACTGTGATATGTGTGAATCTATCTAGCATCATCTTGATCATCAATCTCTCACGAACAAACTTTAGGATCAAGTTTTCGTTCTTGCCCGGTTTTAGACCTTCTGTTAATCAATTGGCAATTGCTCAAGATCGTTCCAAGAATTATCATAATATTCGATTGGAATAGGTCCTCAATAGCATATAGAAGGTGTGTGCAAAGTTTCATAAAGATTGGAGTTGAGAATCAAAAGTTTCACCTAATTGCAACTTCGTCATCGAGCGATTTTTATTTTGCCGATCGGTTTTGTAGAACTGCCGGTCCGACCGCCCATCACCACCGGTCCGACCGATTTGGGCGGTCCGACCCCCAAGGCAAACGCCGGTCCAGACCGCCCGGCAATCGGTCCGACCGGTTGGGTACAGAGGTCAGACCGCCCGTGCTGTGAGTCTTTGCAATCTTAGTTGATTTTGTGTTTTTGCTAAGGGGTTTTATTTGGATTCAATACTAGTCTTCCGCTGTACTGGTATATAGATCTTCATAGTTTCATCATAGCTACTGGAGTGAAATTATATTGAGTTCATAATTTGTGAAAAAGTGAGCGTGCTCCTATTCACCCCCCCCCCCCTCTAGTCGCCTTTACGGTCCAACATGCGGATTACAGAGAAACAAATATGTGGTGGTAATAAGAAAGTGATGGCGAGGCGAAAACAAGACCAGAGTACCGATTACGATGGATTTTTATGTGGAGCTTGGTGGGGAGTGATACACAAGAAATGCAATCTGAATTCTAGTTGTTGTAAAGTTAAATAACAATCCAAACTAGAAGTTCCCTGCCTAGTGCTGATCACAAGATATGGGTGATATAAATCAATCACACACATACGCAAAGAAATTTCATAGTTGATGTAAACAAGGAGTATGATTGGAATGCAAGTGTTGCGATCAGATCCAACCAAAATTTTGCACCAAACACAAATAGCAAACTGGTTGCTCCACTTGGCGTGACAAACTTTCAGCACTTGTGCACTTTAACTACTGATCTTCAACCCTTCTTTCTCAATTTTTCTCAACTCTTTTTTTTAACACTTTCCTTTCTTCTTCTTCTTTTTTTTTGACACACTCTTTTTTTTTAATAGAACTTAACACAACGACCAGAGATAACACTAGCACACTTATGATAGAACAAAAAAAACACACAACAAAGACTATAGTTTGATAGGATCAAAGTTAGCATAAAGGATGATATAGGCTATAGATTTTTTTGTGTGGGGATTTTCAGATATATAAAAGAGGCTCAAAGGACACGCAAAGGAAAATGATCGACAACTAAAACAAAGACTCTAATGGACTGAAACTTAACAAAACTCCTTTGAAATATGATTGAAACAAAGGGCTACAACAAATTTTTTATAGGCTTTTTGGTGGATAGGACGAAACAAATATATATGTAGCTAAAGGTAAAGAATCCTACCGTGGTAGCGTAAAGCTCGATACGGATGATACGTCACGGGTCCCGATCTTCACGATGTAGGATGATCACCAAATAACTAGCTTCAAAGAAGCCAAGATAACTTCTTTATAGCGGCGATAACTAGTGCAACGACAAATAAAACTCGAAGCCAACCACCGTCTTTAACAAGCAACTTTGAATCGAGGATTAGCCAACCACACTCTCAAAGAACCAACCAACACAGACCTACAATCAATCGAGAAACCTCGAAGGGGTAGGAGCACCAATTGGGAGCGGATGAAGCCGCATTCTTTGTAATCCCATGAAGGAAATCACAAGAGCAAAGGGTAGAGATCAACTCTCAAAGGTTTGTTAGCACACAGTGAACAAAGGGTTACGTATTTTGTTTATCAAAGTCTATAGTTTCTATGAGGCAATGAGGTATTTATACTAGGAACATCCCTCCTAGATAGGTGTAAACACGAAATGAAAAAGATAATATAGACTATGTGAAAGGGCCTCGTGGCTGTTGGAATTCTGCTTGCATCTTGGTGTTTTGTCAATAACTCCACCTTGAGAAGTCCAAAAGATGTGCCGTCAGTTGCGTTGGAAAGTTAACTTGATAAGCTTTCACACCATGTGCAGCATGCACCACGAAATAATGTAGAATGGTACAGTTTTGCATGGGAAGTTGAGCAGTGGCAGGTGTTGACCTTCGACCAGTCTTCACTAAAGATGGTCGGCTCTCAAAATGGAAATTCCAAACAGCTCGGCTCTGGTGGCATTGAAAACTAGACTTAATAAGCTTTCCAAAATGTCCTCATGGACCTCCATAGCCTTTGGAAATCAAAAGTTATGACTATTTCTTTCGAACTGCTGCTGGACTGATGCAGTTCGAGTGTGGTCTTTCTCTGTAGTCATCTCTTTGTATGTTCCTGTCATCCTTCTTGGTGAACCTAAGCAATAGCAATGTACACGACTTAGGCAGTATATAATTCTCATTGATGTTAAAATGATTCTCACAAAGTAGCGCGTTCACCTCTTGTTGTAGCTTCTTTGCTCGACTACATGTAATCGGTCCATCAATGACTTGGGCTGGTGTCGATGTAGGTAAGACTTGAGTTGGTGTAGCTTGATTTGGAGGTTGTAACATCTTGCTTGATAGCGTGGTCATATCATATGGTAAATACGGCCAAGTTAGCTTATTACAATTCAACACAAGGCATAAATAGAAAGCAATATTAAGTTCTCAAATGTTTTGGATTTTCGTAGTGAGTGCATCGTGTTGAACTACCCTTCTTGAAACCGTTCCTCCTTGTCATTTACCTAAATAAAACAACAAAGCAAGAATGAGCCAAACACTCAGCAAGTACTTGAAAGTAACAATCGACATCCAATGAATCATATATACTATCACAGATTGAATATTTATTGGAAACAATTCTTATGAATGGATGAAATGAAATGATGCAATGAAGGAAGTGGACATATCGCAGCATATACCGGTATAGCGAGTGAAGCACCCGTCGGTGTTCACTAAAAGTTACCGTATGAAGAACGTTTCATACGGCCGTTCAACGTGGCCCACATTGGAATGGTGGACACACGTACCCATTCTGGAATTGATGGGATTTCAGATGCCCATACTGGAATTGATGAGTCTTACACGAGAACTCCACTTTCGTGGTCATTATGAATTCATGCATGACATGATGTGATCTCATGGTAAGTTTGAACATCAAGCATTAATGGAAAGAAATACACATGGCATTCAACTACACATGAAAACAAGTAACCATGTACACATACATCACATATTGTTTCAATATTAGCATACAAGTACTTGCCTGCCGCGCTGCGACGGGTTGGGAGGTAACTGAGATACCCCTCCACTCACCGCTTCACCGCCTACAATATAAAATAATCGAAATGAGGACAAATGAGTAAGACATTGCTACACACGCCCTCCCACAATCTCTAACCAAACCAACCAAACAAAAGGTTCAATTTGATCCATTCTCCCAAACATTCCAAATACCCCTAAACTGGCAGTTTTACTAGAAAATTCACCAATAAATAACTGTAAGTCCAAAAGACCTCAAACTAGTGCCCAACTTCTCTTAACGTAACTGGCTACGAAACTCTAGTTGATGGTAAACTCTAATTCGGCCAAAACAGAGGTCTAACCATCCAATGAAAAACTATAACCGCAGTCTGCCCAGAATTCAGAACAGCCCTAAAGAAAAGGCTCTAACTTTTAAACCAAAGATCCAAATAAAGTGATCTTTATCATCCTGGAAACATGGTGAAATTATCTGCATAAACCTAGTTGGGTGGCCGACCTGATTCTGACTCTAACTAGATAAAAACCTAGGTGCAACCGACTATACCCAGCATTTCTGTCAGACAGAGCAGTACGAGGAAAAACAGTCATAACTTTTAAAGTACTAGGTGAAAATTCGTGATCCAGGTGCCAAAAGAAAGCTAATGAAACCTGGATCAATTCTCCAGAAGACACAGATGTCCAATTCGGCATCTAAGACACCCAAAACTGAGGTACAACATACTGGACAGAATCAATCTACTGACAGAATTAAAACGAAACTACAAATCCAATCGGATTCTCAACTCTAATGGAATCAAACAACGAATCGGATGTCTAATTACCCTTGTAGACCAGTAGGACGACGATGATCCGCTGCAAACGGGCCTTCCTCCCTTCCCCTCTCTTCCCTCTCTTAGGGCCGGCCACCGGGAGACGACGAACGGCCGTCGACGTCGGCGGGGAACGGAGATGTTGGAGGATCTTGAGGAGGAGCGGCGGGATCACCGGAGATGGCACCACCACAGCGAGGAGGCACCAAGGAGCAGCAAGGAGCCGGCTTTGGGGAGGAGGAGGCGGCCAAAGGGGAGGGAGGAGGAGGCGGCTAGGGTTTGGGGGAGTGCCCCCATTTTGGCCGCCCCTACATGGGCCGCCAGCCCCTCTTGGGCCACTGGTCATGGATCGCGGCCCGAGTTGACGAAATAACATTTACCCCATTGTTTGGAAAAATCCGACGAAATCTGTTTCTTTTACTCCCTCCGACTTCTTTCTCTTTACCGATTCGGTTCCGGAAAGTTTTAAATCTCCTTTTTGAATAACATTCCCAGACAATCGAAACGATACAACCTAGCTGGATTTATGAGGTATTACACTCTATCCCCCTTAGAAAATATTCGACCTCGAATCTACGCAACAAACTTCGAGAAAGATAGATGAACAACTTAGATAGTTACCTGAAATGAACAAGTCGGGGTATTGTTCTCGCATGCGGGACTCCAACTCCCAAGTGGCCTCTCTCTCAGTCTGATGAGACCAAAGAACTTTGACATACTTCAGGGTCTTGTTCCTCAAAACCCGTTCTGATTCTTCTAATATCTTCACTGGCCGGGACTCGAAGGTAAGGTCTTGCTTGACAATCAAAGGCTCCAAAGGAATGACATGATCAGGGTCTCTCATAAATTTTCTCAACATCGAAACATGAAACACGTTGTGAACCCCACTCATAGAATCGGGAAGGTCCAAACGGTAAGCTAGCTTTCCAATTCGTGCCACGATTGGGAAGGGTCCAACATACCTTGGACTAACCTTCCCTTTGGTGCCGAAACGCACTACGCCTTTAGATGGCGATACTCTCAACAGAACTTCATTTCCCACCTCGAATTCCAAATCTCGTCTTCTGACATCAGCGTAGCTCTTCTGTCGGCTCTGGGCAGCCAACAAATTCTGCCTAACCTCTGCCACTCTAGCCACTGTCTGTTGAACCTAGTCGGGACCCAAGACTGCCCGCTCTCCAACCTCATTCCAGCACAACGGGGACCTGCACTTACGCCCATAAAGAACCTCGTATGGTGCAGCCCGAATACTGGCATGATAACTGTTGTTATAAGCAAACTCTGCCAAAGCTAAATGCTCTTCCCAATTCCCTTTCCAGGATAAAACACAACACCTGAGCATGTCTTCTAATGTCTGAATGGTGCGCTCAGACTGTCCATCCGTTTGGGGATGAAAGGCCGTGCTAAGACGGAGTTGTGTGCCCAATGCACTCTGCAAACTCTCCCAGAATTTAGAAACGAACTTGGCATCTCGGTCAGAAACAATAGTCTTTGGCACTCCGTGCAAGCGCACAATTTCGTACATAAAGAGGAGCCAAATCGCTTGTCAATTGGTTGTCGAATAGGAATGAAATGTGCGGACTTCTTGAACCGGTCCACAATTACCCAAATAGCATCCTTTCCTCATTGCGTGCGAGGTAAACCAACCACAAAATCCATAGATATATCGTCCCATGGCCAAACCGGTACCTCCAAGGGTTTGCATGATCCTGTTTGGTCGCTTGTGCTCAGCCTTGACCCGCTGGCACACCCCACATGATGCCACATATTGTGCGATATAAATTTTCATCCGTTTCCACCAGAAACTTTTCTTTAAATCTTTGTACATCTTGGTCTCACCAGGATGTACGGTATAAAATACGATGGGCCTCTTTCAAAATCTCGATTTAACTCGAGACTCTGTGGCACCTGAGGCGTCCTTTAAATCGCATAACGAATCAAACTTGTCCACACTGAAGTGACCTTGCTTGCCCTCAGCACAACGCTTCCTCACTCGTTGGAGCATCTGATCTTGCTGCTGTGCTACTCGCACCCGATCTGGAAGAGCTGACTCTAAAATCAACTGAGTATCGGTATGTGCGGTACCCGCAAAGCAGAAGGAAATATCCATACGCTCAAAGTCAGCAATAAGACAACTGAGGGTAGGAGGTGTCGCCTTGCGACTCAAGGCATCAGCTACCACATTAGCCTTGCCGGGATGGTACTGAATAGTAAGATCATAGTCCTTGATCAACTCTAACCATCTCCTCTGTCTCAAGTTCAAGTCATACAGGTAAAGATGTATTTCAGGGCTCTTGTGGTCGGTGAATACATCACAAGATTCACCGTACAAATAATGGCCGCCAGATCTTCAAGGCGTGAATCACCGCAGACAAGCTCTAGATCATGGGTGGGATAATTGCATTCATGCTTCTTGGTGTCTCGATGCATAGGCAATCACTTTACCATCCTGCATGAGTACACAACCAAGTCCAACTATGGACGCATCTGAATAGATAGTGAATCTCTTCCCAGGCTCAGGAAGAGTAAGAATTGGAGCAGTCACTAATCTATCTTTCAAAGTGCAAAAACTGCGCTCACAAGCATCAGACCACTGGAACCTAACACCTTTCTGTGTCAACTGGGATATTGGTTTAGCAATTGTTGAAAAACCCTCCACAAACCGCCGGTAATAGCCAGCTAAACCCAGAAAACTTCTTACTTCTTTGACATTGGTTGGTCTCTTCCACTCTACCACTGTCGAAATCTTGCTAGGATCAACTGAAATACCCTTCTGATTAATAACGTGACCCAGAAACCCAACTTCAGAAATCCAGAACTCACACTTCTTCAGCTTGGCATAGAATTGATTCTCTCTTAAAGTTTCAAGCACCAACCGCAAATGGTGGGTGTGATCCTCTTCTGTCTTAGAATTAATCAAGATATCATCTATGAATACCACCATGAAATCATCAAGGTATTGATGCAGCATACTGTTCATGGCTTCCATGAAAACTGCAGGAGCATTCGTTAGTCCAAAAGACATAACTTTATACTCATAATGACCATACCTCGTAGAGAAAGCCGTTTTCTCAATATCCTGCTCACGAATCCGAATCTGATTATAACCCGACTGGAGATCAATCTTGGAAAATATCCTAGCTCCTTTCAACTAGTCGAAAAGGTCCTCAATGCGAGGCAAATGATATTTGTTCTTCACAGTCGCCTGATTAAGCGCCCGATAATCTATGCACATACGCCAGCTGCCATCTTTCTTCTTAGTAAAAAGAACAGGCGCTCCCCATGGCGATACGCTGAAAACTCAAACCCACTTTTCTAACAAACTCCAAAGACACGAACGAGTAAGTAGCCCCCGAATCCACAAGTAAGGTACCTGTCACCACATCAGGACATCCCAAAGTCTCAGGGGTGGGCATGGCGTGAACCCCTCGATGCACCGGTCTGAGAAGACGACCGACACTCTGCGACGGAAAGGCGGAAGCAATGCTTTGGAGGAACAAATGATGGAGGTGCGAGAAGGTGCGGGATTCAATAGAACCTTGCAGAGGCGCCGGAGTAAAAGCTGCAGTGGAACCCATCTTTGGAGGGTATGCTGCGGTCAGAGCTATTTGTCAGTCTGGACTGAACCTCTGTGGAAACTGGAGGAAGAAGCTGCTGGGACGGCCTCCCATTTGATGATACTAGCTGGATTTTGCTTGCACACTGAGGACTTGTGGCCCTCCCGACCACACTGCTGGCATGTTCCCTTGAAGGAACATTCAAGCTCGATGCCCGTCACCACACGAAAACACTTCATGCCCCGACACGAGCAGACGCAAGCGTGGGCGAAGATGAAGAACGTGGCGCCAAGAGGAAGGCGCCTTCTGCTGACCGGACGGGAGTTTTGGTTCTTTTGAAACCTCTTAGCAGCGGGTCGCTGAAAAGACCCACCTCCTCCACCGAAACTCCGCTTCTGGCCACTGCCAGATCCACCGGTAGCAACAGAACCACTAGCAACATGCCCTTGCGACGAAGGAGCTCTTTCCAACTCCATCCCTCTAGCCTGCTCAACCACCGAGCTAAAATCACGCAGACCCGTCGCTCCCAGAATTTGGCGATACTCCTGATTGAGGCCCCGCCGGAACCTCTTAGCCTTCTCTTTATCATCACTTGCCACGGCTGGTACAAAACGCACCAGATTGTTGAACCCGGCCTCATACTCAGATACTGTCATCTTCCCTTGCACAAAAGTCAGGAGTGATTGCTCCATCTTCTCAATGAAGGAGTCAGGATAAAACTGTGTCCTGAACCTCTCCACAAATACCTCCCAAGTAACAGGACCCTGCGCTGGAGTCCTAGAAGACAGGACTCCTTCCCACCAGATGTCGGCCTGGCCCTTCAGCTGAAAGGCCACAAATCGCGCCTTCTGCGCGGTTGCCAGCTCTAATGCCCCAAACTGACGCTCCATGTACCTCGACAAGTCCGCAGCCTGAACCGGTGTGCCTGCTCCGTCAAAAGTGTCCAGACGAAGCGACATCCACTCACGGAGGCTCATCCCAACTTCGGGTGGAACATTAGTAGCGAGCGAGTTCCGCCACAAAGCAAAGAACAACGCAGAGAATGGTCGCCTGCAATTGTTGGCGGAGTTGTTGATTCTCCTTAATAGGTTACGAATAAGATCGGTATTGCGGCGGTGGCTCGGCCGGCCGGAGGCGCGGTGAGGCAATCTCCTCAATAGCAGCACCAGCCAACTCTTCAGACGAATACGATGTAGCTGCCGGACCGCGGCCACGACCACGACTACGGGTCGGTGGACGACCACGACCACGGCCTCTACCTCTTGCCATCTATGAACAACACAACAGAAAGAAATCCAAACACTTAGCTCAACGAACTGATAAACAAAATAATTGGAACATAACCAAGCAATTGCGGAAAACAATGGTTTACCCAACCCTTCCTATTGTGCACAGTGTGTCATTTTAATATTATTACCACGGACCTGAAGCCCGCTCGATATTAAGCGTAACACCACGACTATAAGGAAGTCAAGGTGTCACCTACAATCACTAATCTTTAGGAAATTCACAACAATAAGTATTTCTAGAATTGGCATACCACAAGGATATACGTGAATAGGAAATCATCAACAGTTTAATCAACGGATTGGAAATAAATATTTCAGGGAGATATGGTAAATACGGCCAAGTTGGCTTATTACAATTCAACACAAGGCATAAATAGAAAGCAATATTAAGTTCTCAAATGTTTTGGATTTTGGTAGTGAGTGCATCGTGTTGAACTACCCTTCATGAAACCGTTCCTCCTTGTCATTTACCTAAATAAAACAACAAAGCAAGAATGAGCCAAAGACTCAGCAAGTACTTGAAAGTAACAATCGACATCCAATGAATCATATATACTATCACAGATTGAACATTTATTGGAAACAATTCTTATGAATGGATGAAATGAAATGATGCAATGAAGGAAGTGGACATATCGCAGCATATACCGGTATAGCGAGTGAAGCACCCGTCGGTGTTCACTAAAAGTTACCGTATGAAGAACGTTTCATACGGCCGTCCAACGTGGCCCACATTGGAATGGTGGACACACGTACCCATTCTGGAATTGATGGGATTTCAGATGCCCATACTGGAATTGATGGGTCTTACACGAGAACTCCACTTTCGTGGTCATTATGAATTCATGCATGACATGATGTGATCTCATGGTAAGTTTGAACATCAAGCATTAATGGAAAGAAATACACATGGCATTCAACTACACATGAAAACAAGTAACCATGTACACATACATCACATATTGTTTCAATATTAGCATACAAGTACTTGCCTGCCGCGCTGCGATGGGTTGCGAGGTAACTGAGATACCCCTCCACTCACCGCTTCACCGCCTACAATATAAAATAATCGAAATAAGGACAAACGAGCAAGACATTGCTACACGTGCCCTCCCACAATCTCTAACCAAACCAACCAAACAAAAGGTTCAATTTGATCCATTCTCCCAAACATTCCAAATACCCCTAAACTGGCAGTTTTACTAGAAAATTCACCAATAAATAACCGTAAGTCCAAAAGACCTGAAACCAGTGCTCAACTTCTCTTAACGTAACTGGCTACGAAACTCTAGTTGATGGTAAACTCTAATTCGGCCAAAACAGATGTCTAACCATCCAATGAAAAACTATAACCGCAGTCTGCCCAGAATTCAGAACAGCCCTAAAGAAAAGGCTCTAACTTTTAAACCACGGATCCAAATAAAGTGATCTTTATCATCCTGGAAACATGGTGAAATGAGCTTCATAAGCCTAGTTGGGTGGCCGACCTGATTCTGACTCTAACTAGATCAAAACCTAGGTGCAACCGACTATACCCAGCATTTCTGTCAGACAGAGCAGTACGTGGAAAAACAGTCATAACTTTTAAACTATTGGTTGAAAATTCGTGATCCAGGTGCCAAAAGAAAGCTAATGAAACCAGAATCAATTCTCCAGAAGACATAGATGTCCAATTCTACATCTAAGACACCCAAAACTGAGGTACAACGTACTGGACAGAATCAATCTACTGACAGAATTAAAACGAAACTACAAATCCAATCGGATTCTCAACTCTAATGGAATCAAACAACGAATCGGATGTCTAATTACCCTTGTAGACCAGTAGGACGACGATGATCCACTGCACACGGGCCTTCCTCCCTTCCCCTCTCTTCCCTCTCTTAGGGCCGGCCACCGGGAGACGACGAACGGCCGTCGACGTCGGCGGGGAACGGAGATGTTGGAGGGGATCTTGAGGAGGAGCGACGGGGATCACCGGAGATGGCACCACCACAGCGAGGAGGCACCAATGAGCAGCAAGGGAGCCGGCTTTGGGGAGGGGAGGAGGCGGCTAGGGTTTGGGGGGAGTGGGCCGGCCGACCCCCTCTTGGGCCACCTTGGTCGCGGACTGCGGCCCAGGTTGACATAAAATAACATTTACCCCCCCCCCCCGCGCTGTTTGGAAAAATCCGACGAAAGCTGTTTCTTTTACTCCCTTCGACTTCTTTCTCTTTACCGATTCGGTTCCGGAAAGTTTTAAATCTCGTTTTCGAATAACATTCCCAGACAATCGAAATGATACAACCTAGCTGGATTTATGAGGAATTACAGAGCTTTTATGAACACTATTGTTTTATAACATTAATTGTGCAACAACGAAGAACCATTAAAACGGATGACATATACATATACCATGCATACACCTTTGCTTCTTTGTTATCCTATTTTCAGCTTATCAAAAGCCGAGGACGGCTTTGTTTTCAAGAAGGGGACGATGATGAGGACATCACCCCTATGGATACAAACACATTTGCTATGCTTGCTATTCCAATTACAAGAGCTCGTACGCTTCACTTAAATTAATAGGTGAGCTCGTTTTTAGGAGTGTATTTATATTATATGAACTATAGGATGCTATGTAATGATGAAAATATATATTTGTGCAGTATCACATCACTTTTTGTCCAAGCTAAGCAAGAGTTCGAGCTGGACACGTTTTGTAGTCCAATTCGGCCTCCGGAGACAGCACCGACTTTAAACATGCATAACTTTTGCAAACGGATGCCGATTCGTGTGTTCTTGGGCTTGTTGGACAGCTTATTCCGAGACCTTTCCAATGGATCCAGCCCCACCTCCAAATTCCTTTTGTAGAATTCAGAATCATCAAAAGAAAATGTTATATCACCAATTTGGACCGATTTGGACCTTGTAATCGTTGGGCCCATCTTCCTAGCCGCCTCCCCCTCCATGGGCTGCACTATTCATGGAGGTACTGTTCATGTGAACAGTACCATGTGAATAGTACCACCCCTTAGTTGTTTGTTATGTGAGGCTTCCCCTCTCCTATTTAAGGAGGTCGCACCCCTTTAGTTTTCTTTGGGTTTTTCTTAAGAGATTATTCTAATTAGCAGTCTCACCGCACGTTCGGTTGAGGAACCCCAACTTGTGAACTTAATATTTATTTGCAATACAATTTCAGATTACATATTCTACTCTCTTGCTTGTGTTATCGATTCGCTTGCAGGAGATAGCCTTCTGGGCGAGGTCGGCCGCATTCGGCACGGTTGATAACCATCGGAGCAGTGGTGTAGTGATTGCGAGGGGATCAATCTGTTTTGGTCGGAGCCTTTGGATCATCAATGCGTGTTCTCCACAATCACCTTATCTGTACCTTTCGGAAGATCGGGCCGCCGTCACATCAGTGACTGGTCCAACATGTATACCCTTTTTTCAAACCCTTTCGAATCAAGTGAGCTTCGATCTGCGCCGGGTTGTTAAACATTTTCATATTACCGCAATCAATGCATGGACAGTACATACAATTTGAAGGATTGCGGGAAGGCTACGATAGCACAAAATAAAAATTTTACCGCGCAACCAAGGAGCCTCCGCTAGAAATAGATCACGAGATTGCCACTAGACGCGCCAACTCGTAGCGGAAGTAGAGTCGATGTAGCGAGTCGATGCGGTCGTAGTCGTAGTCGTACTCGCCGCGCGATCTTCTTCTTCGAGTAGTCGTACTCGCCGCGCGTCTTCTCCTCCGAGTGTCACGAGTTGTGGATCGTCCTAGTGCTGATGCTTCGCAACAACACCTCCAAGGTATCCATACGTATGGGGCAGGGGCATCACACGCTGGAGTGCTAGTACCGGCGGCGTGGTTGAGGAAGCTGTGGCTATTAGGGTTTTGGAAAGTTCTTCTAAAAGATCATCACACCCCTTGCCACCGCCCCTCTATTTATAGGCATCCATAATAAGTCTCGAACTTGAGGCCCATTAGGAACTCGTGGCCTACAAGAATTCGGATCACCATCCAAATCAAATCCTAGCCCTTTAAGTGTGCAACCCTATAGGTTCATGTGTAATCGGTTGTAACTCGGAAACTCTTTTCCAACTACTAGTCGTTAGCGGTACCTAGCAGCACATAACGATTTCCAAACACACATAGAATATATCGGACAAACCTTAATGCAATATGATGTACGACCAAGTCCATGTCACTAACGATCAACTCGTATCTCTATACAACCAGTTCATATTTGCTCTCGACCAATTCGTAACTCCTTACGACTAGGTTTCGACCACTTAGTGACCATGTTCGACCAGCCTACGACCAGCTCGTATCTCCATACGAGTAATCCATATCTGATCGAACTGAAAGACCTTCTCGTGTATTCTCCCTTTGCCTCGCGATGTCTGGTTGAACTCCAGGTGAGAGGTTGTATCATCCATCGACTGTTCAATACTTTCTCGATCAAGTGTCGAATAATTTCATGTGGTCGACACTTCGACCACTAGTGGCATGGCTATGCACTTTCTTTATCCGACCACAACGAGGGGCTCAAATACATCTCTCCTGTTATATTAGAAGGGGCAAATCTCATATCTGACCAGTCACATCCCTCCGCATATTTCATAGCATACCCGAAAGCTACCTTTATAACTACCCAGTTACGAGTAGCGTTTGGCAACCGCTAAGAGTGCTACTACATATGTAGGAAACCATGCTGATCTCAAGTCTAAGGATTATACATCATTATTGCTTGAGACCAACTAATGATACATAGAATCATAACACTCTCAACAGTGTCTCAATGTGGGTCTTTTCCAACACTATGTTCTCTAACATGTGTCCATATTATTGGTTTGATATCTTCATATCCATGACTTGTGAAACATAGTCATCAACCAATACATATGCTAGTCTATTCATATGTATTCTCATATGTTTCCGACTAGGAAACGTTTAAGAATAATCATCACATAAATATAGAGTTTCACAATCAAGTCACATACTTGATAATAAATATTATTGATATTATTCTAGGAACAAGATAACATATTATCCAATGTTATGAACATAATGAAATATAATCATCTTTATGATTGCCTCTAGGGCATATTTCCAATACATTTTATCTCCTTCTTCAACATATCCTACTCGGCGGTTGTTCTAAAAGCAAACACGCCATTAATGTACTCTTCACTCACACGGTTCTCAACATACATCTAGTTTCAGTCCATCTACACTACGCACATAACAAATTAGTATTAAATTATATTAATAAACCACAAGTACTCTTCCTATTAACCAAACATAATAAAATTTATTAGTGATTAACCTAGAGCAAATATAGAGGGTTACAAATCGTTACCCTCAGAGCTCACGACGAATATCCCAAATTAATATCCCACGAGATCCTCCTCCCTTTCTTCCTCCTCTCCTCCCTTCCTCCTCTCTTTAGCTTCCTCCTTTCTCTCCTCCCTTCCTCCTCTCTTTAGCTTCCTCCTTTCCTTTTCCTCCTCGCCTCATTCCTTCCCTTCCTTCTCCTCTCTAAGGTGGCGCGGTGGGGAGGAGGAGGCGAGGGTGGCGCAATGGGGAGGAGGCAACAGGTGGCGGCTCAAATGGGAATGGGCGGGTGGTCAGTCGGAACTGTATTTATAATGCGCATATCACATATGGTTCTTATTATGAACCGTCGTGATATGGACCTATCCTGAGATGGTTTCTAAATACAACTGTCAGTGATACTTCACAAATGGTTCTGAACAAGAACCGTTTGTGAAGTATCACAGACGGTTGTATTTAGAAACCGTCTGTGATAGGTCCATATCATAGGCGGTTCCAAGAGAACCGTCTGTGATTATTTTATCACAGACAGTTCCTTAGAATCATCTGTGATGAGGCGTCTTCTATAGCCTGTTTTGTAGTAGTGTTATATGTTGACAGGAGCTTGGAGCTTACAAGCTTACATACATTGGATGGTTACATGCCTATTTATAGGCCATAAAAACCGATGCAAATGAACTACTGATTCAATTACACCACAGACTCAGGCTATCTGTAGTCAAAACCAAATTTACTTCCATTTTTCTTGCTAATTATAACATTTACTATCTAAAGACAACCACTACCTGTTTCTTGTATTTCTACTATGTGATAACTTGGACATGCTTTTCTTGTTTGTATATTGGTTCTTTTACCAAACAGCTAGCTCACAACCAAGGATAACAAAGAAACTCCAGCTCTTTTATCTTTACTGCCACATTGCTTAACAACTCAATTTTGCTTTTGTTTACTGCCACAGAAGGTTCAACTTCATCTACTATCTTGCATGCCGACCTAGCAATGGCAGTGCATGTAACTTTTGGCAAGAAAATAAATTAAATATCCAACACAAGTTAATTGATGATACGGTGTCATCGGATTAGCCTTCTACATATGTACATTCATGTTATCTTGTTTCAATTTCAGTGCACATGTAGATAATGTCCAGTTACTTACCATTGTTTTTTTTTTCCTTTGCAGTGAGGATGTCCAATGATGCATAGAACATCATGTCAACCACCAAACCGGAGTATATTCTCTAAGAGTAGTATTTTCTATGTGTAGCGATGGAGCAGTTGAAAACATATGCAGCCCTGTAGTTATAATTTGGTGTTATTGGTTATCATTGTTGTCAATTATTGTAGGGGGGCATCAATCGATGGCCAAAGGATGTTTATGGCAGTGTCGATTGATGAACCAATGTGCCAAACGAGCCTGTATGGTCTTTTTTTCGAAGACTACCTATATGATCTTTCTTATTTATTGTATTAATAAAGAATGAAATGAGTTCATTCATGTTCATTTGCATATTTATTTTATATGAATTTTTCAAGGTAAATGAACAGTAGTATGTTGCAAGACGTTGTCTGTTGTGTCATAAGCAGGGTTATTAAGGCGTCGCCCAAGCGACGCTTAGGCGGTAAGGCGCTCGGGAGCTCTATGGCGTCGTCGTCGCCTTGCCAGGAAGGTCCATGGCGTCCGCCTCACGGCTATGGCGTCGCTTAGGCGGCGGGGAAGGCTGAGGCGGGCGCCATAGGCAGCCTGGAGCGGGAGATGCGGAGGGGGCTAGCGGGCAAATTGAAGGAGAACCTGTCGCGTGAACCCTGTCGTCGCTCCATCCTTGTCGCGCCTCCATCTACTGCAGCACCACCGTCCCCATCGCGGCGTGCCCTCTCCACTGCACTTTAGATCCAGGTAAGCATCTGCCTCCCTCCCGGTCTACCCTCCTTGCCGGCTCCCCCTGCGACCCGGCCTCCACCTCCCCCTCCCTCCTGTGGTCCCGCCTCCCTCCCTGCCTCAGTTGCTCTTCCCCCTCCCTCCCGGCTCCCCCTCCCTCCCCGCCGCGCCTCCCCCTCCCTCTCCGCTGCGGCTGCGCCCTCCCTGGGAGGGAGGGGGAGGTTGGGTCGCCGACTTCGCTTGGGGAAGGGATGGGGGAGGAGCCCAGTCGGGAAGGGAAGTCGGGTCGCCGTCTGGAGGGAGAGGGAGAGGGGGAGCCCGAGCCCGAGCCAGGAGGGGGAGGAGGAGGGGTTGTGCGGTGTGCCGAATTGCGATTTTCTCTGCTAGCCCGCCCGCATTTATGCGTTATTGCGTTGCTCTGCTGCTCTTCGCAAGCTTTGCTACTGTGGAGAAAGAAAAGGTGGGCGGCCAGCGGCCGGATCTTCTGCCTTCTAGCCTCATCTGCAGTGTCTTTACGGCCTTCGCCCGGTGGGCCGGCTTCGCTTCTAACCGCCTTTGCTACACTGTCGCCTTAGGATGTGTAAGGCGTCGTCTCGCCTCGCGCCTTACCGCTTAAAAGGTGTGAGGGGGGTGAGTCGCCTCGCCTCGCCTTACCACCTTAATAACCATGGTCATAAGAGATGTGTTGGTACTAAAAAGGTGTTGCTACCTTGCCACCTTGCAACACTCTTTATTTCATACAACATCACTTATCATGTGTTGCAACAGACCTACATTGGCAACTCCAGTAATAACAACACTTATCCTATGTGTTGTTATAGGTCCCAGCAACACATTATTGAAGCTATAACAACACACGTGTGTTACTATATCCCAGTCCTACTGTAGTGTCTAAAGCAATGTGGAATTGCTTCATACCTTACTCCGCCAGGAATATCTCAATGGATCAATGGGGTATCTGAACGACGGAACCGGGCATTGTTAGACATGGTTCAGTCAATGATAAGTAAATATAATTTTCCATTGTATTTCTGGAGATACACTCTAGAACATAGGATTTCATTTTAATTAGGGTTCCATCAAAAACAGTAGAGAAGATACCATACGAGATATATACTGAGAAATATCCTGGATTGTCTTTTCTCAAAATATGAGGTTGTGAGGTATATGTAAAACGTTTGACGTATGAGTCGGATAAATGCTTCGTTCCGGGGTATCTTAAGAAAACTAAAGGATATTACTTTTATAAGCGGGATGGTAACAAAGTGTTTGTTGCCTAAAATGGTGTCTTCTTGGAGAAAAAGTTTTTGTCCAGAGGAGTTAGTGGGAGTAAGGTGCAACTCGAATAAGTTTGAAAAACATCCAAAATATTTTAACTCATCTTGAACCTCTATAGGATAAAAAAAATTATAGAACCTGTAAATAAGATATCAGCCCCACGTAGATCTAAATGGTGTCTTCTTGTAGAAATTGCCCTATCGCCAGTTCAATTGGCGACCAGAACATCTCCGTACTATTCCAATTGGCGACAGAGATACTGTCACCAATTGAAATAGCGATAGGAAAATTTCGTCATTCGAAATAGCGACAAACACCTATTATGTAAATAAAAAAAAATTGACTTTTTTATTATCTTTTAAATTAATATTATTTTAAAAAAAATCTCAATCTTGGCACCTTTTTTTTGTTAAGAATGAGAATATTTGATTGCATGCATTGTAGGAAAACTTAGCTTTAGTAACGGTTTGAGCGAGTAGTTTTGTTTGAGTAACAGTAATGATAGCAGGATATGTCATCAATGTTCGTGTATGTTACAAACCAATTGAAATATTTCCAAAACAAAGAAAAGATACGCTGACATGCAAGCAACTTTGTTATTGGTGCTCACTTGTCCAGTCATACAAGCATTCGAGAAACAAACTGGCGAAAATGACATATAGTTTATAAAAATCTGACGTTTCATCTACTAACTTAAATTTGATGTTTAATCATTTTAAAAGGCCTAGTCAACTCTAGTACTCTTCCAAGAGTAAATGTACATAATCATACATAGTCCGAGGATTGTGGAACAACTTCAGTAGCCATGGCATCCACACTTCTGTCCTGTGTTACTGGTTTGATGACCAAAGTATTTCTTCAATCCGAATATCGTCGTGTTCTTCTTCAGGTGGCTGCAAATTACCATCTATTGTGGCCAAAGCCAATGAGATGAAGGGCTTGCTTCTGTAGCGGAGTAGAGTGTGGGTATGCACCGCACCCCAAAATTTTTAGAAAAACAGTAAAGATTATATCTTCTTCAGCCCAGCCCATCACCAGGCCCAGCCGGTCCAAATACTCCCTAGCTTTTCTAGTCTTCTCCCCAATCCCCAATCCCCAATCCCCAATTCCCAAACCTAATCTGAAATCTCACCTCCCCCACTGGCCGCCGCCAAGACGGCAAGAGCTGGGAGGCCGGGTCGCCGGGAGCACCGCCGAGCATGAGATCAGTGCGTTGGCGGCGCGGCGTGGGACGGGACGGGGCGGTGCCACGGTGGGAGGGGGGGCGGCGGCGCCCTGCTGAGTCGGATGCCGACCTGCCGCCTGCCGCGGCGTTAGGCGAGCCGCCGCTCGGTGTCGCTGCGCCTGCGTGGCTGCGCCTCGCTCTGCGCTCTGCGCCCTGCGACTGCCGCTGGACTGGAGTGGTCGGCGACCGGCGTCCGCGGTCCGCCTGCGCCCTGCGCCTCACGCCCCTGCGGCTTGCCGCCTGGACTGGACGCCGTCGCCGAGTGACCCGAGTGGCCGAATCACCATCTCGTCGACGCCTTGTCGCCTGGAGGATGGAGCCTAGAACCGAGCCGTGGGCGTGGAGGTGGAGAGTGGAGACTGAGACAGCTAGACAGGAGACTAGTACTACTACTACTGGGGTCGGGAGTGGGGAGCTGTGGCCTGTGGGCTGTGGTGGTCTGTGGAGTGGAGGCGTGTAGCTTTAAGAAGCTTAATGCTTAAGTTGCTTACTTGCTTGATGAGTACTCAATAACTCATTGGTGAGCGATGATGTAACGCAGTGAGTGAATCAATGAATGTGTCAATGTGTCATATGTGATGTATTGCTTTGTCTGCGTGTGCGGTGTGCATGAGTCTGAAATCGATTACTATTTAAGTATTGACGATACTATTTGAGTATTAACTTGAATACTTGACTGGGATATAATTAGACTGTTGGGGCCTCTTTTACTCTTTTATTGGTATGTTTGTCTAGTTGTCTTGATAGTTGATTAGTAACATTACTTGATACTTGGTAGACCATTAGACTATATGGTATGCCGTATGCTAATGTAGTAAACTAGTAATGTACTAATTTGAAAATCTTGTTATGATATGTCAATGTAGATTGTAAAGACATGAAGAGGAATAGAGACATCCTTTCTTTTTTTTCGAGACCACGAAGTGAAGACAAAGAATATTCCATCTTCATCACCGGCTGAAGGGGTCCTGGAGGTAAAGGAGACTCAAGAAGGTAGAGGGGGAACTCAAGCAAGTGGGAATCAACTGACTTCTTCTTAGGCGGAGAATATTGATCTTGTGATTGATGTTGTGATTCTTGTCAATGACCAACCCCAATACCAGCCGAGAAGCGCAGGAGCTTCAAATACACTTATTGGTAGTGAGGAAAGCATTTATGATGTTGATCTTCTTCCACATGATCCAGGGAAAAGGAAGCCCATCACGAGCTATGATGTCAATGATCAAGATGCAGTTCGGAGAGAATATATTATGAAAGGGCCATGCCATCCTTATACACATGATTTTCCTATCAGAGAAATATCAGGTAAAAGACGTCACTTCAGTCTTAATTGGTTTGATAAGTAGGCATTGGATTGAATATAGTGTCGAAAAGGATGCTGCATTTTGCTTTGTCTGTTATTTGTTCAAGGAGAAAACTATAGGGGGTGATAGCTTTGTTAAAGATGGTTGGAGAAATTGGAATAAATATGATGCACTTGAAAACTATAGGGGGTGATAGCCTTTTGGAAGATCAAAGCGTTTTTCCCCTAAACAAACAAATGATGATCATTTCAGAAGGGAAGTATATCTTGGCATCATTGATAGTGTTCTTCAAGAGCTTGATAATCGGTTTGACAAAGTTAATATGGAGTTGCTTGTGTGCATGTTTGCCTTGAGTCCTCACAACTCATTTGAAGCCTTTGATAAGGAGAAAGTACTTAACCTTGTAAATTTTATCCCAATGAGTTCTCAAGTCTGATTTGATGAGACTCTCTTTCCAACTTGATAACTTCATTGATGACATGCGAAGTGATGATAGGTTTAAGGACCTCAACAATCTTGGTGACCTTTCTATTAAGCTTGTTGAAACAAAAAAGTATGAAGTTTACAAGTTGGTATACTTGCTTCTCAAATCGGTATTGCTCCTACCCGGTGGCGGCGGCGTTGAAAGAGTATTTTACGCTATGAGTCTTGTGAAGAACAAGTTGAGAAATAGTATGGGTGATCAATTCTTGAATGATTGTTTAGTCATATTTATTGAGAGAGAAATTTTCTTGAAGGTTAATGAAGATGATGTAATGAAACGTTTTCAAGGCATGAAAACGCGTAAAGTGGTATTATAATTTTCTTTGAATAGTTACATATTTTGTAATTTGTATTGTGCTTTAGACAAATTTAGAATCTACGTGTTGGATTTATGATATTATGAAATCATTGTATACACTATAACATTATAAGTGTGAAGTGTGCACCCCCATCATCTAATTTCTAGCTCCGCCACTGCTTGCTTCATGGAATCCGAGCTGTTCTTGCTGACGCTGAGCGAAGGGAGATAGATGACCAGCATGTGAAGCTGTGGTTGTCTGAACCAGTGTTTTACTTTTCGGTGGCGAAAAAAATTCGGAGGGACCGGTAAGACCGGTTACCGGCGAAAACCGGAAATTTTGACCGAATTTTTCAAATATTTTTTAAAAAAAAATGAATTTTAAATTTACAAAAATAATCAAATTTGAACATAATTCATGCAAATTCAAAAAAAAATTGAATAAATTTTATTAAAACCGAAATTTCACTACCGATAATTTCGTCGGTAGCCTTTTCACTGGTCTGAACTCAAGAAAGTCGCATACGATTTAGAAGATATCGTCGATGAGTTTGTCTACAGGAGGACGCCGACTGAAGCCCACGAGCAGGGTGATCTCAAAAGGAAATTTCAGGTACTTGATACTGCTATCTCTCCACTGCATGATGAATGCATAGAAAACAAAACGTTGGAGGAAATTAGGAATATTAGGAGTAGAGTTGACTCCATTAGCAATTATCGAAAGAACCTTTCGTTGAGAGAGGATGATGGTCAAATCAGAGAAAAAGCAAGAGTTATGCTGCATGCCCTTCTCAGTGATAACAATAGTACTGATAGCAACTTGCAAGTATTTTCTGTAGTTGCAATGGGTGGCATGGAAGACTACGCTGGCAACACTTGTATATAACGATGAGCAGGTGAAAGATCACTTCCAGATAAGGTCTTGGGCTTGGGTATCACAAGTTTACGATGTAACAAGGATAACAAAAGCTATTATCGAATCTATTACCAGAGAAGCTTGTGGTTTGTCCGGGTTGGAAGCACTTCAAAACAGGTTGACAAGGATGCATTGCGGATGCCTCTAGTCAGTGGAGGTAGAGGAAGCCAGGTTCTGATAACTACAAGGAATCAAAAGGTCGCCCAGCTCTTGAGCAAAGTGCCACCAATCAATTTGGATGGCCTAAAGACAGCAGCAAGCTGGACTTTGTTCTGTCACTGCATCACGCAAGGATGCCCTTCTTCCAAGCTTCCTGAAACGCCTGAAACCATCGGTAGAGATATAGTTGAGGAGTGCTGTGCAGTTCCACTGATGATAAGGGTTCTTGGAGGTCTACTGTCTTCTGAAACCAATGAGGAATCATGGAATGATATCCTTGACGCTGATATTTGGAAGGAAGGGAACGACTGGGTTCTTGATGTCCTGAAGTTGAGCTAAGCTCACTTGCAAGCGGAGCTGAAGCATTATGTGCTCTGTTTCCCAAAGGGTACTGTTGAACCGAAACAGTGACTAGAGGGGGTGAATAGGAGCACGATTTCTTTTTCACCTTGTTCGGACTCAACACGTTTTTCACTCCAATAACTATGAGAGCTATGAAGATCAAAGTACAAGCATAGCGGAAGACTTATATTGAATCCAATCGAAACTCCGAAGCAAAACAACCAAAAACATTAAAAACTCAATTCACAATGAGTTGGGCGGTCAGACCTCTCAACATGGGCGGTCTGATCTCTCCATGGGCGGTCTGACTTCCAGTACGATAAACAGTAAAATCAGCCCGAAAATAAAATCACAAATATGTTTAACTTTTGATCCACAACTCCAAACTTCACGAAACTTGAAACACACATTCTCTAGGATGCCAGGAACCTATTCCAATCAAGGATCGTGAAGATCTTTACCAAAGTTCTAACATTTTTCCGTTTGAGTGAAGGTTGCTCCAAAACCGAGTCAAAACTAAAATATGATCCAAAAACTTGCTCGTGGGTTAAAGATGATCAATATGATCCTAGATGTATTCCCACATGTTACAGCAAGTAAGATCCAAGCCAGAAACCAAAGAAAAATCGAAGGATCAAAGAAACCACCAAAATCACAAAATAAAGAACAAGAAGAGGATCATCTTGGGGAATCTTGCTTGGATTAATTTGAGATAGATGTTGGTTTACAACCACTCCATCATGGAGGATAAAATACTAAACACTTGAGCACACAATCAATCCAACTCTCTAGAGCCCTAACCTCTCCACCACCTCTCCCTAAACACAAACTAGGGTTTCTTCAAATACAAGGATTGGGGTGCACAACTAGCACCCTCCCCTATTTATAGTGAATGCTAGCTTCTAGAAGGGTATTCCTAATGGGCACCCGTTAAGCCCACACACAAATGGGTTTAACTCATGCACGCATTTCAAAGCGTTGTCTTCATCTTCTTTTGACCTAAACCACTTCTCCTTGCACCGCGGTTTAGCCAAAAGCCATCAAGATGGTATTTTAGTGAAGTTACCAAAATATTCCTTCTCGGTCCTTCTCCAAAGACTGGGTCCAAACTTCATGAAGCAATCCCTTGCTTCGCCACGTGTAGATCAACGGCTCTCTTCATGTCGGCAAGTCTCTCCCATCCGGCTTCCACCGAAACCACCATGGTACTTACACCAACCCCCGTACTACTTGATGCAACCCGTCGCACCGAACTTCCCGTTCGGCCATTCTTATCCATTTTGTGTCATGTTTGAGTCCATCGACTTCACCCGACATACTCGATCGTTCTGAACCTCAGCTCTCCAAACCTAGTCCCGATCATCCTCGCCGTTGACCTACAAGCCACCTGCACAACAACAGACCAAGAAATCGATTCCGGGAACAAATTCTTCACAACTTGACCCACGTTAGTCAAAACATGCATCATGCAACACATATGCACGGAAACCCATAAACTTGACCTAAACTACAATCATCGCCACCAAGATGGTCGCCGAACAAGTCAAAACCGGTCAGACCACCACCTATGGCTGGTCTGACCGCCCAGCAGGGGACTTAGCCAAATTTCCTCCTTGAAAATCCGAGACCTCTCTGGAAATTTCAAACGATAGAACTTTTGACTCGAAACTCCAAAAATTATGAGACCAAGTGTAGGAGAATCCTCTTTCTTGCCTACACCCTCTATTTTTAGCCCAGCTCCAAATTCAAAGACACTTAATGGTCGGTCAGACCGCCGCCTATGGCCGGTCTGACCACCAGCCTCTGGGTCTAAGGTCTGACCGGTCTGGCCGTCAAAGGTGGCCGATCTGACCACTAGCCTCTAGGCCCAAGACCTGGCCGGTCTGACCACTAGAGGTGACCGGTCTAACCGCCGCCCTGGCCGGTCTGACCGCCAATGACCTGACAGCACCTGAACTTTGCTAAAAACACGTGATTCGACAAACCTTCAACGTCATTGCCAATTGTAACATCATCTTAAGATCATGAGTATATCCCCATGATATCCACAGGTACTTGTTCCATAAGGAAAACATTGTGAGAATGTGGATTGCCCATGGATATCCAGTGACAAAGCATTCAGATAGGATGCAATCAATGGGTGACAAGCACATCTCTGAACTAGTTGGGAGGTCATTCTTCCAGTGTAAGCATTCCAGAGGTCTTGGCTGCTATTTCACGACGCACGATCTTATCCATGACCCGGCAGTCTCTTGTCATGGATCAAAATCAAGAACAACAACTGCAGAGCCTAACACCAAACTTCAGCAATGCAAGGGCCGACATTAGAAGAAAGCATGACCGGCACTTTTCAGCCTTCGTCCGGGCCAAAGCATGGGAGACTCCTTTAATAGTACACTCAAGCCGAAGTCAAAATCAAGAACCACTGAGGTCAGTGCTGTTATGTTTAGATGGTGGAAACGGCGAATTCTCTGAGCTGAACACTGTCGGCTATTTAGTTGTGCTGCACTTTGAAAGAGATTTCTTTGCTAAACCTCATCTGAGATACCTACGAGTGCTGGAACTTAGCGGCTGCAGACTATCCGAGCACTATTGGCAACTTGAAGCAACTAAGATACCTCGGGCTTTCTTTTACAGATATTGTGAGATTACCTCAGGCGGTATGTAGCCTCCACAATCTGCAGACACTAGACCTGAGATGCTGCAAATTCCTAGTCGAGCTGCCCAAAGATATAGGACAATTACGGAATTTACGCCACCTTGATTGCAATGTCTTAGGCAGGAATGATTCTGCAATACCTGTCTGCAAGTTAAGGGAGATACCGGAGGGCATTGGAAAGTTGACTAAGCGGCAAACGCTCCCTGTTTTAGTCGTGCACTTGAATGCGCTGACAGCAGGAGTGGAAGAACTCGAAGACCTGAACAATCTCCATGGGCCACTGAGGATTTCATGCCTCGAGCACATTACATGGGAGCGCACAGGTGAAACAAGAAATGCAGATCTGAGAAGAAAGGTGCATGTTACACAATTGAGTTTGGAGTGGAGCAGTCACATACGCTACGGTGATAGATTAAAGTACAAATCCATGGAAGAAGTTGACCATGGCAAGGAAGTGCTTGAAAGCCTTGAGCCTCATAATAACATTCAGTGGACTGAAATAGACAAGTACCAGGGATCAAGCTATCACAGGTGGGTTGGATATCCTTCTTTTCAGCAACTAGAGACAGTCATCATCCGTCATTTTTTTATGTGATAATCTCCCACCATTAGGACAACTTCCTCACCTCAGGCATCTTGAGGTCAGGGAGATGAGTAGTGTCCGAGCTGTAGGAAAGGAATTGCATGGTGAAGGGACAGCACTGCTACAATTCCCAGCTCTTCAGACATTGTGGTTTGATGAGATGCCATCTTGGCATGTGTGGTGGCGGGCAGAGGACCAACAAGATTTCCCTTGCCTGCAAGAGCTTAAGATCTCCTACTGTCCCAGCCTGAATTCTCTATCTCTGTACAATATGACAGCCCTGAAGAAATTGAGCATCAAAGGTTGCAAGAACCTTATGGCAGTAACAGGGCTAGAAGAATGTTGGATGACAACCAAGCATAGTCAAATCAGTTGTTCAGACTGTAGGATCGTTAACGGCAATTAGAGGAAGGTGAATGATTGTAATTCGCAGTAGAAGTTTTGCTTTAAATCTACTGTTTTCCAATTGTGCAATCTGTGAACATAGTTAATAGCACAAAAACAAACAAAAAACAAAAATAATAATTTTTTCGGTAGTGTAGCAATCAGTACACAGTGCTGTACCAACAGCAGCCGGTTTAAAATCTGCTTCGCTTCCAGCCGATCGCATCGTGTACTGCAGCAACAATAATGGTGCACTGTAGCAACAGTAGATGTATTTACTGTAACAAATTAATTAAAAAGAAAAGATTATGCTTTCTTTTATTTGCTCCGAACAGCAACAATGTTTCTTTTTCTCATACTCAGCCAAAAGCACATAGCTAAATACTATTCTCACGCATGCATGCACAACCAATAAAAGTTACGTCACTACCTTTTCCTTTGGAGACAACGCATGAATAACAAGCTTTGTTTAATCTCTAACAACCAAAGCTAGTACACCTCCAAACATAAGAAACAACCAACCTGTAGTAGCACTATCAACTCAATGCCACATGCAAACCGCATGTCCCTGCCGATGCTTGCTCTTGGCCTCATGTGAAAAGAAGATAGTGGTAAGAAGATGACTGGAAGATGCAAACTCATCAACCTTAAGTTACAGCATAAACCCATCCTCAAACGACGAGCCTGCCTCCCTCTGTCCTTTGGAGAACACGTCCTTGGTCCAAAAATCAAGCTCCTCCCTGCAGACGACCTTGCTTTCTCTACGAGAGAAACCAGTAGCGCCTCGCACCCGTGCTTTCCACCGAAGAAAACAAAAACACATCAATCACATCAAACAATCCATGTCCAGCACATGTGCGGTGGTTGAGTGTATATATATATAAGTGGACCAGCGGCTACACTTAATCACCCACCTAAGCCCTAATTACATGGGCTTAACCTATAAGCTTATAACTTAATTATAAAATATTCTATTTTAGATACCCTAAAATATATCACGTGTCGTAGTCTTCGGACCGCACCTCCGTATCTCTAACACACATCATCCATCTTTAATCTTCATACGTTCCAACTCGAGCTCGACCGCCTCCTCCAGCATCTTCGACCCTTAGGATCATGACTTCATACTAAATCATCTCCCGGTCATCGCCGTAGACCACGATCGCCTCCGATTTACCCTGCACATGCAAAGACCAAATCAACATATTTTTCTGACACAAGTTCTTCCCAACTTGATCGACATAAATCCACACAACACGACGCGTCTCAACTAATATCAGTAAATAATATTGTCAATTATTTATTAGCTAAATTATATTAGATCTAGCCACATGGTTTAACGCAGACACTTCAGGACAGAGTGAAACTGTGAATGGCAATAGCGCAGGACTGCCAACTCTACCAAGAGAACTCGAGGTTGTGTAGATCTACGATTGCATGTAGCTCGCAGATTCAAGCCTCCAACAGGCTGCAGAGATTACAAGGGCGTTTCGACTAAGGTACAAACTGAACGTTTGTCAATTTCTCAAATTCTATGAACATTTGATAATAAACTCTGCTTGACCATATGTCACCGCGTGCATTTTCGTTCGTTCAGGTCTAATTCAGACGTGGGAGACCCTGATCAGAGTGAATTTGGTGTGGGCATTGTTCTGATCATCTAGCTTACCCCTAAAACCCTTGCTCTGAAAAAAGTTACCCTAAAACCAGTGCTCCCCTGCCAAAGGATTGCTGCCGGACCCACTGTATCAGCGGGAAATGCAGATGATTTCTAAATTTGAATCAGCAACTCACGCGCGAATTATCGGCTCCTGTTGACAGTTAAGATCACTAAAACATGGCATTTGGAAGCTTTGGACGATTTGCTACTTACTGATGTACTTTTTCAATCATGTTTCTCTTTGTAGAACAAGGACTCAACCTTCATGGAACTATTTGCCCATATTTCAATTCAAATTTGAATTCATATCTATCATTTTTTAAACTTTTTTTTAATGAAAAGTTTATTTTTTCACAAAAAAAAATTGAACTAAAAAATGGAATTGATTATATCCCCTCTAATATGGGATATATCATTCTTTCCCGTGTAATTGATTTTTATCCCTCTTTACATAAAATCATTGAGGATATGCCACTATTGAGATTGAATTAACCATATTACCCCCATTCCCTTTCTTCCTCCCAAATCCTCCTCTTCTCCCTAACCTCACTAGCTATGGTAACCATCACCACTCGTCTCTCTCTACTCCTCACTCTCCACACTGCCGCCGCCTCCCCTTCCACGTGCACTGCCACCCCTCTCAGCCCGTACCGTCGCATCCCGTCTCTTTCCCGGCCTCTTCCTGACCACAGCCTCCCACACACCATGGCATCTTGTCGGCTCCATGGCCGCGGGACTTGAAAAGAGGAGCGGGAGAAAGAAGGTGAGAGGGTAGGGTAAAGTCGTCCATAATAGTACATTCTCATGAATTTCAACTAGAAGAAGGTAAATAATCAATTATATTGAAAATAATGGTATATTCTATATTACCAACCGAGGGGGGTAAATAATCAATCTCCTTAAAAAATGGTCGATCTGTCTTACCGCCGGTGACCCTGGTATAATCTTTGCCCTTGGTAGAATTTTCTCTACACCACGTATGAGTCGAGAAATGACAAGGAAAAAAATGGCAATTTGTATAGGCTGTTAGAAGTAATCTTGATGGTTCCTTAATTAACACATATAATTAGGGAGTTAATTATTTAGTGGAGTTAGTGGCTGCATGTATGTATGAGTTAGTGGGAGATGTGGCTACATGCATGAGTTAGTGGGAGATGTGGTTTTTATGGTTGCATGTGCACTAGTACGTGTGTGGGTGTGTAGCCTATATAAGCCTATGTGATCAGGTTGTGGAAGATGGGTTTTTAAGAGAAAAATACAAAGAAAATTGCCCCACTGTGTTGTTCTTCCCGTGTGCGTTAAAACATTGAGTTTGGTGTTTGATTTTGGGCGGATCCAGAGTTTGATCCAACATTTGGTATCAGAGCTTGGTCTATGCCCAAAATCATACCAAAAGGTATGGAGATTCTTGATGCGGCGGCGTCGGCACCGGCAAGCACACCAACGAAGGAGAGTTCCGCGGTGTCGCTTCACTACCCCGTGCTCACAAGGAGCAACTATGCGATGTGGGCGATGAAGATGAAGGTGTACAT
Source organism: Hsuehochloa calcarea (assembly GCA_036346395.1). Classification (NCBI taxonomy): domain Eukaryota; kingdom Viridiplantae; phylum Streptophyta; class Magnoliopsida; order Poales; family Poaceae; genus Hsuehochloa; species Hsuehochloa calcarea. The sequence goes on from CM070594.1 coordinate 21,844,012, forward strand.
GAGAGCCCAAGGCGTATGGGACGCCATCGAGCCCGATGACACCGACACACGTAAGGACCAAATGGCATTGGCGGCCATTTACCAGGGTATTCCAGAAGACACGCTCTTCCTGTTGGCTGAGAAGGAGACGGCCAAAGCTGCGTGGGAGGCATTGAAGACCATGCACATGGGAGCCGAGCACGTGAGGAAATAAGGTGCGTTTGACCCTCAAATCGAGTTTGAGGTCTTTGCGCATGAAGGAATCGGAGTCGGTTGACGACTTCGTCGTCCGGTTGACAACAATCGTCAACAAAATCCGAGGTCTCGGTGAGAAGATGGAGGGGGGCTATGCGGTAAGGAAATTTCTTCGTGCAGCCCCCGCCAAGTTTCTACCGGTAGTCTCCCCAATCGAGCAATTTGGTGACCTCAAGGCAATGACGATTGAAGAGTTGATCAGCCGTTTGAAGGCGCACGAAGAACGATGGGTATCTTATGGTGTAGGGACCGAAGATCAGTACCTACTACTGACGAAGGCCGAGTGGGAGGCTCGATCCAAGGAGCGCAACGGCTTTGGCAAGAAGAACAATGCATTTGACAAGACGAAAGTGCGCTGCTACAACTGTCAAGAGTACGGGCACTTTGCTAGGGAGTGCCACAAGTCGAAGAAGACGACGTCTCTTCTTGCTGTAGCGGACGTTGATGACAAGCCAGCATTGCTTTAATGCCAACAAGGAGTGTTCATCATGTTGTTTTTTTTGTTGTTTGGCACAGTAGGAGTGTTGCATGTGTCATTTATTTCTTTGTGCATGTAGGAGGTGTGTTACATACGTGTGTATATTTGTGTTATGATCATGCATGTAGGTGAGCCAGTGCATGATGCATGTGGGTGCGCAAGAGTTGTTGTAGGTGTGTCCAAGTTCTCATGTGTGTAAGCTCTAGTGGGAGTCTCTGTCGCCGTCTAGTTGTGTTACCAGCGAAAGATAATCGGAGCTGAGGTAAGCGAAAGACGCCGACAAATTGTTACCGATGGCATAGTCAGCAAGAAGGCGGCAAAACTCCTTGGAGATGCGTCAGGAGACCGGACTTCGGCTTGTGAGTCAATACATCAAGATTACGGGGGAGAATGTTAGAAGTAATCTTGATGGTTCCTTAATTAACACATATAATTAGGGAGTTAATTATTTAGTGGAGTTAGTGGCTGCATGTATGCATGAGTTAGTGGGAGATGTGGCTGCATGCATGAGTTAGTGGGAGATGTGGTTTTCATGGTTGCATGTGCACTAGTACGTGTGTGGGTGTGTAGCCTATATAAACCTATGTGATCAGGTTGTGGAAGATGGGTTTTTAAGAGAGAAATACAAAAGAAAATTGTTCCACTGTGTTGTTCTTTCCGTGTGCGTTAAAACATTGAGTTTGATGCTTAATTTTGGACGGATTCAGAGTTTGATCCAACATAGGCGCGCCGTGCCGGCTGTTCAGCGGCGCGGTGTCCCTGTGCCCGGCGTACGCCCGATCAATCTTGACGGTGGAGAACCAGTCGCACGTAAGTGTTGCTGTCTCGCGCGCGCGCGTGTCGTTGGCGAAGTGCCACTTGACTCTGACCCCAAGTGTTGCTGTTAAGTTAAAACAAAATGTTGATCCTCGTCCTGTGCTAAACATCAGGCCCTGCCAAGCTAGCTCACTCTAAGCCACTGCTAATTATACTGATGTTCATCTCTGGCTATATCTAGTGATAGGGCCATATATCCTCATTTTCGAAATTCTACTTTTTTTTTTCTTACTAAACGTAACAATCAAAGTTTATGTACGGGTGTGCAATAGTGGAGGCTGACCAGCTAATTAATTTTGCATCGGTATATTAAAGAAGCACATGTGCTATCAGCTTAATTTATACAATCAGCCTACCGCCAGGAACACGAGGTTTGTTGACAAAAACTTCGTATCTCTATACGGATTTGGGATCATGTGGCGCGTACGGTAGCGTAGGTCTCACATTTTTCTGTGCGTCATCATTAATAGTAAACTGTTAATTATGCTTGCTTATTAGGCACAGCTTGCTATCCACGTCACATGCACACTACTGAACTATAGTAATTATGCACACTGCTGAACTATAGTAATTCCAAAGATGTAAATCCAGGAAACTTTATGAAGTAGTAGTAGCAGCAGCAGCTAGAACTGAAACCGCAGTAAAAGAAAAAGAAAAAGAAAAAAGAAGATATTTTGAGACGTACGTGATTAAGTTACAATTAAGTAGTTTCTCAGAGAAAATAAGTTACAAGTGCTAGCTAGTTTAATTTCTGAGAAAGAAACCAGGAAACATTTTTCTGATGATCAGACGGCCATGGGCAGCCGGAGGGTGGCGGCTGCAGCTGTGGCAGGCGCGCCGTCGCCGCCTACCGCGAGGTGCCCGCCGCGCGCGAGTATGGACCTGTAGATCTCGACGAGCACCTTCTCGTCGTACTCCTTGAGCTGCCGCGGCCGCACGAAGGCCTCGGAGCCCGCGGGGCAGTAGGGCGCGCCGGCGCCGTAACCGACGGCGGGGGAGGACGCCAGCCGCAGCATGGCCGAAACGTACGCGTCGCGGAGGCGCGCGAGCCACCGCCGCGGCGAGAGCGCACGGAGCAGCCGCCGCTCGAGGCCTCGGCCCACGCGCCACCCGCGTCGCCGGCGCCGACGGAGACCCTCCTGCGCTGGCGCGCCGCCACCGAGCTCGGCGGTGGGGAGCGGCGGGCGACGCTGGGCTGCGGCGGCGTCGAGGCGGTAATACCCTTGTCGCTTCCAGTAGGCCTTGATGCCGCCCTTGTAGGTGCGGTCCATGGCTGCTTGGCCTCCGGCCGTCTCTCCTGGGTTTCTTGGTTTGGTCGTTTTAGAGGTGAATGCAGCTTGCGATTGCGAGTGTCTGTCTGTATTAAAATGGTGTACGAGTTTGTAGGTTTTAAGAGGCAGATTTTTTTGTGTGCAGTGGACTCCCCGCAAGATTAGCTATTTCAATGATTGGGCGGCAAATTAAGCTTACCTACTATAGGATTTTATTTTGTAATGACAGGATCGCGGACTCACGAAAGTAGGAAGCCAGGAAGGCAGTGCTGGGACATGTGTAGACTACACTACCGAATAATTAAAATTCTATTATATAAATCAGGAAGTTATATGAGTAAGAGATTATAGATCGTTATCACTGGACATGCAATGCAGTTGAAAAATAGTTGAAACAGCCTGATTCAATGTCGCGTGAGTCGGTGTAGTGCTGGTAGTCGATCGTCCAACATGCTTAGCCATCGATTGTCTCATCCACCAACCTCTAGCATTCCCAACGTAAGTCACGGATAGTCCTCGATCAACACAGCAGCGCCTCTACGGTATCCACAAGTTTAGGAGTGGAACGTCGTGCGCTGGTGTGCTAGAACCAACACGAACAGCAAGACCTTTAGGATTGTGACAACTAAGGTTTCGATAGGTAGTGCATCCTTTCCTAATAACCCCATGCCTCCCTCATAAAGAGTCCACAACGGATTCAATCGGAATTAATTTGTTCCAACCCATTAAATGTGTGACCCTATAGGTTCATGCATAATCAGCTGTGATCCGGAAACTCTTTTTCGATCACTAGTCGGTAGCGGTTCCTAGCAGTACGTAGTGACTCCCGAATACACATAACGATCAAATCGAACGAACTTTATGCAATATGATCCGTGACCAGATCTTTATCACTCACGACTAGTTCGTAACTTCTTACAACCAATTCGCATCTGGTTACGACCAGTTCGTAGCACCTTACAACCATTTCGCCGACCAATTTGTGATCATGTACGACTAGTTCATGACTAATCCATATCCCCGTACGAACCAGTTAGAATATGGTCGAACTAAGCGACCTACTTGCGTATTCTTTTTTTTGTCTCACGATATGTTATGAAACTCCAGGTGAGATATGTGTCATACATATATCTTTTCTGTTATGCTAGGAGAGACAAATCTCATATCCGACTAGTCACATCTCTCTACATGTTTCATAATATATCTTAAAGTTACATTTATAACTATCCAATTTCGGAGTAGCGTTTGTACCGTTACACATGTATAAAATCATCATGATCTCAAGTCTAAGGAATATATAACATCATTACTTGAGACCAACTAATGACACATAAAAAGTATAACTATCTCAATAGTGTCTCAAAGTGGATCAATCCAACATCATAGCAGGTCCAACTTGCCGCCATTGCTCGAATCCCTCGATTCGTGGTCTTGTATGTATCCAGAAGATTTCATAGGGTAGACTTACAAAGGAGGTACTCTTAAATTAAGCCTTCCTTCGTCCTATTTTTGCTCTTTCATTGACTTTGCAGGAGATTTAACTAGTTGTTCGTATAACACTCAGTACGTACTTCACCAAGGAGTACTGTTATAGACTTATTATGATGAGTACATTGCATGATTTTTCACATGGCGCAAGGTAAATTTAACGTGACTATCTTTTGACAACGCGCGTCCTGTTTGTCTGTTGCATATAAATAATATATAAAAAAACAGAGTGAATTGATCTGATAACATGTTCAGCCTGCAAAATTCAAGCAACCAGGACAACAGTATGCTCTACATATCTTACCCTGAAAGCTTAATTTTTGTAGTAGTACTAGCATCTTAGCAGCTGGAGCAAGATCTTTCTAAAGTTACGCTCCAAGCGATTAGTTCATCTGGACTGGACTGCAGCCTGCAGCCTGCAGCCTGCAGCCTCCAGGGAGAGCAGAACGGAGCATTAATATTGGTAATTGTAGAAACAGTGAGGGGTGTATCGGTGTATGTGAAGAACAAAACTGTAGAGTACGAGTGTAGTGTTCAGGAGGCGATAGCATCGTATTTAAGGAAGGAAGGGGAGGTTGTTAGGTGTCTGGCTCCGTGCATTAATGGCGATCGGTGAGGAGATGGGCGGTAACCGCCAACCTCCGAGCCGTCAACCTCCGAGCCGTCCATCGTCGCTTCGTTCCGTGCGGTGGCGGCATACTGGCATGTGCGATGCGTTCCTGTGCCCGCGTCCGCTCACGCCTAAGGGCTCCATGGCCGGAGCACGACTCCCCCGGATTTAAAGCTCGCCGTCCTTTTGGTCGTGAATGGTTGGTGTATGGGGGTGAAACGCTTGACGCCCGAATACGATCTGTACTGTACTCACTTTCACTTTCGAGCCTTTTCTTTCACCCTTTCGGTTTTGAGCTGGTTTCAGCGACAGTGGCTTGGCTCAGCCCGTTGTGTTTGGGCTGCCCAGTCGCCTACTAAACTAACACGGAGTTAGTGGGACTTAGGAAGTTTTTAACTATTGTTGGAACCGACGATATCCTCGTGTGCGATAGAATAATCACAATAAACGTATAATAGATAGAGAAAGAATTTATTTACTAGATCCTACAAAACCTACGTCTTTAAAAGCCGAATCGCGATGGCTCTGTCAGTACAATGAATTTTTCTTTTCTTACTACTAGATTTACAAGATATCAACACTACATATTTATTCTCCGATTATATATTCAACTCGGACTCACAATCCATCCTACTTTCGAGACACATCCTCTTTTTTTACCTTATTATACATGGCCATACATAATAACTATGTTTGACATGCCGATTGGACTAGAGTCCAGCCACCAGATGGAGAAGCTGACTCACTGCCCAACCAAAAGGTTCGAATGAGCATCCAAATTAGACATGATATCGGTTCATGTGTTTATTGATTCGACATCTACTACCAGAGGGGCAAGTCATCTTCGCAAATTAAGAATGAATCACCGATGTCACTATCTTGAGTGGCTTTGTAAAAGCTAGCGGACCTGACGAAGCAAGAGCAGGCATTGGCTCTTTGCATTGGTCCCGGCTTGGCACACATTTAGCATCATTAAATAGCACATTTGCTACTATGGATTTTAGCACAACTGCACTTTGAGACATGCATGCACCACTTGAGTTCTTCGTCATGCTACTATTTGAGTTCTCGATCATGCTACTATTTATAATTTCAAATATACATAGTATATATATGCTACTGTTACATCGATTATTATTATAAGAATTAAAGTAATCACAAAAGTATACTTATACCTAACAACATGTTTGACTCGAACTCGTAGTCCGTCCCGCTTTCTAGACACAACTCATTTCCTTCATCTTATTATATATGAGTTATACGCAACAACTATGTTTCACATGTCGGTTGGACTAGCCACCAGATGGAGAAGCTGATTCACTGCCCAACCAAAAGGTTCGAATGAGCATCCAAATCAGACATGCTATCGGTTCATGTGTTTGTCTTATCCTCCTGGTCTCTGTCTCCTGTAACGGGCATCGCGTACCGAATGCAGGAGGAAGTATAATTGATTCGGCATCTACTACAAGAGGGGCAAGCCATCTTCGCAAATTAAGAATGAATCACCAATGTCACTATCTTGAGTGGCCATGTAAAAGCTAGCGGACCTGACGAAGCAAGAGCAAGCATTGGCTCTTTGCATTGGTCCCGGCTTGGCACACATTTAGCATCATTAAATAGCGCATTTGCTACTACGAAGAAGCGTAATTGAATCACAGATGTATAGCAGTACTATCTACCCCGCTACATGTTCGACTCGGATTCGTAGTCTGTACCTTAGGAGACTTAACCTCCCGCATCCTCAGCCCATTATATTTGGTAACCCAGTACAACTGCGCCTCCTCCTGTAAGGCTGTGTCCGGAAAATGTACGCTGCGCTCCCACTTTCTGGCCTTTCACCTTATTATATATGATTTATACACAATAAATATCCACCTTAGCGAATACACCACTTTGAAGAAAATACAAGAGAACACTTTGACACACTTTGCGCATCCGAGGGCTAGGGGTTACCTCCTTGCTCAGCAATTTGTGACTCCCAACAAGTCGAGACAATGCTCGAACTTATTGGCGGTGACGGGCTTGGTCAATATATCCACAACATTATCATCGATGTGCACCTTCATCAAATCAATCTCTCCAGAGTTAATCAACTACCTGATCATGTGTGTCGATGATCGGAACACGGGGTTCCCTATCGAGCTTATCCGGGAAATGATACGATAATGCTACCAAAATGAAGACCAATGAGGATATTACAGAATCAATTACTCTTAACTTGATTCGGGTTTTACAGAATACATGGGCTACCCGTTTATAGTATTTGAAGGGGTTGCAGTTAATACTGCTACTGGCACCTCTAATCTTCATGCACGTTCATCAAGTTAGTCTTGAACCGATACATCCTTTAGCCAACTGTCGTAAGTTGCCAGATGTGCCAATAGCCGCCTTCCCACTAGTCACGTGGGTAACTGTTATGTCTTCTGACTAGTTTGCTGGTCGGGGATTGTCCGAAACCATATAGCAGGTCGGAATATCTCCATAGTTGGTCGTCTTGTGACCCAAATTGGTCGTTGACTAGTTTGGTTATAACAAGGGGAATTAGACTTCCTTTGTATAATGGTGGTAGATTCATAACCGTTATAAAGTGGGTCTCTTTATTAGGTAGGCCACCTTTGATATGAACTATGACTTTGACTAAAAAAAGGTTGATCTAGTCAAGAATCCTCATCAGCTAGCCTCCAAGGCTTAAGAAAATAATATTTACTTAAGGATTTTTTCTCTCAAAACGTGCATCAATAAGATTTGATCTAGCATAGTCATTTAATGGAAATGTAGGAGAAATAAAAAAATTCTGATTTTGTTGGAAACCGTATCCGGAGGTTGTGGTAAGTGGGCGAACAGTTCACAGTAAAAGGGATAAAAATACAAGGCTCAACTCTCACGATCCTGGCTACGAACTCACAAGGCTCAAAACCACGCAATCGTTGAACTGCTCGACAAGTTATTATCAACCGTGCACGAATACCCAGATGACCTGATCACGAAAATCAATTCCTGCATACACCGAAGAAGCATGCAAGAACAAGATAAATGAGCAATGTGATATTGCAAATAGGAATTAAAATTTTATTGATAAGTGGGGTTTCGAAGAACAATGTCGTTGTTGATCTCGCCGAACAAGAGGACAAAGTATAAAATAGCAAAGCTCAACTTTAATCAACAAAATCCGCCAAACCCTAAGGGTGACGGCCACTATATAAAGGAGGAAGAGAGGGGCGGTGGCTATAGGTACTGTTCATGTATGAACGGTAACATGTGAACAGTGCCAAACCCTAGGTGTTCAGCTACATAAGCATGAGATCCCCTGTAGCCCAATCGTGCAACAAAAACCACGTCCTCCTGTGGCCCCAAAATAAAAATCACGTGTTCCCATGTCTCCCACCAACACGCGCCCCACGTAACCGATAGTAAAAAACTCTCCCCTCCCCGCAAATCCGACATGCATACAAGAAACACACATTCTCGTACTCGATCAACCACCCTCCGTCCCCTTCTGAGGAATCGACAGTAAGAATGACTCTAGGCCGTCCCCCACACGGGCGCGGGGGCACCCCGTCAGTGGTAATCGGTCATCGTCGCTCGTGTTGGGCAGATCTGCCTCTACTGCATGCAGATTTCACCCATCATTTACTGTCGTGCTCAGCAAGATGGTAGACACGCTGAGTTCCTCAATGCAGATGGCTACTCTGGTAGTAAACGTCATGCCTCTAACAGTAAGCCTCCCCCCGACAACCGGGATCCTCTACTCCACAGCTCGGTTCTAACGCCACCCCCACTGTTTCTCTGAGTGAGATGAGGATACCGGACACAGAGCGGTCGTTCACTCACGTTTGTTGTTTTTTGGTTTTGTATGCGCTCTTTTATTGTCGTCATACCATTTCATTAATGACATATTCCCTACCATGCTTCTATCACATGTTTTATTGTATTCCATATCTAGCTTTTACAGGATTTCCCATTGCAAATTACAGTGTTAATTGTGAAAAAGAATTATGTCCCGTGTGTCAACGAATTATGTCTCGTGTGTCAACACTTTACTGTGCTGAATGTTATCATTTATTGTTATCAAGACGCGGATGTTCCAGACTACATGGTGTTGCAGATCTGAATGCAGTTCAAGAATTTGGCCAAGGCTTACTAGTTCTACTGCCAGTATATGCGTCATGCTGGGTTTGGAGTCAGGAAGAGCAGGAGCAAGAAGAAGGTCAAAGAGTTTTGTTGCAATCTGGAAGGGAAACACGACTACTACTTGCTAGAAAAGGTGTGTGAACATTGCAAAACCTCGGAGAGGATTGGGTGTAGGACCTTTGTGAAGCTGAAGAAAAGCCTTAAGGATGATTTCGTCTACGTCAAAAGGGTTGCATTGCAGCACAATCATCCCCTCGCTAGGACGTCGTCCTTGGTCGTGTTCATGCAATCGCACTAGAACCTTGATCCATCCTTGATGCAGCTCGTCGACAATATGTAGATCGGCAGGGTCCCTCACAACGTCATGATGAACGTTTTGTTCGAGATGCATCGAGGGCAGCATAACATACCATTCATTACTCATGACCTCGAAAACTTGTATTTACTGGCTCGCCTCACTATCTTTACTGTATTGTTCCTGGGCGATTTACTGTGTTGTTTCTTAGCAACTACTTTTATTGGATGCCTACGTAGATTTACTGTACTACTGATCCATTTTACTATCCATACTAGGAAGGTTGCAAATACACGCACTTAGCACACCAACGATGTAAACAAGTTGATGGCTTTCTTCAAGAAGTGTCGGTGTAGAATGACAAGTTCTACTACGACATACAAGTTCATGAGAACGATATTATGAAGAAAAAAACATCTTCTAGAGCACACGACTGTCGTGCGGAGTATGCTAACTTCGGAGACATCGTCACATTCGACGCAACGTACAAAACCAACAGGTACAAGATGCCTCTGGCTATGTTTGTTGGCTCCAACCACCATCAGTAGGACACCATCTTCAACATCGCGCTGCTCCGGAACAAGAATGCAACATCCTTCGAGTGGCTGTTCAAGACGTTCTCAACTTGCATGGAGGGCAAGGACCCTATCTGCATCCTAACAGGTGATATTTTTTCGTGTCCATTCGTATTTACTCAATCTGTTGAACAAATTTACTGACCCTCTAACGTGTTCTTTACTGTGTATCAAAAACCTGCAGATTTTTACTGTGTGTTAATGTTTATTGCATCTGCTAGATATATTTTACTGATTATTGCACGTACTGAAGAAGTACAAGCAGCTCTGAACAAGTTGATGAAGATGAGCAAACAAGATCACAACCATTTGGTATGAGTCGACAGGCTAAGTCTCTTGGCAGGAGGGAGGGCCAGCATGGGACAAGCATTCAAATCTCAAAAATTGAATTGAGAGCCTTGCCTTCAGAGTCTTCTGTTTTTATTATGTATTTTCCGCTCGCTCTTTGTAAGTTTCCTTGTGCAAGCATGGCTGCAACATCCTCTTAAGGCGGCAAGCCCATGTAGGCTAAAGCCGAGCAAGTCACTTCTCAGTGACTTGACTCTATCCTAAGCCCTTGTATCACTTTTGAAGAAATGAAATGTTTGGGCTTTTTAGCTACCGTTGAGCCTTAAAAAAGCATTCCATCGATCAAGCCGTTGTAGGTTTGTAATGATTTGTTAATTGCTCACCACCGCCATCACCTGATCCCCGGCTCAACGCCACCACCTCACGGCCGGCCACTTGCTGCCTAGCGAGTACCAGATCTGGAACCCTGCCAAGGGATGTGAAGTGTGTTGGGTTGGTTTTTGGTTGAAATGTTATATGGGTTGGTTTGGCTTGGATCCTAAGGGATGTGAAGTGGGCTGATTTGGTTTGGGGAAGTGGAATTTGTTGTTGTGGGTTGGATTGAAAATGGGTTGGTTTCTCAACCATCAGCAGACCTACGTACGTATCCATATGTACAATGTACTGGCAATTGACTAATTAGTGACGACGAAACGAGCTCTATTTCACGAAAAAATGGTACTACAGGAGTAGATTGCAGTGTAAGTAAATTAAGATGCGATCGGGACCCGCAGTTAGCCGGCAGGGAAAAGAAAAGGAGATTGGCAATGAAAGGTATCATGGAGTGGAAAGTATAGAGAGGCGAGTGCTGAATGCGCATTCAGTCGTTCTTTTCCATATGGGATGACCGGTAGTGTCTTTGCTTGCAAGCTTCCTACCCTCGCACACAAACGTTATACAATATAGTTTGCGATTCATCATTAGTACATGACTTGGCACGGACGGACGCGGCTGGTGCTAATCATGTCTCCGCGATATTAACATCACGTAAGGATCAGCTGTTTGCTTGCCACACTGAATTATACAGTAGGAGCCGGTGGTTTAGATGGGGGAAGAAAATGGAAAATTTGCAGCAAACGCTGCGCCCAACAGACCTGTCCAGAGTGTAAATTTGCAGTACTTCCACCATCGGTTTCAGCAGCTGGAGTTCAGAAGCATAAGTACTCACTACCTGGTTTGCTGCGTGTAGAGGGAGGCACGCAACGCGGTCGGTCGATCCGTGGACAAACCCACCAAGCGCATCGTCCGTTCGCCTCCGCCGTTCTCTGGCCACCAACCAAAGTACTCGAAGCACAGCGCGTGAAGAGTGCCGAGTTGCGCCACCTCGAGCTGCCTTTGCCCTCCACGCAACAACTACTTCCACTTTAACCGTGCATGTCCCCGGCCCGGCTAGGCTAGCTTACTTCTCGCTCGCTCGCTCTCTCTCTCCCTCCAGTAATCACATACGCCGAGATTCCAACGCAGACGCCACCAACCCCTCCACCACCTCACCGTCTCCTCTCTCCCATTTGGCCTTCCCATTTCTAGCAGTTTTACGGTCTGCGGCGTGGGGCCGTGACTGGAAGGATGGGAATTTTTATGCTCGCCTGTCATTTTGGCAGCTAAGAATACACACTCGCTTGCCCCCATGTGCAGTGTGTCTTCTGGAAGATGGATAGTCATTCGTGTCATGATGACACGATGGATGATGAATCTGAGGAGTTGTGAGGAGTTGTGAGGTATAATATTTCTTGTGGGAGAAATATTACTCCATTTTTTTTATTCTCCAGAGTATGCAGGAGAAAGATCGACTAATTTATTGGTGCCCGTTGTGAAGGTTGCCTAGCCGTCGGATCGACTACTAACTCATCACTTGTGTGGTTTTGTACAATCCTGCCTCAATAGTTGTTGCCACGACAGTGTTCTCACTAACTTTAGACTCGTGTGGTATCGATCGGTCAACGAGAGAGTGGTGACGCCGCCCATTCTGACCGCGTTTCCAATTTCAACTGTTCTCTGACTCGTGCTTTCTGATGGGGCATGCAACTAGCTAAGCTAGACAGCGCATGCGCACACGCGTGTCCGGCCCTCGTGATCGATCGGTCGATTAAATTTCCTTTCCATTCGGCGTTGTAACTTTTGGAAAGCAATGGGTTTGATCCAGCAGTCGGTCTATGTACAGACATTCTATCTAAACTCTAGTAAGATCTCTAGTCTATAAAAAGAGGCACTAGTTATTGTAAAAGACTGATCGATTGAAGAACAATAAATAGAAGTAATAAGTCTTCTACATCTCTGTGTTCAATCTACTATTCTGTTCTTATGTTCTTTCATTATTTGATATGATTCTATGTTTATCTACGAGGTGATCGTTCGGACTGGATTCGCTAGCCAGGGTTCCTCAATACGTTATCAGTACGATCGACTTTTCTCGGATCAAATGGTAACCGTCGAAGAACGACACTCGTAGATTGACTCGTTTTTCTAAATCGCTTTCAATTCCACAATTGTTGCTTTCTAGATTGTTTTATCTTACGGTGTAAATCTGCTCTAATCTACCGTGAGCCGACTTGAAGTCGCTGGCACAATGCCGATCGGTAGATTACAAGGAAGAGTAAATGATGATTACAGTGTGGATTGCAAATACGTTCTAATCTACCACGAGCCGACTTGAAGTCGCCGACAAAACCGATCGGTGGATTACGCATGAGCAGTAATTGCACATGAACAGTAATTGCGTATCTACAGTGATTGTGCATGAACAGTATCGCAATAAAATAGTAAAAATACGAAAAAAGGAGGACGCGGTCGGCACCGCCAACGGCCGGCCCGGGCCATCAACGGCCTGGAGCCACGCCGCCCCCATACGGGCCATCGCCACTGCACCGCAACTCCACCACCGGTGGCCTCCACCGCTTAGAGCGCCTCACGGCCACGGCATCACCCACACGCCGCCCGGCCGCATCTCCCGCACGAGGTCGAGCCGCTGCCGACCCCACAAGACCGGCACGAGGCTGTGTGCGCCGCGGAGCCACCACCGACCACGAGAAGTGGCGTCGGCTCGACCGCCCGCCATGCACCGCTTGAAGCCGACGCAACCCGCCGCATGGCCACTGGCACCATCCAAATCAAGAAAAAAGGGGTGGGAAGCGCCGCCGCCATGGAGCCGCGCCCGGCCACCCGCCTGCAACTCTAGGCGCCGAAGCACCGCATGCTCACCGCCGACCACCACCGGCGGCTCGCATGTCTGCGATCACGCTGGCGCCGCCGCGCACCGGTGCACAACCCCCACATGAGGCTCCACCCAAAGCGCGCTGCCCCATTAGCCGAACAACTCCTCGCATGATCGGCCGTCGACTTGAAGCGACCACGAGTCATCGCGCATGGCCACTGTTGTCGCCCACCGCGACATCGCTTCCGCCGGCCGCCTCCGTCGCGCCTTCCCGGTTGACCCACACGCGACGCCGACGCCGCACGCCAGCACTTGAAGCGCCGCCGCCTCACCCGGTGAATAGGGTAGGGAAACCCAACCCCGATTCGGTCCCTTTGACCCGGCTGTGTGGGCCGGCGGAACTGACCTAGGGAAAACAAACAGGCCGTGGAAATTGGCCCAGCCGAAAATTCAGAGAAAAAGAAGAAAAAAAGGGAGAAAAATGAAAAATCCTGGTTTTTGCAAAAAGACCCTCACTTGAACGAGACCATGAACGACGAACACCAAGTCCCCAATTCCTAATGGAACGACAACTTGACCTTGAATTGCAGAATGAATCAATGGATCGCCTTGTCCTCTCTCAATGTCCTCGCATGAATTCAGGTTTTGAAAGAACAAGCAATAGCTATGTTTCTATTCTTATGCATAAACTGGTCTAAGGCAAAAGGCACAAAATACATGAGTATATAAGACCCTAGGGCCAACCACAAGGTATGTAAACCGACTCCAACTCATCCCTACACGGATTTGGACTCAAACTCACACAAAAGGAAAACCTAAATTTACAGCCGAAGGATTGCTTTGGTTATTGCAGTGCGACGGTGGTGTTTCTGAGGCTGGGCCTTACCCATTGTGTGGGTATTGGAATAAACTTTCCAACAAGCCCAAGATCACCCCAATCGGTCTTCGTATATGGAAGTTATGACCTTTTTATTACGAGCATGTTGGGCTGTCCTGAACCGAATCCGAATTGAATTCTGAGTTGATTCCGAGTTTGATTTCGGTTGGATATGTGGAAGGTCCGAATTGGGCTTGGAAATCTTATCCAAAACTTGGATTTTATATTCTTGGGCTTCTCCCCTTCTCCCCTCTTGGTCGCGTGGGATTCTTCTCCCTTGTTGGCCGCATTTGTTGCCCTCCTTCATGACTTTGTCCCCGGCCTCCCTCTCCTCCCTCTTGGTTACAAAGTCTTTAAACTTGTCGACCCTGAGAATACACAAAGTATTGCTTTTAGGTAGTATCCAATATTCATGGACAACACAAGGAAACTCATTAAGAAACAAATGCATCTGTTGATTAAGAAGGTTGGCTCTTGCTATAGTCATTGGACTTTTTGGTGCTTCATGAACATGCTCAATGCACTCTTGGAGAATTGGAAGATGCAGTCGTAGTAAAGATATCCTCATTATCCTCTCTTTCTTCAAGAAAAGTCGTCCTTGGCTTTTGATAGCCTGAAAATATGCTAAAGAAAGAAAACAACGTATATACATGGTATATGTATTTATCATCCAAACTCCTTCCGTTTAGCACATGATGATTTGCTGAAATCGTACTAATAAAAGAAAACAACGCATATACATGATATATATTCAAAAATATAAAAGGCTGAATATAAAAATAAAATTACAGAATATAAAGATTCAGAATGATATTGAGTAATATAAGTGTAATACCCCGGAATTTAATCAGGTAATTAGGAATTTAGCCGGGATAAGAAAAGGCAACAAAAGAAGAGAAAATACCTGAAAAGAAAGGGGGATTTCTGCTTTTATTCGACAACTTGGGCTCGGGCGCGGCCAGAGGGGCCCAAGTGTGGCCGCCATAAAGGGGCGGGGGTTCCCACCCCAAAACCCTAATCCCCTCCTCCTCTCCCCATTCCTCCCACTTGAGCCGCCGCCTCTCCCCACCTCTCCCTGCTGTGCGCCGTTGTTCGTCATATTTGGGTACGTTGCGTTCATTTTATGATCTGATTACCTCTTAGAACGGTGTATGTATCGTCTTTATGTTTCTTTTGGCACCGAGATCACATGATTTGGATCTACGGTTTAGGAGTTATGGTAGTTTTACCGCGACTGATCAGGAGAGCTGACGAGTTGTGGTAGATTGCATTGTCTGGTTATTATGAATTTTTATAGGCCGAATTACAAAAGCCACCCAAAATGAATATTTTAGAGGAGTCAGAAATATTTCCAAGCTGATAAAGAACACAATTTTTAGAGTTTGCAAACAAAAGTTATGAAATTTTTACCGTCGCTGTTTTGCTAACTGTCAGATTGCAGAGATAGAAAACTTAGAAAAACTTTACCTGAATATAAGAATTAGTAGGAGGTCGAATCAGGAGATTTGTCCAACTAGACTATTGTAGCTGGTTTTGTCATGATTCCATAGAGTCCAATATCACCCCATTCCGAGTTGCGTAGCAAAAGTTATGGTGGTTTTAGTACTCTATCCAGAAAACCCGACGTGAAGTTGATGTTTTTTTAATTGGCCTGGTAGGGGTATTACTTCTCTGATTCAGCGAGGCTCACCAACTAGACTTAGTTGGATAATTTAATTATCTTTCCAGAAAGTCTAAGAAAATTTTATTTGGACCCCTGTACTAATAGATATGGATTTTTGAAGTTGACTGTCCACCGAGGGGACAGATCGACGTTTAGGAGTTTGGGGTCGGGATCGAGTTAGGAGTTTTGCAAGTCCATGGTTGTTGTTATATAGGTTGTTTTGATCTGCTGCTGTGTCTTAGCATGTGTTATAACTATTATTCAGGTGGTGGACCGGTGCATGGAGCAGCTCATTCTGTACATCCCTCGTTCTCTCGTGGTTAAGGCAAGTACAGTAGTGGTAAATTTCATGTATGCATGATGATTTAAAGTATTGACCATGTGCATCATGATATCATATTGGAGGCATGGTCACGTGGTGACCAAGCATTAATTGAGGTCCCCGTCATGAATATGATGGGCTTTTGGGTCCCCATACTTGTGGAGTATAGGCTAAGGTCCCTGTGCTAGAAGGCACATGCATGGGTGTGCATCGACGGATGCACACTCCGCAATACCGGTATATGCAAAAGAGAGAAATAAAAGTTCATTTGAACAGTTTGCATCGCATAAGCATGAGACATATTTGTTATTGGGTTATGTGGATGGATGTTGTTAATTACAGTTGTGTTAGCTATTGTCTTACTATTTGTACTTTGCTGAGTCTTGGACTCACTCTTGCTGATGTTGTGTTTTTAGGTACCTCGTTTGCGGACGGCATGCATGGGAGGGAGTAGGGTTGTTTTGGTTGTACTCACTACCACATATTCTTTAAAAGATAATTATCATTTAGACCATACCTTAATAACAAGCAAACTGCTTAAGGATTAACTTTGGCTATACTTGAATGCATTGGTTTATTTGTAATAATGAGAGTGGTAAATTTTAATTATGCTTGCTTACGTTTTAGCTGAGTAGATTATTTATGAATGCTTCGATGAACTTTGGATGTTGAAATAGTGATAATTTTATAAGCATCTATTGGAATCTCCGGTAAACTTAGTTATACAAAGGAGGTTCTCTCGAAATTCTTTGTAGTGTCTTAGATTTGTATTTGTTATATTGTTATTTTAGTAGCATTCTAGGCTCATGTTAATGGGTGTTACAATAATGATCAAATATTCAAGAGTATATGGTATTTGAAATATATATATATATATATATATATATATATATATATATATATATATATATATATAAAGGATATAAGTCACAAAGACTGAATTTGATATTCGGATGATATTAAACGTTCTCAATATGTATTCAAGTATATATTTATATTACAAATATTGTCCTTGATATTTGTATGATATATATTCAATAATATTCTTGGTTACTATTTAATGAACAGTATTATGAATAATATTCATCCGAAATATTCGTCCAATATTCGTCCTTGATATTCGTTCACAGTATTCTTGAATAATATTTTGATTATGAATAGTATTCATGAATAGTATATGACTTAATTCAGGATCTTTTGCAGGTTGGCGAAACTAATATTACGGCCGGTTTGTGTAGCAGTAGTTGTTTTATCCTACTCGTACTCACCATATTTATTGCTAAATTTGCTTCAAAAGTAACTAATCTTTTCCCTAGACGTTCTAAGCCATAACCATATAAGAAAATTTTTTATCGTCTCCCTAGGCAGTTCCACCCAAAGGGAACACTTCTCTACGACCTATTGTTCACACCACCCTAACTCTTGAGGGGGAATTTACAGAACTACCGCCTGAGGTTTCTCCTATAGGGTCCCTAGCATAAAACCTTTCCTCATATGAATATGCCAAAGAAAATCTACGGGATAAAGAAAAACTACTTCATTTCCATAAATCTAACGTACATATAGTTTTCCCTTTCGGGAAACCCGACTACAACAAAAACAGAACTTTACCTCACGTAGATAATATTACACACGTGGCTTGAATATTTTACAATGGCTTCTTTCTCTTAAACACACTTAGAGAAAGATTAGGCTTAGTGGCTAATTACATATGGTTTAGTGGCTAATTGGGTGTTTAGGAGTAGATATGTGTCTTTATAATGGAATAGGATCACAACTTTCTTCTCAGGAAAAGGTTTTGGCTAATTTGGCTAATCCTGTAGAATGAAAGCTACTTTCCTACTCTTGCTTTGGTTTCTACTTGTGTTTCTTCGATGTGTCTTCCTTCTTATGCGTGTTTCTTTCTCATCTTTCTTTCTTCCCTTCTTTTTTTTTCTCTTTCTCGAGCTTGTAGTCTGCTTCTCCTTTTATAGTGCCAAGAGGATAAATGCTTTTTCTCGACGCTTCTTCCCCTTTGCTTGGGTGGTTGGAGCCTTATGAAATATATTCTTCTAAGTCATGGTGGATTTCTTGAATTCTTCTTAGTCCTGATGGATGCTTGACCGAATAATTTGCAGAAGTAGATGGTACTCCATTATTGTCCTTGCAGATATTTTCCTTGCCGAAGATAATAGTCTGTCGTCATTCTTCTTTGTCGGGGATGATGTCTTTTTTGTCGCCTTTGATACAGAGTTTTTTTTACTCACTATCTTCATCTATGATTATTGGCGCAGAGACTGTTCCTTCAATTTTATCTGGTTGGATCATTAGGTGGATGATTGGTAATGTATGGGTATTGGAATTAATTTCCCTTCCTTATATAGGTAAAGGAAGTTTTCTTGGAGGTCTTCAAATACTCTCATTTTTCTCTCTTGTTATTGGATATCTGGTCCTGAATAGGATAGTGTCTGGTGGCTTAATCTGGAAATGAGTATTTCATGGGCTGCTTTGCTGTAGGAATTTTTTGTGGAATCTCTCTCTTGGTATTTGTGGCTACAAATGATATTATTTTGATGTCCGAAATTTGGATATTTTAATATATGAATGTATTTCAGTATATTTTTTAATTTGGATTTTGCCCGTGTCCGGCGATATCCATTGTGTCTATATCTGACAATGGTATTTCAAATTTTTCATCTATTAATCTTTTCATATCTTCAAATCTATCATTCATATCCTTTTTTAATTCATTTAGAATTTCTTCCTTTATATCTCTCTTTAATTGTGAAGATATAGTTTCAATTCTCTCATCTATTTTTCGGTCTATATATGAAGCATCTGAAGAATTAATTCCTTTTATTAAACATTCTTTATATGTAGGCCCTTTTGATGTCCCATCTTCTTTTATATTTACTAAGGACAGGGGCTCTGAAGGTTTTTTATTCTTTGTTTTTTTTTAAATTTTTGGATATACTCTTTTGCAGCTGGTTCCATATAATAATTAATTCCTAATATTTTTCTGGCTTGAGCTAGTGCTTCATCAATATTTGCATATTTTTTCCAAGATATTCCTCCTGATAATTTTGAGTCTATTTTTTGAGCTACTATTTCTTCAAAAGATATATATATATTCCGGGTAGTTTCCCTTCAAAAACCACATATAGAAGTCTTAATTATAAGATTTCAGAATTTTCTGAAATAGATATTTCTTCATTTCTTATATGAAAGTATTCGGCAAGACTATTTAATATTGAAAGCATACAACCTTTGTCTTCACGCTTATTATTATATTGGTACTAGAAATTATCCAATATGCATTCTTGTATTTCATCTATATTTATTTGATCCTTAGGTTTGAATTTGTATGAATTCGGGGGAAATATTTTGAGCTTATTTTCAGATCCAAAACTGAAGAATTCAATCCCATTGTAATTTTATAGAACGCTTCATTTCTGCAAAATAGATGAACGAGATAACAGGTCAGGCAATTTATTTTCTTTTCCTTTTATGTGTTCAAATATGACCTTATAACCATTTCTAGTAATAATGTCTTCAAATAAAACCCATCTTCTAGTGGAACTCTTCTTGCTATAAATTTGATTATAATATTTACATATAGCTTCACAGTCTGTTCTTACTGTAAATTCTTTAAAACCTAAATAAAGTCTAAAGACATTTATTGCATTTATTACTGGAGGATTTCTCTGTCAGTATTGTTTACAGTTTTTAACTTATAACTTCTAGAGGTGTATCTACCTATTTTTTCCTCTGATTTTGATGAATATTTATTAGGTTTTTATTTTAATATGGCACCCCATCCTGATTGAGAGGCATCTGTCTCGATAATAAAATAATTGTTATCTAATGGTAATTCTAAAGGTTTTAATTCTTTAACCTTATCTTTTATTAATCTTACTAATTTAATGTCTTCAGAATTAAAATACCTTTGGCCATTTTTTTTTCTTAATTTTGCATATAAAGGCCCAGCTATTTTTGCTAAATTGTCTATATAATTTCTAGCATAATTCACAATTCCTAGAAATTGTTGTAAAGTCTTTTTATCATTCATGGTATCTGGGAATTGTATAATCTTTTTAGCAATATGCTCTTGCAGATTTATTTTGCCTTCTCCTATTTCATGACCAAGAAAATTAACTTTTTCTTTACAAATTTCCATTTTCTTTTTAGATAATATTAACCCATTTTTTCTACTTTTCTAAAAATCTCAAGATGAGCAATATGTTCTTTGTAAGTTTTAGAAAATATAAGCAAATCATCTATATATACTAAAACAAATTCTAGATTTTCATTGAAAATGCTTTGCATTTTTATTTGAAATAACGCAGGTGCATTTTTTTAATCCTAAGGGCATAACTAGCCATTCAAAATGTCCCTGGGGACATGTAAATGCAGTCCATTCTATTGATTTTGTTGCCATTTTAACTTGCCAGAAACTTGCTTTTAAATCAAATTTAGAAAAATATTTGCTTCCTTGTATTCTATTAATCCATTCCTGTTTATTTGGGATATTATAAGCATCTTCTATAGTATTATCATTGAGCCTTTTGTAATTAATAACCATTCTTGACTTACCTCTAGCTATTTCAGAATGATTTCTAACTATAAAGGCAGTTGACCTATGAGGGCTTTTACTTTCTCTTATTGCTCTTAACTTTAATAGCTCTTCTATGTGCATTTTAAATTCTTCTATATCTTTTGGAGTGGCTTCTATTGGACATGTCTTGATTATATATTCTAGATTTATAATGTTTATTTTACATATAATACCATTACTCTCCCAATATTTCATAGGTATCTCTCCAATTATTTGGATATCTTCTAGTCTTTGAACAATCTTTTCTATATCTTTTTTGGACTTTATATCTCTATACCAATTAGGTGCAAAAGATTGTAACCCAATGCAGTCCACTTGAGAGACCATGTGAGAGGTCCTCCATTATGAGTGATGAGTATTTGACAGCTTGTTGAATAGGTTGAGAGGTGAGTCTCTCTGTTTGTACTGTTTCTGTGCTGTAACAGGATAATCAGAACTACCGCTGTGTATGTAGCGGAAGTTCCGATAATCAGAACTACCGGAGTGCGGAAAGAGGAACTTCCGATTAATCTGGGAATTATGTTCGGTTGAAGTAATCGGAACTTCCGCACCTGGGGTCGCGGTTTGTCCGATAATGCTGACGTGAGTATTCCTCCGAGCGCGAATCGAATTGAAAATGGGAGTGCGGATGTTCGATAATCGGAAGTTCCGCAATGGTAAGCGCGGAACTTCCGATAATCCTGACAAGTGCGGACGTTCCGGAAATCGGAACTTCCGCAGTGGTAAGTGCGGAACTTCCGATTGTGTCCAGAACTGTGCAGAGAAGGATAGTTTGTGATTTTGAGTTTGTATGAGTTTGAGTCTTGTACAAATATTGATGCTATGATATTGGGCAATGCTATGTGATGTGTTTTTGTCTGTGTTGTGCGGGACATCGAGGCGAAGTCGTGGCGAGGCGAAGTGATCGGACTAGGCGCAGCGGCGTTGAGGTCGAGCGGTCGGGATGTGTCAAGACGGCGTGAATCTTGAGGTGGTTGTGAGTCAAGGACAGCAAGGTGTACGGAGGCTTCGGAAGGTGCGGAAGGCGAAACGGTCTTTTCGCAAAGCGGCACAAGTGGAGGCGGTTCCGTTCGGGTGTAGCGGGCTTAATGGGTTGGAGGCCCATTAGCCAAGGGCTATAAATAGAGGTGAACCCCTGGTGTTAGGGTTAGACTTTGAGAGAGAAAATTAGGGTTAGCTTTAGCAAAAGAGTTTGTTTTGCTTTTTGAGAGTTTGTTGAGATGGAGAGGATGAACTGAAATTGTTTAATCATTCCTCTGTATTTTCCTTTGTAATCTTTTGATTCCTATCAATGAAACTCTGAGGTTTTGATTCCTTGCTTATGCCTCTTTTTATTCCCTCTCTGTTCATGTTGAATATCTAGGGTTTTGGTGTATCTTTTGATTCCTCGTATGAGATTGCATGAAACTTGATATCTAGAGTCGTTTTGATATTGCTAATATATCCTCAAAGTTTCATGAGCTAAGAATCTGAGAATCTTGTCTATTGTGGTTTTTGGTCTTTCTTGCCCCTTCTTCAAGAAATCCGATTTTGCTTTGATTATTGAATCTTTGTTTGCGATTCTTCTCCATGAGGTTAAGATGTTGTTTAGGATGATGTCCTGTGAAACTTGACCTGAGAAAAGCATTCAAGATTTAGTATTTCGGATTTTTGGGAAAAACCCGAAAGACTTGTTCTTGGTCGGGACAATCGAACTTCCGATTGTCCAGTGAATATCATGAGCGGAACTTCCAGATGAACCCGGAACTACCGGAGTGCGGAACTACCGCCGAGTAGAATCGGAGCTTCCGATTTCTGACAGAACAGCCCGAAGCTTGTTTTCGTTCTCTGATTTCGCTTCACTCTTCTTGAGGTTTTCAGAGGGCTTTGTAGGTTTGTTTAAATCAAGATAAAGGGAGTTCTTATTTTTAAGGCACCATTCACCCCCTCTGTTGCCATTTGGTCCTTCAATTGGTATCGAGCGGTTAGCTCTTCCTTATAGATCTTAATCGGTCGGTTGAGCCATGGCAGCGGACAAGTATTCCACCAAGCCTCCAGTCTTTGATGGCTGTATTACCCTTCGGAAGAGCCGAATGGAAACTTACATCCGAGCTTAGGGTATGCCATCCGGAGAAAGGTGAAGGTTAGATTTCTTTATTCCGCCGATGAAAACATCAATGTGGGAAACATGCCCGATGTTGAGGCAAATGCTAAGGCAAGGAACATTATCATTCGAGGTTTGAGCGAAGTGAGTTTGATCGCATTTCTCATTTGACTTACGCTACGACATCCAGGTGACCCTCGATGCATACCATGAGGGCACCACCAGATTAAGACGGTTCGACAAGACCGTTCAGCGAGAATACACAAATTTGAAATGCTTTTGGTGAATCTCTTGACGAGTGCTTTTCGCGTTTCCATAAGATTTTGAGCAACCTCCGAGCGGTCGGTCTTACATACCCCGACTCGGATAACGCTCGACAGATACTTTCTGCAATTGATCTTCGTGTTTGGGAGATGAAAGTGACTACCATCAAGGATAGCACGGACCTCTCGACCACGACTCTTGATGCGCTTTACTCGCGTCTCAAGACTCACGAGATTGACATTGTCTCAAGGTCGAAGTCACGATCGATGGCTTTAGTCACTGATCCCACCTCTGGATCTTCTTCTGAGTCGATACGTGGGTTCTCCCTAGCTGCTCTCTGTGACATAACTGATGATCAGTTAGAGCAGTTTGAGGATGAACAGCTAGCCCTCCTAGCTCGAAAGTTTTTCCATGCTTACAAGAGGAGGAGGGATGGAAAAAGAGGAGGTCCTGTGATTTGCTTCGAGTGTGGTGGCCCCAACCACATCCGAGCAAACTGCCCCAAGCTGGAGAAGGGCAAAGGTGACTATGGCGGTTCGGGCAAGAACGACTACATCGACAAGAACCGCAACACGAAGCCCTCGGCACCTGACCAAGGCAAGAAGAAGTACCGCAACTTTGGGAAGGCAAAGAAGCTGTTCCATCGCGTCCTCACCGCCTCGATTTAACCGGACACCGGCGAGGTGGAGGGTGGGAGGACGATGATGGAAAGGACGATCAAGATCCCAAGGATGACGGCAACTTCTCGGCATGTGCTTCATGGCCCTCGGGCGAATCGAGCGACAATGGTGTACTCTGACTCAGATGAGGTTAGTCCCACTTACGACCAGCTTAATGATGCTTTTCTTAAGCTAGGTAGATTTCATACTAAATCTAGGGCTAAGTGTGCTGAGTTGGAGAAGGAAGTAGCTAGACTATCACGGGAGCTTACTTTACTTACATCTGCTCCCTCCCGTGATGATTGTGACACATGCTGTGCTTTGCTTGATGACATGGAAAAACTAAGGACCTTGCATGATAGTGTGTCCTCTGAACTAGACATGATTAAAGTAGAGAACATTAGCCTTCTTCTTTGAATTAGAGATGAGTAGGGTAGCACCTCCTTCATCTACTCTTGTTGAGGCTATCGCTTGCACCTCATGTGAGGTTAAGGACAACTCGTTTAGAGGTCTTTATACCATGTTGCTTGATCTGCCTGAGACTTGTGAAAATTATAATAATCTCAAGATGAACCTAAAACGGGCAGATCACAAAATTGCTGAATTCCAAGCTGCGCTACTAGAGCCCATTGTTTCTTGTTTAAACTGTCCTAAGTTAACTGCTGAACTAGAATCTGTATCCAAGCAGTTTCAAGAAATGATTGATCACAATAACAAAATAGCTCAGTATGCTTCTAAGGACCTTGTTAGCTCACCATGCAATCAATGTAATAAACTAAAATGTGATTTGGTTGCTTTGGATGAAAAATGTGTGAAGCTAACTAAGGACCTTCTAGAAACACAATCATCTGCTTGTATTGTGTGTGCTGGGAAGAAGTCTAAGGGTTTGGTAGAGACGCCTAGCAACGTGAACCAATCGCTAGCGAGAGGATTTGTCCCTCCAAAGTCAATTTGTGCATGCATAAGCCAATCTTTCCTCTGCTGTTGGTTCTTCTTCTGCTCCCTTACCTTCTGCTGTTCCTTCTTCCCCCTGCTCTTCTTGCACCTCTCTCTTTAGGTGTGTCAGTATCTTATGAACACTCTCGAGAGGTTTGTAGGAGGCAAGAAGAAGCTCAATCTCATTCTAGATTAATCTAAGATTTGCAGATTTAATCAGGGTCTAGGATATGATTTTCATGAGGATATGAGGAAGCATTCACCTGTCGTGCTCGTAACCATAGCACTGTGTGATCAAAACTAAGCCGGGATGAGAAAGTAAATTTCAAATCGTGGGTTTTGTTCAAAGGATCTCTCGACGACAAGGTGATTCCACTGCGGCTTGGCCCTCTCGAGGCGAAGTATCATTGCACCTTCTGTCAAAAGGATGGACATTTGGTTGATCATTGCTTCAGGCGCGCCAAGATCGCGCGTAAAGATCAAGTTGAGTCTGTTAGGTACATTCAGGGTCAGCCCCAGACCATGAGTGCACCTAAGACCAACACGAGGTCTAGGTTTGATACAACTGATGAGTTAGGGCAGCATCGAGGACTTGGTTTTTCTGAGTTTTCTGATTTTCGTCCTCATGCTCCCTTTGGTCGTGACTTCGTCGCTTTGAGGGTAGATCTCGGTTTCCCTTTCGAGATGGCTACGCGGCGTGATCGACATGTTGCGAATTCCACTCGCTCTTCCATAGCGATCGGATTCAAGCGACCAGTCTGCGCACACGCACCTTCCGACTTGTTGAGTGACAGAGGCGTAGGGTAGATAGAGGTCAATCTTGCTTGACTACTTCATCATTCGACGTGTTACTCAAGATTGGGTGCCAAAATCACGTTGATTCATCCCGATCGAGACTTTACTCTGTTTGACTCAGTTCGCCATTTGGGAAGGAAAGGTCCGGATTGTAGACTCGGGTGTTCTCGTCATATGACCGGAGACTCGTTGGTTTTCTTCCTAGCCCGTGCTCGAGGTGATGAGACGATCACCTTCGGAGATGCTTCATTTGGCGCGTCATCGCTAAAGGTTGTGAGCATTAATGATTCTTTTATTTTGAAAGATGTTGCCTTAGTAAGTAAGCTGCAAGTATAATCGCTTCGGTCTCTCGACCACCGATGACGGTTACGAGGTGAGCTTTAAGAAAAACAATTGCAAAATTCTTGATTCTTCGGGTAGCCTAGTTTGCGGGATTTCTCGATATGGGAGGATCTTTCGTGCTGATTTTTCTGAGTCTTCTGGTAATCCTCTCCGGTGTTTAATTGCTTCTGAATCCCATGATTTGACCTTCTGGCATAGGAGACTAGGTCATATAGGCTTTGATCATTTGACACGAGTTAGCGGCCACGATCTCATTCGTGGTTTGCTAAAACTCAAGATGGTCAAGGATCTAGTTTGTTCTCCATGCCGGCACGGCAAGATGGTTGCCGCTTCTCACTCTCCAGTCACAGTGACAATGACTGATGCACCAGGACAACTGCTCCATATGGATACGATTGGTCGGCTGAAAGTCTTGATCGGCAGGAGGGAAGTGGTATATTCTTGTTGTGGTCGATGACTTCTCGAGGTACTCTTGGGTGTTTTTCTTAGCCTCGAAGGATGAGACGTTTACTCTTTTTCGTGGTCTTTTTAGTAGGCTTTCTGTTGAACTCCCGGGTGCATTACGAGCAATTCGCAGTGATAATGGCACCGAGTTCAAGAATTCCTACTTTGAGAGTTTCTGTGGTGAGACAGGTGTAGAGCACCAGTTCTCGTCTCCATACGTCCCTCAACAGAATGGCGTTGTGGAGAGGAAGTGTTGGACCGAAAAGGCGACTAGAGGGGGGGGGGTGAATAGGAGCACGCTCACTTTTTCAACCTTGATTAGATTCAACACAAATTTCACTCCAATAGCTATAGAAGCTATGAAGATCGATATACCAAGATCTGAAGACTAGGATTGAATCCAATCAAAACCCCGAAGCAAAACAACCAAAAACAACCGAAACTGAATTTCCTAAGTGTGGGGCGGTCTGACCTCTATTCAAGGGCGGTCCGACCGGTCCTATGGGCGGTCCGACCTCTGATGAGGGGCGGTCCGACCTCGGCCGATGAACAAGTGAAATCAGGCCGAAAAACGAAGTTGCAAATGGATGTAACTTTTGATCTACAACTCCAAACTTGATGAAACTTGGTACACACCTTCTCTAGGATGTCAGGAACCTATTCCAATCGAAGATCATGAAGATCTTTGGAAAAGTTCAGACCTTTTTCAGTTTGAGAGGTGGAAGGTTTGAAAGCAGAGTCAAAGCGAAAACTATATCGAAAAACTTGCTCGTGGGTGATTGATGATCAAGATGATCTTAGATGTGTTCCCACATGTCACAGCAAGCTAGATCATGCAAAGAAATCAATCAAAAACATGCGAATCAAAGAAAGACTCAAAATCACCAAATAGAGAGAAGAAGGGCAAATGAACTCATCTTGAAGAGAACTCTTCTTTGGATTGATTTGATAATGTATCGATTCTGACCACTCATACGGATACGCATGGACACAAGATCAAAACATCTCTCTCTCTAGAACCCTAATCTCCACTAAACCTTCCCTAAGCACTTAAGCCAAAACTAGGGTTTCAAGCATGAAAGGGTTGAAGGGTGCGACCACCTCCTCCTCTATTTATAGTGGAGACTTAAACCTTCTAGAAGAGTAACCCTAATGGGCTCCCGTTAAGGCCCAAAACAAACGGGTCACACACGCACGCATCTCGAAGCGCCGTCTTCATGTCCTCTTGACCTACTCCGCTTCTCCACGCCATCTTGCGCCGCGAGTCGTCAAAAGTCACCAAAGCGGTATTTGGTATAATTACCAAAATACCCCTTCTCGATCTTTTTGCAAAGACCGAGTCCCATCTTTGTGAAGCACCTCCCATGCTTCGCCACGTGTAGGTTGATCAACGGCTCTCAACATGTCGGCAAGTCTCTCCCATCCGGCTCCCACCAGAACCACCATGGCACTTGCACCCCCCGCGCCGCTTGATCCAACCAGTCGCACCGAACTGCCCGTTCGGTCATCCTTGTCTATTCTGCACCACACTTGAGTTCATTGACCTCACCCGGCATCGTCGATCGTTCTGGACCTCAGCTCTCCAAGCCTAGTCCCGATCATCCTCGCCGTTGACCGTCGTTGACCACCAAGCAACCTGCACAACAATAAACAAGCAAATCGAATCCGGGAACAAGTTCTTCACAACTTGACCCACGTTAGTCAAAACATGCATCATGCAACACATATGCACTGAAACCCATGACTTTGACCTAACAAAACATCATCGCCACGAAGTTGGCCGATGAACAAGTCGAAGCCGGTCGAGCCCCTCGTGGGCGGTCGGCCTTGCACGGCCGGTCGGCCGCCACCACAAGGCCGGTCAGACCGCCCGTAGGGACTTAGCCAATTTTCAACCCCTGAAAATCCGAAACCTACTGGAAACTTTAAACCAATAGAACTTTTGCTTGGGAACTCCAAAAATTATGAGAGCAAGAACAATGGGATCCCCTCACTTGCCTACACCCTCTATTTTTGGCCCAGCCTGTTTTGACCACTTTTGGTCACGGCCGGTCCGACCGGCGCACATGGCCGGTCCGACCGATTTGGGACCGGTCGGACCGTAGATCTTATGGCGGTCAGACCGCCTGTCGTAAAGTCCGAGCAGTCTTTGAAACTTTGTCGAAAACCGTGAAGCGACAAACCGTTAACGCTATTGCCAATTGTCACATCATCCTAAGATCTGGAGCATATTCCCATGATATCCACAGGAAGAACCGTACCTTGGTCGAGATGGCCAGGACGATGCTTGATGAGTACTCTACACCTAGAAAGTTTTGGGCTGAGGCCATTGCTACTGCTTGTCATGTTTCTAACAGAGACTTTCTTGGGCACTCTTGCATCGCACTTCTTATGAGTTGAGATATGGCGAAAACCAGTCTCGCATTTTCGTGTGTTTGGTTGCAAGTGTTTTATTACGAAGTGCAGGAACCTAGATAAGTTCGAGTCACGATCTTGTGATGGGATCTTTACGGGTTACTCGACTTCTTCTCGTGCCTATAGAGTCTAGAACTGCGAGTCTAGCAAAATGATAGAAACCTGTGAGGTGACCTTCGATGAGGCCGGTCAGGGACTAGGCACGATATCTCGAGTTCTCTAGAGCGATCTGAGCCCATCTTTGTGGGCGATGAGGAAGGCGGTGATGAGGTTGCCTACCGATCCAGATTCTTCCTCCTCCTCTTGAGGTGCCTTCTTCCTTGCACCTCGAGGAGATCACCCTTACCTTCGCTTCTTACGAAGCTAGTGGCTCTTTCCTATCTCATCTGCTCATGAGGTAGAGGCCACTTCTTCATCTCACCACTGGACCTCCTAGACACATTCAAAGGACCATCCTTGAGAGCGGATCATTGGAGACCTCTTTGAGCGTGTCACACGTTCCAAAGTGGTTTGTCTCTCTTGTCTCCATTCGCTTTCGTCGCCTCATTCGAGCCCAAAGACGTTTATCATGCTCTATCTGACGAGTCTTGGATAAACGCCATTCATGAGGAGTTGGAAAACTTTGAAAGAAACAAGGTCTGGTCCCTTGTTGAGCCCCCTCAAGGTCACAATATCATTGGGACCAAATAGGTGTTCAAGAACAAGCAAAGTGAAGATGGGTTAGTCATTGAAACAAGGCTAAATTTGGTAGCTCGAGGTACTCCCAAGTTGAGGTCTAGATTTCGAAGAGAACTTTGCCCCTGTAGCTAGACTTGAAGCCATTAGAATCCTGCTTGCCTTTGCAGCTTCTAAGGGTTCCAAGCTTTACCAGATGGATGTCAAGAGTGCCTTCCTCAATGGCCTTATTGAGGAAGAAGTCTATGTCGATGACCTCGTGTTTCGAGAACCCCAAATACCCTAACCATATCTGAGCTTTTCAAAGCTTTGTATGGACTCAAGCGAGCTCCCGAGCTTGGTATGAAAGGCTTAAGTCCTATCTCGTTGAGTCATGGTTTTGAAATGGGTAAAATAGACAAGACCTTGTTCATCCGCCGTCTTGGCACTGATCTTTTGCTCATCCAGATCTATGTGGACGACATCATCTTTGGCGGCTCCTCACATACTCTCGTTTCTCAGTTTTCCGATGTTATGAGCTCGGAATTTGAGATGAGAATGATGGACGAGTTGAGCTCCTTCCTTGGCTTCCAAATCAAACAGACTCAGAAAGGTACTTTTCTTCATCAAGGCAAGTACACTCGAGACCTCCTGAAGCGCTTCGACATGAATGATGGAAAGCCAGTATCAACCCCGATGGCATCTACAACTGCTCTTGATCCAGATGAAGACGGCGAACCTGTTGACCAAAAGGAATTCAGAAGCATGATTGGCTCTCTCTTGTACCTCACAGCCTCGAGACCAGACATACATTTCTCTGTGTGTCTTTGTGCTCGGTTTCAGACTTCTCCTCGCGTATCTCATCGTCAGGCGGTGAAGCGCATCTTTCGGTACCTTCGAGCTACCATTGACTATGGTATCTGGTACTCTTCCTCTTCTTGTCTATCTCTTAGAGCCTTCTCCGATGCAGATTTCGCTGGCTGTAGGATAGATAGGAAGAGCACCTCTGGCACTTGCCAATTCATTGGCACTTCTCTTGTCTCCTGGTCGTCAAGGAAGCAATCCGGTGTTGCGCAGTCCACTGCAGAGGCCGAGTACGTTCTTTGCGCCCCGATTCTTTGTAGCCAAGTGCTTTGGATGATCTCGACCCTGCAGGACTTTGGGTTAGCAATCGACTATGTTCCACTCTTTTGTGATAACACGTCTGCGATTTGCATTGCCAAGAACCCAGTGCAACATTCTCGGACCAAGCATATTGATATCAGATATCACTTTCTTCGAGACCATGTAGAGAAGGGTGACATTGTGCTCCAGTTTGTGGAGAGTGAGCACCAGTTGGCTGATATCTTCACCAAACCTCTGGACAGCTCTCGGTTTTCAGCTCTGCGGGGAGAGCTTGGGGTGGTTTGTCCTTACGGACTGTTGTAAGGGAGCTTGGGTTTTACTGCTGTATTATATTTTAATTATGCTTACTCCTTTCTGGTTGTATTTCTTTTGAGTGAGTTGGGTCTAAGTCCTTCCAGCATAGGTTAGAGTGGTTCTCTTGCCAAGTTGTTTTGACTGCTAATTCTTATCTTGTGCTTCTAGGATGCTGCTTATTAGCTGTCTCTTCTCTCTCTAAGTAGAACTTACTCACTTCTTATAGGTTCTAGCAAGGGTCGGGCCACCCTTGGGTAGACAGGGACAGTGTTTGCTCCTTAGTGTGTGAGTTGATCAGCTGATAGTCCTGGAATCATATGGGGTACATAAGAACCTGTCTAAGCGATAGTATTCTCTATATCTTTTCTATGCTCTAAGGACTGCCTTTTCTGTTTCGCTTATCAGATTCTCGTTTTTGTTCCTTTGGTTCAGGGGGAGTTCATCTTGGTTATTCCAATTCTTAAATTTGTTATAACTCAACCTGGATTAAAAGATGCATTTCATTCTGAAGGGGATCTGGATTTCCGTGCATTTCATCCTGCATTGCATTATAATCATATGGAGCCTTGTTTATTATCCCTTATGATCTGTTTTCACTGTTTTACATCTTGCCATGATTTATGCTAAACTGCTAGATTTATCATGACTTTTTATGTGTAGTTTAGTCTTTGCCATGCTAAGGTGATTAAAAAATGCTAAACATGAATTAAAATCTTATCATAATAGCTCTTGAGACTAGTCTGGTTGAAGTTATCCTTTTATGATTCTCGCCATGTCAAGTAGGCTGAGTTGAGTCTTGAATCCTTATTGAGTTTCAGAGTAAGCTATGACAGTTCGTTAAGAAACTAGACTTATCTTTAATCGTTGGTCCAAAAACTTCAAAAGCAAAAATGATCTCTTTTGTGCGAAAAAACTGATCTCACCAAATCTTTCTCATGAGACTGCTTGCCATTGCACTAGGCATGAACTCAGGGGGAGCCTTGGATGACCTAAGATCACCTCTTTAAGTCTGTTGCTTGGAGTGGTCGCATAAGGCTTGGGATCTAGGACATGGTTAAGATTTGAAAAATTGGTTGAAGCTTAGGAGGCAGTTGTGGATGACACCTAGTCCAGGACTTGCTTCACTAAGATAAAGCCATATTAATGTTTCCAGAAAAAGAAACTTGTGCTAAAATTGCTTATCATTAAAAAGACCAAGTACTGGATAAAATGAGTCTTTCTTCAACTGGTAGCACTCTAAACTGTTCAATATGAGTCTTCTTGGTTCAACTTAGATTATTTGACATGGCTTGTATCATCCTTGGATACCTTTAGCTAGACTGCAATCTTGGTTTATTTGACTTGCTAAAGAATTGGATCATTAATGAGATTATGGAGTTTCTGTCTTAGCTATTCTCTACATCAATTGTCATGATCTTGATAGCACTCTTATGTGTTATGGCTTGGTGTAATACTGTAATAGTCATTTTGGATAATCTACATGGCTCCTAATGCTTAAAATGAACATCATATAGGCACCATTCACCCCCCTCTGTTGCCATTTCGGTCCTTCACCACTATAGAATTCATTATATAATATTCTTCTATATTTGTACTAAACTCATCTTTTATTTCAGGGTGTATGATGAGATTTTCTTTATTATGAATTTTAGACACGCACTTATTTGGATTTGAATGCGGAAGTGTCTGTGGAGTCTCACCACGCTTTCTTACTTCTAAGATGTATGGAATATTATCTTGATGTGGAATAAATGTAATACCATGCTCATGTATAATTGTCGCGTGCAAAGATTGTTGTAAAAACCTAAGACCTATTATCATGTCATCATTTATCATTGATAAATATCTTGTTATGATTTCATCAATTATATATTTTGTACCGTTTATGTATACTTCAATATTATATGCTAATTGGTTATGGATCTTTTTTATTCCTGACATATATATAGATATTTCTGTTTTATCATCATCTATTGTCTGAACTATTTCAGGATATTTTATGAAATATTTATCATGGATGATGTTTTTTGTACATCCTGTATCTACTAATGCTAGTATTTTATAGGTAATATTTGGCTTTAACTTTACCTTTATTGGAATTCTTATTCCTAATATATCTTTAAAAGGTAATTTAACCACATATTTATTACCAAAACTCCTTATAGCATCTTCAAATTGAATTATTTTCTCTCTTTTGCTATTTTTTAAAATTATTGTTTGCTCTTTGAACTCAGTATTTTGTATAATTTTCTCTATTTCTCTTAGCCTTTCATTTTGTAATGTAGTATATCCTAACTCTGGATCTTCTGCTATAATAATATTTGATATTATATTTGTAAAATTGTATGGATTACTTCCAGCTCTTTTTAATTCTTCATAAAGATTAGCATTTCTTTCTAACCATTGTTCCCATAAATTTTTTACTGATTCACCTAGAAAGGTTTCTAAATAGGTTATCATATCTTCAACCTTATTTCCTATATTATGCTGATTATGTATATATTTTTGCACTATAAGGCCTTTCCATATATTTATAATATTTGGCCAATCTATAGGGTCGTGTGCTGCTAAATTTAATATAGCACCATCACTCTTATAATTTTGAAATTTTACGGCTCTTTCAAATTCTCTTCTTCTATATCCCATATGCTTGAATTGTCTAGGGATATAATTATAGGTATAATTTTCCTTTTCTGGAGGCCAAGTTCCTGCTACTCTAGATGGTCTCTCCATTTCACCTTCATTTTTTACTGAACTTTCTCCATATCTTCTCTTCTTTCGTCCCATTTCTACTTCCATTGCTTCCATTGCATTATCTAGGTTCTGTAAACCTATTTCATCTAAGGAGTCTATAATATCAGTATGATTCTCTAAGATATTAGAGGTTTCTTCTTTAACACCTAACTCATTTGTAGATTTCTCTTCTTCCTCATAGCTTTCTATTAATAATTTTTCATTTATTTCCCACTGTTCTTCTTCACTATTTTTTTTCTTTAGTAACCTTATTATTTACTTCTACTTTATGACAATGTTGTTTTGGCTTATCATACTGCACTTCTGAATTATCTATGGCTAATTCTCTATTCTTTTTTAACTTTTTTAACCTATATATTTCTCTAATAAAATAGAGTTCCTTTTCTTTTAGCATAGGCCATTCACTTTGATAGGTATTACTATATTCTTCCTCTATAAATTTTAATTTTCTTTCACAATGGTTTATTTCACTGTCTAAATCTAGATTTTCCATTAATTCAGAGACACAATGTCTTCTATTATCTTCATTCTTATTCTTTATGAGATTTGAAGGTATAATATCTTTGTCAATTAGGTAGAGTGTGTTATCTTTTCTACCGAAGCCTTTAAATATATCTATTTTTCTGTATTTATAACTTTAGTGGATGTAGTAACAATTCCTGACGAGGCTACCACTAATTCCTTACTTCTTTCTTCAGTATTGATTTTATTCAAGATCTGGACTAATAATTGGAGGATGGTATTATTTTATCTTATAATGATATTAGAATATTCTTTGGGTGATTCGTAGTTTGAGAAACCTATCGGATGCTCAAGGTACTTTTCTGTTTCTTGTAAGGCTTTTTTATATTCTGACATACAATTCAAGAGAGAACTAGGGTTTTAACTTCCTCTAGCAGATTCTTAATTTTAAAGACTTCTTGATCTAAGTCTTTCAAGCTTTTTGAAGGTCTAACAGCTTCCTTTTTAGCGAGACTAGTACTTGAATCTAGCTTCTTATATATTAAAGAGACTTCTTCTTTGATATAATTACTGTTTTGAACACCTTTGGTTTGTCGTACCTTACTTTCTTCTAATATTTGCAAGACTATAGTTATATTCTTATTTGCAAGAACATATTGTTCTGCTAACTGATTGTGTTTTTTATGCAATTTATCTAATTTCAACTCTAATTCGTCATGTCTTTTACCCTAAGTTATGTAGAAGTTGTATAATAGATCAACAAGCAAATTTAGTTGGCTTTATGAGGAATGCCAACTATGTTCTTCTAACGGGTTTATTCTGCACTTGATATAAATATTATCCTTTGTATTGACTATTTTTCCAGAAATTACTTCTAAGTTTAAATATTTTAGCTTTTCTATGGTTAACCTAACCTCGATAATATATATATATATATATATATATATATATATATATATATATATATATATATATATATATATATGAATCAATTGTTGTGTCATTCTTGTTGTTTTGCACAAAATAAATAACACAACAGTAGCCATAGGATGTATGTGATATATACATTGCGATACTTTTATTCACATCATAGAAAAATTTAAATGGTTATTTTCCTTTTTTAACTTCAAAAAGAGACCAAATTTTTTTGGGATATTACAGTAAATGCATACCTTTATGAAAATTTGAATTCAGATATTTATATGAAGGTACCTAAATGTATCCCTGTCCTGAACAAAAACAGAGCAAATGAAAATCTTTACAGGGTGAAACTCAAAAAGTCACTGTATGGACTGAAGCAATCAGACAGAATGTGGTATAATCGCTTAAGCGACTTTCTATGCAAGAAATGCTACACGAACAATGAGGATTATCCTTATATTTTTACACGGTGATCCTGGGATGGATTCTGTATAATCTTAGTACATGTAGATTATCTGAATATCATCGAGACCCTGAAAGATATTAAGAAAGCAAGCTCTTACCTGGAGTCTAAGTTCGAAATGAAAGATTTGGGTAAAACCAAATATTGTCTAGGCTTGCAGCTCGAGCATACCCCTGAATAGATTTTAGTACATCAGTCAACCTACACTCAGAAAGTGTTAGAACGATTCGACTCTGAAAATGCATATCCTTCGAAAGTATCAATGGTTGGTAGATCCTTGCAGCAAGACAAGGATCCGTAGCGATCTATAGAAGAGGGGGAGGAAGTCCTGGAACCAGAATTCCCATAGGTAAGTGCAATAGAAGCACCCATGTACTTAGCAATCTGTACTAGATCGGACATTGCATTTGCTGCGAACCTATTAGCAAGATATAGTACAGAACCAACCAAAGGCATTGGCAAGGAATAAAGGAAATCTTTCGATACCACTAAGGAAGCAAAGATCTTGGTCTGTTCTACAGAAAGAACCAAGACGTAACCATGAATGGCTATGCAGATGCCTGGTACCTGTCGGACCCGCATACAGCCAAGTCGCAAATAGATTGTGTATTCTTATGTGATGGAACTGCAATTTCATGAAAATCGTCTAAGCAAAGTCTTGTATCTACTTCGATAAACCACTCGAAAATCATAGCACTGTACGAGGCCTCACGAGAATATTCTTGGCTTCGGCAGATGATTCACCACATCAAGTAATCGTGTGGATTGAATACCACGCAAACCCCCTATTATCTATGAAGATAATGCAGCTTGTGTTGCACAAGTGCGGATGGGTTATGTGAAGAGTCACCTCACTAAGCATACCTACTCCAAGTTCTTCTATGCTTGTGAATTACAAAAGATGGACGAAATTAAAGTATTGCATACTAAGTCATGTGAAAATCTTGCAGATTTATTCACTAAGTCATTTCCAGCATCTAACTTTGAAAGATGCATATGTGGAATTGGAATGATAGGACTTAGAGAAGTGCAGAATTCAGGGGGAAAATCTTCACGAACTCATCATTAAAACTTGATCACGAAGACTGAGTACTAATCATATGAGGTACTAGTCATTATAAAAGTTTGATCGATTGAAGAGCAATAAAGAGAAGCAATAAATGTCCTACATCTCTGTGTTTAATATACAATTTCTGTTTTTTATGTTCTTGTATTATTTAATAATTCTATATTTATCTATGAAATGATTGTTTGAACTAAACTCGTCGGCGACAATTTCTCCGTAATAACTTGTAAGTAGACCACTCCGGTTGATCGACGGCTGATCATGCATGCCGAGTGATTATCGATCGAGCGCCCTGCCCGCCGACGCGCGCGCGGGGACAACGTCGCATGTGCGGTCTGCGGCGCATGTTCCACGCGCGCCCAGAAAGGCACGGCACGCAAGTAAGCTGCAGTCACATGATCCGGCTAAGGAGCAGTCACATGATCCGGCCCCCACGCGCGCATGTGTAGAACTCCAGGGTTAGTGTTAGCGGCGCGCGTGGTGTAGTGTCGAGGCGCGCAGCTTCCGCCCGTCCGGACGCTACCTCACCACCGCATACAAAAAACTCCAGCTCAAGAGCACTACACCACCTGCTGCCTCGGTGTGCGTGCGGTGCTGTGTACTGCATATGTAAGTATCTGCGGATCAAGCCAGAAGCTACTACCGTACGCCGTGTCTTAGCTGACGTGTGTGTTCACCTGCATGATACGAAATTGCGTGTCGCCTACTACTCCAGTGATTTGGCTTTTTTTAAGAGAGAAGCAGAACTGAAACCTAGTCCGTCAATTTCAGGCGCATTGCCTGCAAATTAACCATTTCTTTACACAAACACGATCGCGGTGGAAAAAGGGGTGTCAAAGCGTGAAACTAAAACTAAACTAGTCCTTGCAATTAAGTAAGCAAAAACCGAGGGGCGACGGGCAGCCGAGCACGCCACCTTTCTTTGCGCTGCCGCTCCCTCCAAATTAAGTACCCCTCCGCTTCACTCTCCCACTCCCACTCGCGTCCCCATCACCTCCCCCGCTCTCCCTCCTCTCCTCTCCTCTCCCCCACCACCTCCCATGGCTCCCCTCCCCGTCCTCCTCCTTCTCTCGTCGCTGCTCTTCAATGCCGCACGCGCCACCGCTCCCGGCGCCGCCGCGCCCAAGGACGGCGCCACCATCGTGCTCAAGGACGGCACCACCTGCACGCTCTGCGCCTCCTGCGACAACCCTTGCAACCCCTCCTACTACCCGCCTCTCCCTCCTCCGGTGACCCCAGCAACGCAGTACCCGCCTCCCCCCTCCTATCCCTCCGGCGGCGGCGGGGGAGGCACCATCGTGTACTCCTCCCCGCCCCCTCCTCCCGGCGGCGGCGGAGGCACCATCGTGTACTCCTCCCCGCCCCCTCCTCCCTACGGCGGCGGCGGCGGAGGCAGCAGCGGCGGCGGCGGTGGCGGAGGAATATACTACCCGCCGCCGGCCGGCGGATCGTCGTGGGGAGGAGGCGGCGGTGGGTCCCAGGGCGGTGGAGGCGGGGTCTACCAGACGCCGCCGCCGCCCAACCCGTTCCTGCCCTACTTCCCCTTCTACTACTACAGCCCGCCACCGCCGTTCTACGTTAGCAGCTCGGCCGCGGCCATTTCGTCGTCGGCGGCGACGCTGCTGCTGGTCATGCTCCCCGGGCTCCTACTGTGATGAGAATGTGAGATAGATCTGCCGAGTTAATGCGCTGTTTTTTTACACTAGGGGCGGGTGATTTAATTGTGGCCCGTGTAATTTTAAATTTTCATTTTTGTTTTTACTTCTTCTCTCTTGGTGATTTATGTGTTCGGTATAAAAACCTGTAGCAAAGTGTAAAAGAAGGGCAAGTAATAAGCACTAGTACCACCATAGATGGATCTAATTAAATTGTTCATGCCAAAGAAATGTGCGCTCATTTACTCCTCCTGATTCGAGACGATTACTGTGGAGTTGGTAAAAATGTGTAGCTAGCGTACATGTACTTCCCGATGATCTGATCAGCTTGTCTGTTAGAAGAACTGACTGCTAGTCTGTGTGAGCTGGTGATTGTTCTGGAAATTTCTCATTTGAGGGGGCATGCTTGCATCAGGCAACAATCTCTGCACAGACTTGTACACCAGGAAGCCAAAATAGATGCAGGGCAGGCACAGAACTCATGGTGTACACTTGGCTCATCTCCAAATAAGAAATTTATCTCGTTGCATACTTTTCTTCTCCTTCCGAAGTGTTCACGGATCTGTTGTGGCTGCCAAGAAAATTTCTTGTGGCATATGCAATTCAGGGAAATATATTTATAATCGCTCTTCTCCATGAAATGGCTATATCTAGAGGAAGATAAAAACTTGTCCAGACCATGCACACTAGCCATGCATGGCCTAGGTGGAAGAGAAATTTAATATGGAACCGAGGGACCATAAAAAATAATAAATGCTATAGATTATGTTAGTGTCGAGCCATCGTACATGGTGTCATCGTTGACATGACACACTTAGGCTGTACAGGCAAAACTCTTGGTACAGTAGCTTTTAAAAGGTGTACGTGTATAGTTGACGATACGAAATAGAAGAAGCTTTATTTTTTTTTTGGCAAAAAGCTCGGGTTTCTTGCGTACGGATTGGGATTCTCTGTATTTAAAAATTTAATACAGAAAAATCTATAGTGTGTATATATTTAAAAGTGAGATAAAAAAGCGAAAGCTATGATCAATAGTTACAATATACACTATAGTATTTTCTACTGCTGCTTTAATACTACACTACTATTTACGGCAGATTCAGAAGCCTACCAAAGTGAGAAAAAGAAAAGGGAAAAGGTACAAAAGGTTACACAGTTACAGAGGGAGCAAAAGTGTGGGTGGTATGGTCCGGGTGGAGCTTGATTTATTCGGATCTTCTAGGGTTGAAAAGTGTAGGATCCTGTCTGTACCTGTACTTTTTTTTTATTTGGCAATAAGACGGTCGTTACCATCGAGTAATGGATAATTGCGTTCATACCATTAAAAATATGTGCAATTTCGTGTTTTCGCCGTAAAATCTTTGTGTATTTTGTTTTTATCACTCTTCCATAAATACGTATTTTATTTTTGCCAATCCATTCACTCTTTCCGTCAAGTCAACGTGATTACAGTTAAGAAATATGCAAAAAAAAAAAGATAAATACCAAAAAAAATATAGAAAAATGAAGGATAACTTTTGAATATTTTTCTAAACAATTTAAACTTTACAGTAGAAAATTTTCTGAAACATTACACTAGGGAATATGTTTCAATCTTCCTTAATTTTTATGGGACATTGTGCAACTTTTATTTTATTTTATTCAGAAGTGGTCCCTTTTTTGTGATATTTTTGCATATTTTTTAACAGTCACGTTCTGTTGACTTAATAGAAAATTAAATGGAGTGACAAAAACATTTTTAGTGCCAGACAAATTTTTCCCACGGAGTAAATCCTATTCGACCTTTGGTCAGAAGAAATGTCCTATTTGCAATGTTACACGGTTTGGTGCACTCATGTAGTGTGTCACTTTCCTTGATTGAATTTTACAGGATTTTGGAGAGAATTTTTGCAGATATTTGGAATAGTACATAAGAACCACATATATGCTAGTTTCGTTAGAAAAAAAAACTAATGCATTTTGTTACTTTAATTTCACAACGATTAGTTTTTTTCGCATCACAAACCCATCTTAATCTATACTCCCTCCAATCACAAAAGAATATCATTTTGGACATCGGCACGTCCCCATAACCAACTTTAATCACTAATTACAATAGATTCATGAAACATAATTGTAAGACCCGGGAGTAACACCATCGAATCCTCTGTGTATTCTATACTAGACCTTAGAACAGTAGCTAGTGTACATAGTAAATAAATATGGTAACATCCATAATTCACACAACTTTATTAATAAATACCAAAGTTTATTACAAGAATAGCTTACAAGCCAACAATAAAGAACACAATGAAAGATGAAGAAGTAGTATAGCCCAGCAAATCTGTCATAGACAATCGACTGGGATAGCGGCATAGTCATCGAGATCCACACCGGTAGCTAAGTCCTTATCCTCTAGACAACATTTTATTAAGTAAGGGTGAGTACAAAAATATACTCTGCAAGTTACACCCCATAACAGATTATAATGCATACAGTGATATATCAAAAGAAAGCTTATGTGGTTATTTGTGCAAAAGTAATATTTGACATTTTAAATACATTTACTAAGTTCCAAAGCAGTTATAGTATATTTAAAATTCTTTATTTTAAAAATGTTAAGTTAGTGCAAGATGACTTTTGGTGAATGACTAATCCCCTTGCACCAAAGCTTTATGCCCAATTTCCCACATGGGATAAACATCCATGAAATTATTATTTTTGTCAAATCATTTGTTAGACCCTAAATTTGTAGTTTGGAATCCACTGTATCAATCTGTGCCATTCGCTGGATTAATAGATAGCACAAACAGATATATTCTTGGAGCAATCACATACATCACATGCAGGGTAAAATATATTACATAACCGGCTGTACGACCCACTGTTTTACAAAAGAGGCACAAATACCACAATATCACATACTTCAGAGTACAAAGTAAGGGATAGGTGCAGAAGCAAAGTACGTAATAGTAGATCCATTCACTTTGCCCATAGCAAACGACTGGGGGTCCCGGCCTAAGCCTCACCGTCTTCACCACCGTGTGGTCCAGCAACCACGAAGTAGTCGTAGGGGTCTTGGTCGAGTGGCTCTGAAAGATTATATTGGACGAGCCTGAGTACACAACCGTACTCGTGAGCCAACACACAATGCAGGTTATTATAGGTGCAAGGCTAGCCAAATGGAGGTTCAGAGTTCTTTTGTTTGCACAAAGCTATATTTGAATTAGACTAAGTAGTAGAACATCCTGAGACTTAGTATTTTCAACAACAGATTTTGTAAACTGAGTTTTCTTTGTATGGTACTAGTGGAGATCCCATCTCCTATACCATTGAGGGGCTCCGTTCACCCAATACTCAAGCTATCCCGTATTTACCACTAGTTCCCGACCAGGCATTTCTCAAATCCTTGGGGTCCCACCCTATCTTTCCATTCCACACCCATACACAAATGGTTTTATAAAAATGAAAACTAGTTCAAGCGAGTTCCCGGCACCGCTCTTGACCGCTATCTAGACAGTTTTCTTACTCTGCAGAGTTCGTACACTTTAACCACAAAGAGATATTCAACTTATAATATTGTAACACCCCAGCCCAACACTGAGCCTGGAATGCCACTAAACTACCTTCCAATTAATAATAATTGACACACTTTATAAATACAGCAAGAAATCAATGATAATCAAAACCATGGACCACAAAAGAGCAATGCATAATTATGGATCATGTGGTAATAAATAAGCAATGGGAAATATAACCAGGTAAATAATCCAAAGTAGCATCAACCAATGAATCCAAATTAATAAAGCAAATAGTCTAGTCCAAATGATGTCCTAAATTTTATTCAACCTCTAACATGTCCATGTGTAAACCAATATGGAATGAATAATTATCATGGCGAAGGATCATGTGATGTCCATGTGCTCTACTCGCTCTCAATTACGGCATCCTCGAATATCACCTAAAGACAACAATAGAGCAAGGGTGAGTCCACGACTCAGCAAACACATCGATATACAACGACAATAATAAATCAACAGCATTCAATAACTCCATTATCATCACATGCACTTCTATTAACATTCTCATCCATTAATCTCAAATATCAATGCAACTCTAATCTATATGTCCACATGCACTTCCTTCGCGTATACCGGTATAGCGTGAGTGAATGCTCGCGACAACATTCACTCTCAAGCCCGTTCCTCCAAAAGGATCGGGGACCTTCTCCACTCCCGTGGAGTTGTGATCAATCATGATCACCTTCTCTTATGCAAAGATGCTTATGAATGCAAACATGCAAACTCCATCATAAACATCATATCCAACTTTTCATCATGTCCATTAACAATATAAATCCATACCATTCCATTGCTTGCAATTAAACAAAATAAAAGCACAACAATAATGGTAATAGAAGATAAAGAAAGCGATGATCGATCATTGATCGTCTACCATGCACTTGCCTTTACTAGTTGCGACGCACAATTTGGCTATGACGGCAACAAACACGGCGCTTCTCCTACATTAAATACACACATCTCAATACAAGCTACAGCATCATAAGAATAACAATTAATATACATCGCTCCTACGTCCCCAAATATAACACGTTACGCCGGTACCGAAAAGTTACCCATTGCTGTCCTAGTACTAAAACGAACGTAACTTTTGTCTCGAAAGTCCGATCACCACAAACCACCCCATTCTGGATTCTTTATAAAATTATCCACATTTTCTTAGATTACGAAGTCTTCTAATTAAATCATCTAACCCTCCGTATTTAGCCCAGAAAGCGATCTGTCCGCTTGAACAGCAGTCTTACTAAATTCATAACTTTTGTTTTACTCAACCAAAATGCGCGTTCTCAGATCCTACAGAACCATTGGACAATTATCTACAACTTTCATGTAGATCAAAAACTCTAATTAAGCTATTTACTATTTTTAATCTACAGTCTACCAAAACAGCGCCGAAAGACGACAACCGCAAAAACAGCGGTCTTCCGAAAATCGTATCTCGAAATCTACTTGTCCGATTGACATGGTTAAATATGCTATAGAAAGATATCAAAATTATCTACAATTAACTAGTATATGAGATTTCCAAAATTTGCCATTAAGATACCCGAATAAATCGTTCAATAGAACAGCATGTTAACAGACACCTTAAACGGCCCCTCGACTAACCATT
Source organism: Hsuehochloa calcarea (assembly GCA_036346395.1). Lineage (NCBI taxonomy): Eukaryota > Viridiplantae > Streptophyta > Magnoliopsida > Poales > Poaceae > Hsuehochloa > Hsuehochloa calcarea. The sequence continues at coordinate 21,887,348 of CM070594.1, forward strand.
TCTAAAACCGCTCTCTAATTAATCTCAATCCTAACAGCTAACGAAATTAGCAAAGCAGTAGGAAATAAAATCACATATCGCTATCCACAAGAAATTGGGTTTCTATTTTTTTCTCCTAGTCTTCTTCTTGTATTCCCTTACTGATCATGTTACACACACACATACAAATCAAGAAGCAAGTTATCTAGCAGCCGGAATAGAACTAATGCAAATGCTCACGTGAGGGAAGGAAGATGGCTTCGGCCATTTGGCGAAGATGGCTTGACCAAGAGCACACGGCCGAACGGCAAGAAAAAGCAGAAGGCGGTGCTTGGCGCTTCAGCGGCGTCCACGCCTGAGCGTTCAAGCTGCGACAGCAGGGGCAGCCTTCTGGCGTGAGAGGGCCGGGCCGCTCAGCGAGGCAGTGCAGCGCGCACAGGAAAAAGTGGAGGCGGCTGGAAAATGGTGGTGGCAAGCTCGAGAAAAAAAAAGAAAAGTGAGGCGGTGATTTCGGGGAAAAGAAAGCGGCGGTGGCTTGGGAAAAAGTGATTAGGGTTTTCTAAAATAATTCCACCACTATTTATATAGCTCATAAAAATTCCGAAAATACTATTTTCCACGTATATTAAATTCTTTAATTACGCATAAGCCCTTAATACGCGATTATTAATATTATTATTATTTTTCAGAGTATTACATTCTACCCCCCTTAACGGAATTCGACCCCGAATTCTACTCGCCGTGCTACTCAAAGAAAAAATTGCACAGCTGAAATTAAACAACAAAACAACACGTACCCGACGTGAACAACTCCGGGTATAGCTCGCGCATGCGAGACTCCAACTCCCAAGTCGCCTCTCTGGGGTGATGTGTCCTGGCACCTTGCGTATACCAGCGTCTTGTGCCTCAGCACTCGCTCCGATCTCTCCAGAATGCGCGCCGGACGCGACTCAACTGTGAGGTCTTGCTCAATAGTAAGCGGCTCTAATGAAATCTTATGCTCTGGGTCTCTCAAAAACTTTCTCAGCATCGAGACGTGAAACACATTGTGAACTCCACGCATGGACTCAGGAAGATCCAAGCGGTAAGCTAACTTCCCAATTCTTGCAATAATCGGGAACGGTCCAACGTACCTCGGGCTAAGCTTCCCTTTGGTGCGAATCGGACAATGCCTTTAGTGGGAGACACTCTCAGAGCACTGGTCACCCACCGCAAACTCAAGTCACGCCTCCTCAAATCGGCATAACTTTTCTGTCTACTCTGGAGCCGCCATGATTACGCCTCACCATGGCCACACGCTCAGCGGTCTTGAATCCGGTCGGACCCAAAGCGCCTTCTCTCCAGCGCATCCCAACAAAGCGGCGATCCGCACTTCCGCCCATAGAGAACCTCAAATGGCGCGGCTCTAATCTTTGGAATGGTAACTATTATTATAGGCAAACTACGCAAGTGGCAATGGTCCTCCCAACTACCCTTCAAGACAAAACACAAGATCGCAACATATCCTCCAAAGTCTGAATAGTGCGCTCTGATTGCCCATCATGCATGGGTGAAGCGTTGTACTAAGTAGTGTGTGCCCAATGCACTGCAGACTCTCCCGAACTTGGAGACAAACTTGGCGTCCTGTCGAAATGATGGTCTTTGGCACACCATGCGGTCTTACTATTTCACGCACATAAATAGGAGCTAGATCACTCATTGAATTTGTCGTGCGAATAGGAATGAAGTCTGTGATTTCTTGAATCGATCCACCACTACCCAAAGCGCATCCTTCCTCGCGGAACGAGCGAGTAGCGCCACCACAAAGTCCATAGAGATATCATCCCAAGGCCTTTGAGGAACCTCCAAAGGTCGCAACAACCCGCGGGGCGCTTGTGCTCACTTTCACTTGGCGACAAACACACAAGAAGCCACATAATTAGCAATGTCCACCTTCATTCTTTTCCACCAAAATTGCTTCAGATCTCGATACATCTTAGTCTCACGGGATGAGCGAGTATGCAGTGCGATGTGCCTCTCTCAAAATATCATCTTTGACCTCCGCCTTTGCGGCACACAAAACGGCCTTTAAACCTCAAAGTACGAGAATCATCCATACTAAAATCACCCTCTTTGCCTTCATCGGGCGCTTCCTAACCTCCTGTAATAACGGTCACTCTGTTGTGCTTCCCACTGATGCAGAATAGCCGACTCAAGAATCAAGCGTGTCTCAACATGTGGCGTGCCGCATAACAATAAGATATTCCCATGCGATCAAAATCGAAATGAGGCAATCTAGAGTAGCGAGAGTCGCCTTGCGACTAAGGGCATCGACAACCACATTGGCCTTGCACGGATGATCTTGAATAGTAAGATCATAATCCTTGATCAACTCCAACCACCTCCTTTGCCTCAAATTCAGATCCTTACGAGTGAAGATATACTTGAGACTCTTGTGATGCGTGAAAATATCACAAGGCTCGCCGTATAGATAATGCCTCCAAATCTTGAGAGCAAAAACAACATGACCAACTCCAAATCATGAGTGGGATAATTACGCTCGTGCTTCTTTAAGCTGTCTCGGCGCATAAGCAATCACCTTACCGTCTTGCATGAGAACACAGCCAAGACCCACTCGAGACGATCTGAAAAGGCGTGAATCGCTTTCCGGCTCGGGAAGAGTGAGAATAGGAGAGGTCACCAACTGTCCTTCAAAATCACAGCTAACGCTCACACTCATCAGTCCTTTGGAATCTCACACCTTTACGAGTAAGTGAGACATCGGTTTGGCGATGATAGAAATCTGCACAAATCGCCGATAATAACCACCAAACCCAAGAAACTCCTCACCTCCTTCACACTAGTCGGCCTCTTCCAATCCACCAATGTGGAGACCTTACTAGGATCAACGACAATACCACGAGGGTTAATCACATGACCAGAAAACCCACTTACGAAATCCGAACTCACACTTCTTCAACTTAGCATAGAATTTGTGCTCTCTCAAGGTATCTAAAACCGACCTCAAATGGCGCTCATGATCCTCATTAGTCTTGGAATAGATAAGAATATCATCAATGAACACCACCACGAAGTCATCTAGATACTCGTGTAACATGTTGTTCATGGTCTCCATAAAATGGCGGTGCATTAGTCAATCCAAAAGACATAACTTTATACTCATAATGCCCATACACGGTGGAGAAAGCGGTCTTCTCTACATCTCGCTCACGCTGCGGATTTGATTATACCCATTGGAGATCAATCTTGGAGAATACTTGAGCTCCATTCAACCGATCAAACAAGTCCTCAATGCGGGGCAATGGATATTTGTTCTTGATTGTGACCGCATTAAGCGCACGATAATCAATACACATCGCCAACTCCCATCCTTCTTCTCGTGAATAGAGCAGAGCTCCCCACGGCGATACACTCGCTGATCAAACCTTTAGCCAACAAATCATCCAATTGCTTCTTCAACTCATCACGAAAAGGGCGTGCTAATCGATATGGAGACATAGAGATGGGGCGAGTACGGAACAAGATCAATGCGAAACTCCACGTCTCGCGCGGTGGCAAGCCGGAAGCTCGGTAGGGAACACATCGGGTAATCACTAACCACTGGAATCTCCTCAATCTGCGAAGCCACACTCGGTTTCTCGGCAAGAGCTAAAAAAGCCCGATTTTCCTTGCCGGCGGAGCGATCCGGTAATATCGAAAGAGAGCGCGGGCGCACTCCTGAAAAGTCAAAGTCTCCCAGGCGAAGTGCGCATACGGTATTCTCTGAAACAAGATATCACGGCTCGATAAGAGTGCAACCAATCCATACCCAAGATAACGTCGAGCGGCTCCATTTGAATAACTATCAAATTCGCGTGAACTTCTCTCCATCAATAACAATAGAACACCGGGACAAGCGGTAGAACTAGCAATAATACCCCGGAGAACTAACCAACAGCGGTCGAGAAATCCTTTGCATACTCAAGTTCGCTCTCTAGCAAGCGCCGTCGACACAAGCGAAAAGGTAGCCCGAATCAAAAGGACTAAAGCATCAAGCGAATCCACAAGCAAAGTACACATCACCACGTCGGGGCGACCGCGGACTCTGCAGTAGGCATGGCGTATACTCGAGTGGCGCCATGGCGAAGAAGACGTCGCCGAGCGAGAGCTAACAATCTTTGTGGCGGTGCGGTAATGCGGTCGTGCAACTGAGCGGTCTTGAAGGTGGCGGTACCCGATAGTACCCTCTTTGGGCGCCCAAGCGAAATGGTATGGCATCATGGAGGAGGCGATCATCATCTGGAAAGATCCTCGGCGGGACCCGAAGAAGAAGATGGCACGAGCTCCCCTTGATCACGCTAGCGGGGTTACGCGACACACCCGCCCTTGTGACCCGATCGGCCACACCGACGGCAATCACCCGTCCAAGTGCACTCGGCGGCGCAGTGTCCATCACCGCACTTAAAGCAAAGCATGCCCCGCCTCAGGGACAGACGAAGAGCCGGAGTACGCAAAGGACGAGGCGTAGAAGAAGGAACGGCCTCATTGCTTAGACACGAAAGCTGCGGTCCTCCTTGAATTTCTTGAAAGCGGTGTTGAGCAGACCCACTTCCTCACTAGAGCTCCTCTTGGTCACCACCGGAAGCAACGATCCACGAGCTTTGCGCCTTTGTGAGTGCATCTCCAACTCCATGCCCCTAGCTTGCTCCACAACAGGCTGTAGTCACGAGTGGAGTAGCTCCCAACACATGTCGGTACTCGAGGTGAGACCCGACGGAACCTCTTGGCCTTCGAAGATCATCGTTAAGCTCTTGAAGGGACAAAGCGAACCAAGTTGTTGAACTCGGCCTCATACTCGGCAATAGACCTCTTCCCACGAGCAAAGGTCGTCAAGGCAACCTCCATCTTCTCAACAAAGAATAGGGTAGAACTTCCCTTGAGCGATCAACAAAGTCCTCCCAAGTGGTGGCCCTTGAGTGGCGGTCCTCGAGACAACACGCCCTCCCACCAAATATCCGCTTGCCCTTTCGGTGAAAGGCTACAAAGCGGACCCTCGAAGTGAAGACATCTCCAAAGCTCCAAGCGCCTCTCCATGTAGCGCAACGATCCATTGCTTGGACCGGTGTGCCCAGGCAGTCAAGCGAATCAAACCTCAACCCCATCCACTCTCGAGTGACATCGCGCCTCAGAACCGGTGGATGTGCGGCAGAGCAACAACAGATGCCGCAAGAACAGGGCTGCGGCGCTGTTGACGAAAGCACGGATCTCTCCCACCAACTCTCTCGGCAAGCGGGGTCTCATCTGGACCTGGCAGGAGGCGGGTCAGCAACCCCTCGACTCATCGACTCATTGCTCACAGGAGGTGGCTCCACGGAACCTCGCCCGCGACCCCGACCTCCACGACCGCGGCCAACACGACCACGTCCTCTACCCCTCGGCATAGCTATCAACCACAATCAACAATACACAATGAGTTCCAAGCTCAAAATAAACTCATCCATCAATAAACAACATAACGGAAGCGTAAAACTATATTCGTACCTCTCCCTAACCTACTGTGCACTAGTGTGTCAAATTTTAGGTTAGTTAACCATTAGCAAATTTTAGTTGATTTACTAAACTAAAACAAATTTTAACAATTTTAGTTTGCCTATGTTGTTAATCTATTCACCACGGACCTAAAGCCCGCTCTGATACCAACTGTAACACCCCAGCCCAACACTGAGCCTGGAATGCCACTAAACTACCTTCCAATTAATAATAATTGACACACTTTATAAATACAGCAAGAAATCAATGATAATCAAAACCATGGACCACAAAAGAGCAATGCATAATTATGGATCATGTGGTAATAAATAAGCAATGGGAAATATAACCAGGTAAATAATCCAAAGTAGCATCAACCAATGAATCCAAATTAATAAAGCAAATAGTCTAGTCCAAATGATGTCCTAAATTTTATTCAACCTCTAACATGTCCATGTGTAAACCAATATGGAATGAATAATTATCATGGCGAAGGATCATGTGATGTCCATGTGCTCTACTCGCTCTCAATTACGGCATCCTCGAATATCACCTAAAGACAACAATAGAGCAAGGGTGAGTCCACGACTCAGCAAACACATCGATATACAACAACAATAATAAATCAACAGCATTCAATAACTCCATTATCATCACATGCACTTCTATTAACATTCTCATTCATTAATCTCAAATATCAATGCAACTCTAATCTATATGTCCACATGCACTTCCTTGGCATATCGGTATAGCGTGAGTGAATGCTCGCGACAACATTCACTCTCAAGCCCGTTCCTCCAAAGGATCGGGGACCTCCTCCACTCAGTGGAGTTGTGATCAATCATGATCACCTTCTCTTATGCAAAGATGCTTATGAATGCAAACATGCAAACTCCATCATAAACATCATATCCAACTTTTCATCATGTCCATTAACAATATAAATCCATACCATTCCATTGCTTGCAATTAAACAAAATAAAAGCACAACAATAATGGTAATAGAAGATAAAGAAAGCGATGATCGATCATTGATCGTTTGCTCTACCATGCACTTGCATTTACTAGTTGCGACGCACAATTTGGCTAGCAGACGGCAACAAGCACGACGCTTCTCCTACATTAAATACACACATCTCAATACAAGCTACAGCATCATAAGAATAACAATTAATATACATCGCTCCTACACGTCCCCAAATATAACACGTTACGCCGGTACCGAAAAGTTACCCATTGCTGTCCTAGTACTAAAACGAACGTAACTTTTGTCTCGAAAGTCCGATCACCACAAACCACCCCATTCTGGATTCTTTATAAAATTATCCACATTTTCTTAGATTACGAAGTCTTCTAATTAAATCATCTAACCCTCCGTATTTAGCCCAGAAAGCCGATCTGTCCGCTTCGGAACAGCAGTCTTACTAAATTCATAACTTTTGTTTTACTCAACCAAAATGCGCGTTCTCAGATCCTACAGAACCATTGGACAATTATCTACAACTTTCATGTAGATCAAAAACTCTAATTAAGCTATTTACTATTTTTAATCTACAGTCTACCAAAACAGCGCCGAAAGACGACAACCGCAAAAACAGCGGTCTTCCGAAAATCGTATCTCGAAATCTACTTGTCCGATTGACATGGTTAAATATGCTATAGAAAGATATCGAAATTATCTACAATTAACTAGTAGATGAGATTTCCAAAATTTGCCATTAAGATACCCGAATAAATCGTTCAATAGAACAGCATGTTAACAGACACCTTAAACGGCCCCTCGACTAACCATTTCTAAAACCGCTCTCTAATTAATCTCAATCCTAACAGCTAACGAAATTAGCAAAACAGGTAGGAAATAAAATCACATATCGCTATCCACAAGAAATTGGGTTTCTATTTTTTTTTCTCCTAGTCTTCTTCTTGTATTCCCTTACTGATCATGTTACACACACACATACAAATCAAGAAGCAAGTTATCTAGCAGCCGGAATAGAACTAATGCAAATGCTCACGTGAGGGAAGGAAGATGGCTTCGGCCCGGCCGGCGAAGATGGCTTGACCAGAGCACACGGCGAGCGGCAAGAAAAAGCAGCAGCGGTGCTTGGCGCTTCAGTGGCGTCCACGCCGACAGCGTTCGGTGCGACCGCAGCACGCGAGCCTTGAGCAAGCGAGCTACGCGAGAGGAGGCGGTGCGGTAGCGCCACGAGAGAAAAAGTGGGTAATTTGGAAAATGGTGGCGCAAGCTCGAAAAAAAAAAGAAAATTTGGCGGTGATTTCGAGGAAAAAGAAAGCGGTGGCTTGGGAAAAAGTGATTAGGGTTTTCTAAAATAATTCCACCACTATTTATATAGCTCATAAAAATTCCGAAAATACTATTTTCCACGTATATTAAATTCTTTAATTACGCATAAGCCCTTAATACGCGATTATTAATATTATTATTATTTTTCAGAGTATTACAAATATCTCATACACACTTCCGATGGTGTGCGACTAAGTTAATTATCACAAGGCATTTACAATGCCATCCCCAATGCAACCCCACACCGCTAGGCATCACCCCTTGGCTATGCCCCCAGGGGTCTCCATTTACGCCGTGTAGCTTTCCTGTTACTACTACCCATATACACACTACACATCCACCAATGCCGAGGTAGCAAGGAGGCGAACAAATTAGTTAACAAGGTCGTACCCATTATAGACTTGTGGCCGTACTATTTTTACACGAGAGGTCATCACAAGAACTTGATCCTTTATTGACTTGGGCAGTGCATCCATATACCCCAACGACGTGCATCACCAGCACCAGCCACTCTTTCCATCTACCCAAATTGAAATCTGTTTTCCAGGTTTTGTTTGGTTTTGAAAAATAGCCTTTAGTCTAACATACCAACCAGGCTCCCAGCCTCGACTGCCCAAATCCAGCTTTCATGTTTTGAATGATTGGTATCAGACAATTTAATGCCAGCATGACAATTTATCTAAGCAAGGCTAAGCATGATACTTAGATACATGCTTATTAGCTAGTGTAACACCCTGGCTATTTGAAAGCCAAGATGTCACCAAATCAATCAAAGTTCTAGTAATCGACCAAATGTACAACAATAGCAATAATACTAAAAACCATAATTGCTACGAAGCCAACATTAAAGTTAACAAATCTCAAACAAAGAATAGGGCAACAAATATAACGTGAACATATGGTAACCAAATCCAAGTTGGATTATTACAATTCAACAATTATCAAATGGTTGACAGGAGATTAAAATACCAATGAATGCTGATTGAAAATGGGTAGCGTGCATCGTGCTGGTCTAATCCCTCCCAAAATATGTCTTCTTCATCATTTACCTAAATTAAACAAAACAATCAAGAATGAGCTAAAGACTCAGCAAGTACTAAACATGTTAAATCAAGCATGTAGTGGACAAGCCAAGTACAACCATCATATGAACAATTCACGGAACACATACATGAATGAATGGAATGGAAGAATGCTTTGAAGGAATGGACTACTCAACAACTTATACAAGTATAACGAGTGATACACCCGTCGGTGTTCACTTAAGCCCGTACTTAACAAAGTTCGGGGACCCAAATACCGTATGAAGAACGTTTCATACGGGTGTCCAAGATTGCCCACATTGGAGTGGTGGACTTACATGCCCATACTGGAGTTGATGGGTCTTTCAATTTCCACTCCCGTGGTCAAAACGAAAAAAAATGATACGTGTATGGAATGGATCACATGCATTGAATATTTACCACATAAGAATGAATAAACTAAGTTACATAGGAACATTGATAGCAAGTCTAGCAATACAACCACACGCGATCATCAACATTACATAAGAAAAGACAAAGTACTTGCCTCCCGCGCTGAGACGTGTTAGGAGGCAACAACGGTGCACCTCCACTCACCGCCTCACCGTCTACACAAATAATTATTCGAAATAAGGATAACATGGATTGCCATAGCTACAGGAGGCCTACATTAACCCTTCGGCTATTCAACGTAATCAACGGAGTTACAACTAGTATTACACTATTCAAACTCCTGCCCATCCTACTGGACAGCGGTATTAGGAAAATCATAATTAATTATCTGGAACTTGAAACGACATAAAACCAGTGCCCATTAAAACTTAACACGAAAAACTACGAAACTCTAGTTGACAGGGTTCTTTGGTTCTGATGAGTCACGGTGGCCCGATCTTCCGATAGGTTCGATTTGGTTAAATCGTGAGGGCGTTGGCGCTTTGAGGCTTCCGACCAGCGGATCGCCACCTCGCAATTCGCTACACCGCGACGCTGTCGTTATCGACCACGCTTGCACGCGATCGACCTTACCACGAAGGTTATTGTTCCTGCAAGAAATCGAAACAACTCACAAGAACAAGGTAGATGCAATCTGAATTGTATTGCGGATATGGATGAAGTTTACAAGTGGGGTTCCTCAAACCGATAATCGCGAAAGCGCAATTGGCGAATAATCTAAGAAAAATCCGCCTCTAAACTATGGCGGCTACTGTATATATATAGGGGAACGTGAGGAGGTCGACCTAGGGTTGTGCGGTGCGTGGGATGAAGCGTACACAACACGGACTCCGACCTCGTTACGTTTACAAAGTTTTATTAGTTTCGAAGCGGTGACGCGACACCTTGTGTTGCGTATTTACAGTCGAAGATCAGTCGTAGGGGTGGTCCTAGGGTGGTTTGAGGAGTCCATGCTATCTTTGATCGTAGATTGTGTCCAATGAGTCTTGTGCTCGCTTTTACGGTCGTAGATTGCTCCAATCGAATCAACTAGTCGTAGGTCTTCTTGTAGTGGTCGTAGATCTTCTTGCGTGGTCGTAGACCTTCTTGAGCCGGTCGTAGTCCTAGATTCCGAGTACAAGTAAATCATCTCCATTAGGCGACATCATAGAGTTCTCAAATAATACACTCGACCCTAGAAAAGACTTTACGATCGATTAAGTGGCGTGCTCTAGCTCTTGTCATAGGACCGTGTAGTTCGGCACCGGATCTGGAGGGTCTTGTGTCGTGCGTGTATCAGAAGGAGGATGTCCTCATCATACTCCTCCTCTTGAATTGGAGTCGTCCTCGACTCAAGCTCATCTTCTTCTCCACGTATGGTTTCAAATCTGAAATGTTAAATGTGGGGCTAACCCCAAAATCTGCAGTAATTCTAATTGATATGCATTATCATTTATCTTCTTAATTATCTTAAGCGGTCCTTGACTCTAGGCATCAACTTTGATTTTCTTAATTCGAAACCTATCCTTTCTCAAATGAACCCAAACTAAATCACTGGTTCAAATTTGACAACTTTCCTACCTTTACTTCCGGCAACCTTATACCTTTGGTCATATGCTCTATATTCTTTTTAGTGGTTTCATGCAACTTGAGAATAAATCGACGCTTCTTAGCATCTAGATTAATTTTTTTAGAGGTCGGTAAAGGTAGTAAATCAATAGGCGCACGGGTTAAAACCATACACTACGAAATGGACTTACCTTGGTGGTGGAGTGTCTTGACCTATTGTAAGCAAACTCAATATCACGGTAAACACTCTTCCCACATCTTCAAGTTCTTCTTTAAAACAGCCCGCAACATGGTGGATAACGTGCGGTTGACAACCTCCGTTTGTCCATCGGTTTGGGGATGGCATGTAGTGAGAACAGCAGACTTTGTCCCTAATTTATTCCAAAGTGATCTCCAAAAGTGGCTCAAAACTTAGCATCACGATCCGAGACAATAGTATTGGGCACTCCATGTAAGCGAATGATTTCCCTGAAAAACAAATCAGCTATGTTTGTAGCATCATCGCTCTTGTGACAAGATATAAAATGTGCCATTTTAGAAAATCGATCCACTACTACAAATATACTATCTCTCCCCCTCTTTGTCCTAGGCAATCCTAAAACAAAATCCATAGAAATATCCTCCCAAGGCGCTAGGAATAGGAAGAGGCATATAAAGTCCATGTGGAAGGAGACGGGACTTAGCTTTGTTGCATGTAGTGCAGCGAGCTACGTAGCGCTCGACATCACGCCTCATCTTTGGCCAAAAGAAGTGGGTGGCCAGCACATCTTCTGTCTTCTTTGCTCCAAAATCGCCATCAAACCTCCTCCATGTGCCTCTGTAACAACAAAAGACTAACGAGCTATTTGGAGCGCATAGCTTGTTAGCACGATAGACCAAACCATCATTGACACATAGTTATTCCATGTCTTCCCTCCTTTACAATGTTCAAGCACTTCCTTAAAGTCCAAATCAGTGACATATAAACTCTTAATGGCCTCCAAACCAAAAATCTTATGGTCAAGTTGAGATAACATGGTATAACGTCTAGAGAGCGCATCAGCAATCACATTATCCTTACCTTTCTTATGCTTTATAACATATGGGAATGACTCAATAAATTCTACCCAGTTAGCATGTCGTTTATTGATTTAGCTTGACTTCTAATATGTTTTAGCGATTCATGATCGAATGTATAACAAATTCTTTGGGCCATAGATAATCTTTGCCAAGTTTGAAGTACTCGAACTAAAGCATACAATTCCTTATCATAGGTGGAATAATTCAAACTAGGCCCATTTAGTTTTTATTTGAAATATGCAACTGGTTTACCTTCTTGAATCAATACACCACCTATCCCAATCCCTTGGCATCACATTCAATTTCAAAAGTCTTACCAAAATCGGGGAGTTGGAGTAGGGGTGCTTGGGTGAGCTTCTCTTTCAACAAGTTGAATGCCTTCTCTTGTGCAGGTCCCCATTGGAAAGACACTCCTTTCTTTGTCAATTCATTCAATGGTGCGGCAATGGTGCTGAAATCCCGCACAAAGCGCCGATAGAATCCGGCAAGGCCATGGAAGCTCCGCACTTGTGACACGAAGTAGGCGTCGGCCACTTTGGATGGCTACAATCTTTGTCTCATCCACCTCAATGCCTGTGGTGTCACAACATAACCAAGAAATGCAACTCGATCGGTGCAAAGGTGCACTTCTCGAGGTTACCAAACAAGCGTCGTCTCTCAAAGCATTAAAACAGCACGTATATGATTTAAGTGTTGCTCATGTGACTTGCTATAAATCAAGATATCATCAAAGTAAACCACCACAAATTTTCCAATGAAAGGGCGTAAAACCTCGTTCATCAAGCGCATAAAAGTACTAGGTGCATTAGTTAGACCGAAGGCATCACTAACCACTCATATAATCGAACTTAGTTTTAAAAGCGGTTTTCCATTCATCTCCTAATTTCATTCTAATCTGGTGGTAACCCCGCAAGTCAATCTTTGTAAAAATAATAGAACCACTCAATTCATCTAGCATGTCTTCTAGCCTTGGGATAGGATGACGATACCTTATAGTAATGTTATTAATGGCTCTGCAATCAACACACATACGCCAACTACTGTCTTTCTTAGGAACCAAAAGAACAGGAACAGCATAAGGACTAAGGCTTTCTCTTACGTACCCACGGTCCAAAAGATCTTGGACTTGTCGTTGAATTTCCTTAGTCTCCTCTGGATTGGTCCTATATGCAGCACGGTTTGGCAAAGTCGCTCCTGGGATCAAATCAATTTGATGCTCAATTCCTCGAATAGGTGGTAATCCGGGGTACCTCGGTTGGAAATACATCCACATACTCCTGCAAAGGTTAGCAAGCAGGAGGCAAAGAGCTAGCTATGTCCTCAGCGAATATAAGGCATTTTTGCATATCAAAGCATAGCATGGCGACTCATTATTACAAATTTCAGCAAGTTGATTTAGTGGCAATCATAACACATCCCTTTAATTTAATTCCCTCGAACTTAGGACTAGACGCCACTTTCTCCCTTTTGGGTGGGAAAACATGTTTTGCTACTTGCGATTTTGAGAATCATGCTTATCGGTGTTTCTTTCATTTTTAGCACGCTCTTCTTCATCTTTTAAAATCTCAGCTGGTGTTAAAGGTAACAACTTAATCTTCTTACCCTTATGTGAAAATGAGTAGGTATTAGCTCTACCATGGTGCAAAACATCATTGTCATATATCCAAGGTCTCTAGAGCAACAAAGAGCATGCTTGCATAGGCACGATATCAAAGTCGAACTATCTTTGTAATTACCGCTAAAATTGCACTTTCACAACTTTGTGTACCTTTAATTTACCACACGAATTGAACCATTGGATGTAGTAGGGGCGTGGGTGTGGTTGTGTGGTCAAGTCAAGCTTCTCGACCATCTCGGAGCTTGCAAGGTTGTTGCGACTCCCTCCATCAATGATGACTCTACAAGCTCTGTCCTTCACGAAATGCAGTGCGAAACAAGTTGTGCCGTTGATTTTGCTCGCTCTCTCCACTTGTGCGCTCGGACTCGTTGCGCAACAAGGCTCACATGATACTTGGTGTCAAAAGTGACTACTTGTTCCTCTACATCATCGGCATCCTTTATCTATCTCATCTCCTCCACCGCAATGTTAGTGCAAGTACATATTCGTCCTCAATATCACTAGTACTTACATAACCACCGTCTTTGGTGGCAAGGTATGCTCATTGACCGGGCAATCCCTCATGGCGTGTCCCATTCCCTTGCAGCGGTGGCACACAATCCCGTGAGTACGACCGATGGAAGCAACCGACGAAGAACTCTTGGTGGTGCACGCACACTAGTAACTACTTACCTCGGTGCATGTGATGTGGTCGGAGGTCTCGCTGAACGCGCCCTACTCGTGGAGGGGCAGCAGATCGTGTAGTGAAGGTGGGGCTGTTTTGAATTGCCCGAGACCGGTCGTGGTGTAGACATGCTCCCAAAGTTGTTCCTTGGCCTCTGTTGTCGTCCCCGCAATTCCTTTTACGCCAAACATGCAAGTTGGAACAATCTAGGGACGCTATCGTATTCTTTGTAATCCACTATATCCACGAATTTCACGTCTTAATCCTCCATAAAAGCGTGCCATTGCAGCTTCTTCATCTTCAATAATATCACAGCGCAACATGCTAATTTGTAGCTCGATAATATTCTTCTACGGATCTATTACCTTGGTTTAAGCGCTGCAATTTATTACGCAAATCACGTTAAAAGAAGGTGGGACAAATCATTACGCATAGCAACCTTTAAACCTTCCCACGTAGTAGGCGCTAATCCTTGATGCATACCCTATTCCACCAAATGATGGCAAAGTTTTTAAATTCACTTGTGGCTTGCCTAACTCTATGCACCGGGAACTAAGTGAGCATTCAATTTACGCTCTACCATCATCTCCCAATCTAGATATATTTCAGCATCATAAGCACCCGCAAAAGATGGTATAGAGAACTTAACTTTAGCATATGGATCATCATTAACACGTGCATTATGTTGCTGAACATTATTACCTCTCATACCTTGACGGTTGAAGTTCAGTTGGTTCCGTTGTCGTGCATCAAAGGCGTCGTGGTCGTGCATCTCATTATCACTATCAAACTCATGGTCATGGGCTGCACCATGAGGTTCCACACGACCAACGTTTGGTGGTCGGTTCACCATTCTTTTGAGGCGTGTAGTGAGTGCCGCAATACTATCGTTGATTGAGCGTTGTAATGTGATCGTGGTAGCTTGAAGCTTCCTGTCGATGTCCTCATTAACGGTAGTGCGTTGTTCATCCAATAGCGTCATGAGCTCTTCCCTCAAAACACACTCTTGCGCATCTAATCCTTCACCTGACATGGTTAGTAGGAGACAAAAGACAACACAAAAGGTATTATCCCTATCACTATTGGGTGGTCGGAGGGTGGAATCACACACTCTCAAGCGTCTTACCAAGTTCTTATGAATTTCTTACCAAATTGCGGCGGTGGTCAATTGGCGAAGGTGGGATGTACGATCACGGCGGAGGCGAATCACGAGGATCAATCGAGGGTCGAAAGTATGTGGAGCTCGGACATGCAATGTTTAGTAGCAAAAAATAGCAATAATGAAATCAGATTAGCAAAGCTAAACCAAAGCCCACGAAGCTAAATCACGATTCTTTGATCTAAAAGTGCTCCTAGCCCTAGCACAATCTTCGGTGAAACAAGGACTCGATACAAAGGAGTTCAAAGGATGCAAGGTCGGGCGGTAGTAGACCAACTAGGGGTGGTCAATTGCTTCTTCTTCTTTTCTTTTGCACTTTTTTTTGCTTCTTTTCTTTTCTTTTGCACTTTTTGCTTTGTCTTTTTTTTTGCAAACGTGACCCAAGCCCAAAATTCTTCATTACCCTTTACGGGTCCGATGAGGTGATTGGGTCACAAACTTTTTTCGAGAGCAGGTAAAATGTAATTAAAAGATACTCTCTCTCTCTCTCGAACTTGGACTAGTTACATTGCGGCGGAATCCGACCGAGGATCGAATCCGACCGGTGGTAGTTCTGAGTGGATGGTAGAATGGGTGTTGCTCGAGGAGGTGGTCGGATCAGAGTAGATGTTCGATTCGACCGGATGGTAAATCCGGCGGGTGGTCGAGTGGGTGTCGCTCAAAAAAGGTCGTGCGTCTAGGATGGATGGTTGCACGCGAGCGGCGGTCTTGACTAGAGACCAAGAATGCTACTCTAAACCAAACAACAAAGACACCGGCGATGGACTCGAACTAAACAATGCGGCGAAAACAAAATTGCGAAGGCACAAAGTGGTTTGGACGGCGGAATAATTACGATCTAAAACTTTTTGTAGGGCGGTTTTTACGGACTCTAGGTGATGGAACACAACTAACAAAGGGATAAGCGAAATTACCTAACGGGCAACCTTTGCTCGATACCACTTGATGAGTCACGGCGCCCGATCTTCCGATAGGTTCGATTTGGTTAAATCGTGAGGGCGTTGGCGCTTTGAGGCTTCCGACCAGCGGATCGTCACCTCGCAATTCGCTACACCCGCGCTGTCGTTATCGACCACGCTTGCACGCGATCGACCTTACCACGAAGGTTATTGTTCCCGCAAGCAATCGAAGCAACTCACAAGAACAAGGTAGATGCAATCAATTGTATTGCGGATATGGATGAAGTTTACAAGTGGGGTTCCTCAAACCGATAATCGCAAAGCGCAATTGGCGAGAATAATCTAAGAAAAACCGCCTCTAAACTATGGCGCTATGTATATATATAGGGAGCGTGAGGAGGTCGACCTAGGGTTGTGCGGTAGTGGGATGAAGCGTACACAACACGGACTCCAACCTCGTTACGTTTACAAAGTCTTATTAGTTTCGAGCGGTGACGCAAACACCTTGTGTTGCGTATTTACGGTCGAAGATCCGGTCGTGGGATTGGTCCTAGGGTGGTTTTGAGGAGTCCATGCTATCTTTGGTCGTAGATTGTGTCCAATGAGTCTTGTGCTCGCTTTTACGGTCGTAGATTGCTCCAATCGAATCAACTAGTCGTAGGTCTTCTTGTAGTGGTCGTAGATCTTCTTGCGTTGGTCGTAGACCTTCTTGAACCGGTCGTAGTCCTAGATTCACGAGTACAAGTAAATCATCTCCATTAGGCGACATCATAGAGTTCTCAAATAATACACTCGACTCTAGAAGCGACTTTACGATCGATTAAGTGGCGTGCTCTAGCTCTTGTCATAGGACCGTGTAGTTCGGCACCAGATCTGGAGGGTCTTGTGTCGTGCGTGTATCAAAGGAGGGATGTCCTCATCAGTTCGCCAAAACAGTTGGCTAAACATGATTAAAAAAACCGAGACATATCATGCGAATCTGGAACAACAAAGAAAGAAAATGATGTAACTTTTATTCTACTGATCCAATGGAGGTGATCTTTATCAAAATAGAAATATTATTTAAAGGGCTACAATAACCTAGTTGGGTGAAAGTTCTGAATCTGACTCTAACTAGATCAAAACCGAGGAACAAACCGAGCGGTCCCGGATCTCGCATGCATGAACAGCGTGCGGTTAAAAATTCATATCTGCTAAACAGTAAGGGGGAATCTCGTGATCTCGGTGGTAAAAAAAAAACTAACTACCTCAGGAACAAAAATATATAAGACGAAAACCGAGATTGACCTCTAAAGAATCGAAACTTGCCACACAAGGTGTCGAGATCGAGGTTCTGGAATTTCGAGCGTAACATCGATTTAATCCTAATCAACAATTATGCAATCAAATCGAACCAAACTGTGACTTGGATCATTTGTTACCCTTGAAAACTCGTTGGGAGACGTGGATCCACCTCCCGAAGATCTCCCTCCCTTCTGCTCTCTTCCCTCTCCAATGGCCGGCCACAAGATCACGCCGTGAGCGGCGGCGGTGGCGACAGGAAGGAGGCGACCGGAGGAGAGCAGGGGCGATCTGGGGATCACCACAGCGAGGCAGCCGTCAAGGAGCAGCAAGGGACGTCGGGGGGGGGAGGAGGATGAAGGTGGCGGCTCTAGGGGGGAGAGGAGGGAGTGGGGGAGGCGGCTAGGGTTGGGCGTCTCCCCCCCTCTGCCGGCCCCCCTTGGGCCGGCCTCCCCCTCTTGGGCCTCCTGGGCCGCGGTCCGCGGCCCAGATTGCTGAATTTTTACGAAAATCCCCTCACTCCACAAGAATTTATATTTCTTTAATTGCCTATTCGTCCCCGGTTTCTTTTAAAATCTCCCGATTCGATTCCGGGATATTACATTCTACCCCCCCTTAAGAGAATTCGACCTCGAATTCTAACCATCAAAACGAGTACGGGAAAAGAATACCACAGAATTGAAAACAACGATTAACACGTACCCGAAGCGAACAAATCTGGATACTGCTCTCGAATACGGGATTCTAACTCCCAAGTGGCCTCTCTCTCATTTTGATGAGACAAAAGAATTTTGACATACTTCAGGGTTTTGTTTCTCAGAACCCGTTCTGACTCCTCTAATATTTTCACTGGTCGGGACTCGATGGTAAGATCTTGTGCAATGATAAAAGGCTCCAAGGGAATAACATGATCTGGATCTCTCAAAAATTTTCGCAACATCGACACGTGAAACACATTGTGAACTCCACTCATGGAATCAGGAAGGTCCAACAGGTAAGCTAGTTTTCCAATTCGTGCCACGATTGCGAATGGCCCAACATACCTTGGGCTAAGCTTCCCTTTAGTGCCGAACCGCACCACGCCTTTGGATGGCGATACTCGCAACAGAACTTCGTCCCCCACCTCGAATTTCAAATCTCGCCTTCTGGCATCTGCGTAGCTCTTCTGTCGGCTCTGAGCAGCTAACAAATTCTGCCTAACTTCTGCCACTCTAGCCACTGTTTGCTGAACCCAGTCGGGACCCAAGACTGCCCGCTCTCCAACCTCATCCCAACACAACGGGGACCTGCACTTACGCCCATAAAGAACCTCGAATGGTGCAGCTCGAATACTGGCGTGATAATTGTTGTTATAAGCAAACTCTGCCAATGCTAAATGGTCTTCCCAATTTCCCTTCCAGGATAAAACACAACACCTGAGCATATCCTCTAATGTCTGAATGGTGTCTTCGGACTGACCATCTGTCTGGGGTGGAACGCAATGCTAAGACGAAGCTGCGTACCCAGCGCACTCTGCAAACTCTCCCAGAATTTGAAAACGAACTTGGCATCTCGATCAGAAACCATGGTATTTGGCACCCCGTGCAACCGCACAATTTCTCGTACATAAAGAGGAGCCAAATCGCTTGCTGAATTGGTTGTACGAATAGGAATGAAATGTGCAAACTTACTGAATTGGTCCACAATGACCCAAATAGCGTCCTTTCCTCGCTGCGTGCGAGGTAAACTAACCACAAAATCCATAGATATATCATCCCATGGCCAAACAGGTACCTCCAAGGGTTGCAAGAGTCCTGCTGGTCGCTTGTGCTCAGCTTTGACCCGCTGGCACACCCCACATGACGCCACATATTGTGCGATATCAATTTTCATCCGATTCCACCAGAAACTCTTCTTTAAATCTTTGTACATCTTGGTCTCACCAGGATGTATGGTATAAGGAGTACGATGGGTCTCCTTCAAAATCTTATTTTAACACGAGCCTCGTGGAACACAGAGGCGACCTTTAAACATAAAGTGTCGGACTTCGTCCACATTGAAGTGGCCTTGCTTGCCCTCAGCATAACGTTTCCTCACTCGCTGGAGCATCTGATCATGCTGATGTGCTTTCCGCACTCGATCTGGAAGAGCTGACTCTAGAAGCAACCGAGTCTCGGTCTGGGCAGTACCCGCAAAGCAGAAGGAAATATCCATACGCTCAAAATCAACAATAAGACAAGTGAGGGTAGGAGGTGTCGCCTTGCGACTCAAAGCATCTGCTACTACATTAGCCTTGCCGAGATGGTATTGAATAGTGAGATCATAGTCCTTGATCAACTCTAGCCATCTCCTCTGTCTTAAGTTCAAGTCATACGGGTAAAGATGTATTTGGACTCTTGTGATCGGTGAATACATCACAAGATTCGTCGTACAAATAATGACGCCAGATCTTCAAAGCGTGAATCACTGCAGCAAGCTCTAGATCATGAGTAGGATAATTCTGCTCATGTTTCTTCAACTGTCTCGATGCATAGGCAATCACCTTGCCATCCTGTATGAGTACACAACCAAGTCCAACTATAGACACATCTGAATAGAAGGTGAACCGCTTCCATGGCTCAGGAAGAGTAAGAATTGGAGCAGTCACCAACCTATCTTTCAAAGTGAAAAAACTGCGCTCACATGCATCAGACCACTGGAACCAAACACCTTTCTGTGTCAATTGGGACATCGGCCTAGCAATGGTTGAAAAACCCTCCACAAAACGCCGGTAATAGCCAGTTAAACTCAAAAAACTCCTTAGTTCTTTGACATTGGTTGGCCTCTTCCACTCTACCACTGTCGAGATCTTGCTAGGATCAACTGAAAAACCCTCCTGATTAATAACATGGCCCAGAAACCCAACTTCAGAAATCCAGAACTCACACTTTTTCAGCTTGGCATAGAATTGATTCTCCCTTAGAGTCTCAAGTACCAACCTCAGATGTTGGGTGTGATCCTCTTCCGTCTTGGAATAAATCAGGATATCGTCTATGAATACCATAACGAAATCATCAAGGTATTGATGCAGCATACTGTTCACGACTTCCATGAAAACTGCAGGAGCATTCTTTAGTTCAAAAGATATAACTTTATACTCATAATGACCATACCTCGTAGAGAAAGCCGTCTTCTCAATATCCTGCTCACGAACCCGAATCTGGTTATAACCTGACTGGAGGTCAATCTTGGAAAATATTTTAGCCCCCTTCAATTAGTCGAAGAGATCCTCAATGCGGGGCAAAGGATATTTATTCTTCACAATCGCCTGATTAAGAGCCCGATAATCCACGCACATATGCCAGCTGCCATCTTTCTTCTTAGTGAAAAGAACAGCGCTCCCCATGGCGATACACTCTGTTGAATCATACCTTTGGACAAGAGTCATCCAATTGTTTCTTCAATTCTTCCTGAAAGGGTCGAGCCAAACGGTGAGAAGACATGGATATGGGTCGAGTTACCGGAATAAGATCAATTCGGAACTCCACTTTCCGCACTAGAGGCATTCCTGGAAGCTCCATAGGAAAAACATCAGAAAACTCATTCACAACTGGAATCTCCTCGATACGCAGTGAAGAGTTGGTCTTCTCGTTGAGAGACCAAAGCAACTCAATGGTTGACTATCTGCGACTAGGAAACAAACTAGCCAACACGAACAACGAATCGGACGGTGCGCTGCCTTGAAATACCAGTTTTTCACCGGACGGGGCTTGTCAAGTCACCGTCTTCCAGAAACAACAAATCTTGGCACGGTATCGGAATAACCAATCCATACCCAGAATAATATCAAATGGTGACAACTGAATTACCATCAAGTTAGCGGTGAAAACCTCATCATTAATAATAATGGAATAGCCAGGACAAGCAGTAGAGCTGGAAATAAGACCCCCCGGAGAGCTGACTACCACAGACTCAGAAATAATTTGCAAACTCAACCCCGCTCTTCTAGCAAACTTCAGGGACACAAAAGAATAAGTAGCCACTTAATCAAATAGAACGAAAGCTTCATACGAATCGACTAGAAGAGTACCCGTCACCACGTCAGGACACCCCACAGTCTCAGGAGTGGGCATAGCGTAGACTCCCGGTTGCGCCAGAGCAGAGGACGCCCCGACACTCTGTGAAGGATAACCAGAAACCGTTGCAGGAGGAGCGAGCGCGGAGGTGCGAGACAGTGACGAGGTTCCAGTAGAACCCGCAGAGGTCTTTGGAGTGAACGCTGCAGAGGGACCCACCACGAGGAAGCGTAGTCTTTGAAACCGCCGCTGTGGTCCGAATCGAACTCCGATGAGCAGCTGGAGGAAGAAGCTGCTGGGACTGGCTCCCATCTGATGATACTTGCTGGATTCTGCTTGCATACTGACGACTTGTGGCCTTCCCGACCACACTGACGGCATGTCCCCTTGATGAAACTCGATGCCCCTCACCACACCGGAAACACTTCATGCCCTGACATGGAACATGACGCATCGGTGGGGTGGAAGACGAAGAACGTGGCGCCGAAGAGGAAGACTGCCACTGCTAAGCAGGGCGTGAGTTGTGACTCCCCTGAAACCTCTTGGGAGCGGGTCGCTGAAAAGACCAACCCCCTCCACCAAAACTCCGCCGCGCCTTGCCGCCGAGACCACCGGTGGTGACAGAGCCAATAGCAGCTTGCCCCTGCGAAGAAGGACCTTTCTCCAACTCCATCCCTCTGGCCTGCTCGACCACTGAGCTGAAGTCGTGCAATCCTATCGCCCCCAGAATTTGGCGATACTCCTGGTTGAGGCCCCGTCGGAACCTCTTATTCTTCTCCCTATCGTCATTCGCCACGGCTGGTACAAAATGTACCAAATTATTGAACCCAGTCTCATACTCAGATACAATCATCTTCGCTTGCACAAAAGTCAGGAGCGATTGCTCCGTCTTCTCAATGAAGGAGTCCGGATAAAATTGTGTCACGAATCGTCACAAATACCTCCCAAGTGACGGGATCTCTGACTTGGAATTACGGATGACGGGACTCCTTTCCACGGATGTCGACTTGGCCCTTGGTGAAAGGCCACGAATCGCGCGATTCGCGGATGTCAGCTCTAATGCTCCAAACTGTCGCTCCATATACCTCAACCAGTCCGCAGCCTGAACCGGTGTGCCTGCTCCGTCAAAAGTGTCCAAACGAAGCGACATCCACTCACAGAGACTCATTCTAACCTTAGGTGGAGCGAGAGCGACAACGAGTTCACGCAGCGCAGGCCGCGGAATTACCACCTACGATTCTTTGGCGGAGTTGCTCGTTCTCTCTTAGAAGGTTCTGAATAAGATCTGCTGATGCGGCCGGTGGTTCAACGACCGGAGGCGCAACTGAGGCAATCTCCTCGATGGCGACACCACCAACCCTTGACGAAGACGGACGAACACCGGACCGCGGCCACGACCACGACCACGGGTCGGTGGACGACCGCGACCACGACCTCTACCTCTTGCCATCTAAGAACATCACAACAAACAAAGCCAACACTTAACTTAATAGGAATAGAAGTGCGAAGTAATTCATCATCAGAGTAATAAGTGAAAAACACCAATGGAAACACGGAAGTAATGAATTACCCAAACCCTCCTACTGTGCACAGTGTGTCAATATAATATTTTGTATTAACCACAGACCTACAGCCCGCTCTGATACCAACTGTAACACCCTGGCTATTTGGAAGCCAAGATGTCACCAAATTAATCAAAGTTCTAGTAATCGAACGTATGTACAACAATAGCAATAATACTAAAAACCATAATCGCTACGAAGCCAACATTAAAGTTAACAAATCTCAAACGAAGAATAGGGCAACAAATATAACGTGAACATATGGTAACCAAATCCAAGTTGGATTATTACAATTCAACAATTATCAAATGGTTGACACGAGATTAAAATATCAATGAATGCTGATTGAAAATGGGTAGTGTGCATCGTGCTGGTCTAATCCCTCCTAAAACTTGTATTCTTCATCATTTACCTAAATTAAACAAAACAAGCAAGAATGAGCCAAAGACTCAGCAAGTACTAAACATGTTAAATCAAGCATGTAGTGGACAAGCCAAGTACAACCATCATATGAACAATTCACAGAACACATACATGAATGAATGGAATAAAAGAATGCTTTGAAGGAATGGACTGCTCAACAACTTATACCGGTATAACGAGTGATACACCCGTCGGTGTTCACTTAAGCCCGTACTTAACAAAGTTCGGGGACCCAAATACCGTATGAAGAATGTTTCATACGAGTGTCCAAGATTGCCCACATTGGAGTGGTGGGACTTACATGCCCATACTGGAGTTGATGGGTATTTCAATTTCCACTCCCGTGGTCAAAACAAAAAAATGACGCGTGTATGGAATGGATCACATGCATTGAATATTTATCACATAAGAATGAATAAACTAAGTTGCATAGGAACATTGATAGCAAGTCTAGCAATACATCCACACGCGATCATCAACATTACATAAGAAAAGACAAAGTACTTACCTTCCGCAATGTGACGTGTTAGGAGGCAACAACGGTGCACCTCCACTCGCCGCCTCACCATCTACATAAATAATTATTCAAAATAAGGATAACATGGATTGTCATAGCCACAAGAGGCCTACATTAACCCTTCGGCTATTCAAAGTAATCAACGGAGTTACAACTAATATTACACTATTCAGACTCCTGCCCATCCTACTGGACAGCGGTATTAGAAAAATCATAATTAATTATATGGAACTCGAAACGACATGAAACAAGTTCCCATTGAAACTTAACGCGAAAAAAATACAAAACTCTAGTTGACGGGGTTCTTTGATTCGGCCAAAATAGTTGGCTAAACCGCAGTTGAAAACAACTAACACACATATGTCCGAATCTACGAACAGCAAAGTAAAGAAAATGATGTAACTTTCATTCTCTGATCCAATAGAGGTGATCTTTATCAACTTGGAAATATTATTTAAAGGGATACAATAACCTAGTTGGGTGGAAGTTACGAATCGACTCTAACTAGATCAAAGCGAGGAACAAACCGACAATCCCGGATCTCGCACCAGATGTAATAGCGCGGTTAAAAATTCATATGTGCTAAACCGTAAGGCAGAATCCCGTGATCTCAGTGCCAAAAGAAATCTAACGACCTCAGGAATAAAACTCTAGGAGATGAAAACCCGAGATTCGGCCTCTAAAGAATCGATACTGGCCGTGCAAGGTGTCGGACAAGTTCTGGAATTTCCAGAACAGAACACCGATTTAATCCTAATCAACAATTATGCAATCAAATCGAACCAAACTGTGACTTGGATCATTTGTTACCCTTGAAGAATCGTTGGGAGACGTGCATCCACCTTCCGAAGATCTCCCTCCCTTCTCCTCCCTTCCCTCTCCAATGGCCGGCCACAAGATCGCCGGTGAACAGCCGGTGGCAACGGCGGAAGGAGGCGACTTCGGAGGAGACCCTGGGGGCAACGCCGGGGATCACCTTAACAGCGAGACGCCGTCAAGGAGCATCAAGGGACGTCGGGGGGGGGGGAGGATGAAGGTGGCGGCTCTAGGGGGTAGAGGAGGGAGTGGTGGAGGTGGCTAGGGTTGGGCACCTCCCCCCTTGGCCGCCCCCTTGGTGGGCCTCCCCTCTTAGGCCTCTGGGCGCGGTTCATGCCCCAGGTTGCCAAATTTTTACGAAAATCCCCTCACTCCACAAGAATTTACATTTCTTTAATTGCCTATTCGTCCCAGATTTCTTTCAAAATCTCGATTCGATTAGGGATATTACTGACTAGTATGTAAACTATTAATTCTAGGGTGACAAATGATAGTGTCCAAGTTCAAGTATTGGAAGTTTATACACAATTATCATTAAGGCATTAACTATGAACTAGACCAATATAGTTGTATAAATTATAATAATGCAATTTCATAATTTAAAGAAACATAATTTGCAAAGACTAGATGTAATATGATCAAACTATTGACTCGCCTTGGTCAAGGTACTGCTGCTCCTGCTCGTGGACTTATAGAGGGTTGTCGGGAGCTTCAAGCCCTATACACGCAAAATCCAACCAAATATTCAAATAAGCCCATATGAATTCAGCTTGCATTCAAAAATCCAAATGAACTCCAAATGGGGATGCCTTCGGTTTAGTTGAGCAGATTTAGTTCGTATCCAATTCTCATTACCATGTTTGGCGTTGGACATAGAATCCGAGTAGGTAACGTAAGTTGTTTTTCGAGACAGTGGCTAGTCTGTATACGAGTTCTCGGTTTCGAGTACTGTTCAGTGTTTCAACCACCTAGTTGGAGGGGGGCTGGACTACCTGGTCGAAAGGGGTTTTCAAGTACTATTCATTATTTCAAGTATTGTTCATAGTTTCGACCACCTGGTCAGAATGGGTTTTGAATACCTGGTCGAGAGGGTTTTTAAGTATTGTTCATTGTTTCGAGTACTGTTCATAGTTTCGATCACCTGGTCGGAATGGGTTTTGAACACCTGGTTGAAAGGTTTTTTGAGTACTGTTCATTTTTTCGAGTACTGTTTATAATTTTGACCACATGGTCGGGACGGACTTGAATACATGGTCGAAAGGTTTTGAGTTATGTTCATTGTTTCGAGTACTGCTCATTGTTTTGACTGTTGTTCATTGTTTCGACTACCTGGTCGGAGGGGGTTTCGACTGCCTGGTTGAAAGAGTTCCGACTTACTGGTCGAAAGTAGTTTTGAATAATTGGTCGAAGGAGCTTTGACTATTGGTCGAAAGGAGTTTCGACTAATTGTTCGAAGGAGTTTTGACTATTGGTCGAAAGGGTTTTTGACTAACTGGTAGAAGGAGTTTCGACCATCCGGTCAAAAGGAGTTTTGACTAACTGGTCGAAAGGGGTTTGAACTAACTGGTCAAAAGGAGTTGCGACTATATGGTCGGAGGGAGTTTCGACCATGCGGTCAAAGGGAGCTTCGACCATCTGGTCAAAAGGAGTTTCGACCATCTAGCCGGAAGTAGTTTTGTCCTTCTTCTCAGAAAGAGTTTCGTCCGACTGGTCGGAAGGAGTTTCGTCTGTCTGGTCGGAAGGACTTTCGCCCATCTGCTCAAAAGGAGTTTCGTCCGTCTGGTCGGAAGGAGTTTCGTCCGTCTGGTCGGAAGGTGTTTCGTCCATCTGCTTGGAAAGAGTTTCGTCCATCTGGTCGGAAGGAGTTTCGACCATCTAGTTGGAGGAAGTTCAACCACATTTTAGGTGGAGGAGGGTTCGACTACCTAGAGGTTCGACTATATTCCTGGCGAAAGGATGTGCGACTACCCGGTCGAAACAGGGTGCGACTACATTCCAAGTGGAAGGTTGTTCGACCACCTGGGGGTTTGACTACAATTTGGGTCTACAATGCATTCGTGCAACTAGAGTGAATATGAGAATTTAGTGGCCACTAGGAACGTTCCGATATGACGCGGAGAAAGCTAGCTAGCCGGAGATGGTCTGGCGATGGTGGTCCACGACGGCGGGAGAAGCTCCAAACAGTGGTGACGGCTGACGAGGTCGATTCAACTGCTTGGGCTACTCTGGTTGGAGGGGAGGAAGAACGAGGTCGGGACAACTCCTGTGAATATAGAGTGGAATCAAATGAGGGGAACTGCCTCTTGGGTCAGGTGATATGAGCTGACACATTTAAGGAGGGAAGAGCTTCACTGTTGGGCGTTAATGCTGATGGCGACGTCGTGGTGTTGCTTGGTCGAAGCGAGCACTAAAGCCTTACCTGGAGCTCAAACTCGCTTGAGGAATGGAGGAGTGGGGAAACTAGCACTTGTGGCGAGGAAAGGCAATGAGGGGGCTTTGGGCTGCTATTTATAGCTGCATGGGCGGAGGTCGCCTAAGAGCCTGCGTAGTATTTGGCGTGGCTCAATACCGAGGAGTGGTTGGCGCTTTAGACAGAGTCGACAGCACAGTACAGTGGTGTGACAGGTTGAGCGATGGCGAGTAATGGCCGAGTGACGGTGGTAGTCGGTGCTTATGCCTTTTTGCATCGGGGCGTCCGAACTCGGTAGGTGTCGACGCTGAGTGAGAGAGAGGCACACAGACTCTTGTTCGCTCGGAAGACCATGAGCGGGGAGTTTTCCCGGCTGCACCGGTTCGGCTGGTCACTGGTCGAAGGAACAGTAGCGAGGGAAGAGTATTAGGGCAATATGGCGATGCACCCAAGGGGAAGGAGGCTGCTGAGGCCAACCGAGGGGGTTTGGTGGCAATCTAGGTGGCTTACAGTGTTTCATACCGGTTGATAGAGGAATAGCAGAAGGGAAAGAAAAGGTCAGGAAAGGGCTTGAGATATTGAAAAGGGACTTTGCTTTAGGAAATTCTCATGAGGTGATAGATCCTAATTTGATATTTGTTAAACAATTCTAATTGGCTCTTGAATATTATTCTGATTCCAGGGTTTATACTTCATGTAATTTTCCAAAGGGCAATGCTCTTAAGTCTTTGCTACTTCTGATACTAGGGTTTATGTTTTAGGGTTTTCTTGTGTCGGCAAAGGAGAAAATGCAGCTCAAATAATTCTCAATAATGCTGGCAAAAGAATGACAATAGACAACACATGACAAGTTTTAAGAATCCTATATTTTCGCATTTAGCCATTTTTGGGGTGTTACATCATTTTAAGACAAAACCATAGTCTAATCCGTGAAAGGCTTTGCTCAGTATGTCCATGACCGTGGCATAGCTATTCGAATAGTTTTATACTCTGCAGAGGTTGTACAACTTTACCCACAAGAGATAATCGACTTATAATATCCGTTTCATATACTTCCATTGGTGTGCAACTAAGTGATTATCACAAGGCCTTTACAATGCGTCATCCCAAAGTAGTCATACTCGTTAAGGTTTCACTTCCTTTGGACTAAACCATCCACCAGAAGCCCCCTCTTGCGTCATGTGTGAATAAATAAAAGTAGTCATTCTGACATCGACACAACCGGATGGCACAACCACATTGAAACGTTGCAAATTAGTTAGTCAGGTTTGTCCCACTCCAGACTTGTGGTAGTACGGAAGGGCTTTGCAATCCGCAGCTTGTAGACCGATTCTTAATTGATTGGGCGACTTCCAAAAGTAACCCCTAGGCCTCGATCCCTCCATTGAGATGAGCCCGTGCATAAACTTGCACCCACCAACTATCCATTTCATTCAAGTCTAAACCAGTTTATTTTATTTTATTTTGCTTTTCGGAATCATTTGCAAAACTTCCATGGCACCAGTGCCATAGACTCATTTTTTTAAAAATAATTGTTGAATATTAGGCTAAAATTCTCAAATTGAATATTTTTTGTCTAAGCAGAACTAAGCGTATTTTTCCACAAAAGCATCTTGTCAATACTATTGTATTGACTAGAGTTTTATCTAGGGTGACAAGGTATGAGGGATTCGATGTGCAAGATTTGTCAACTCCAAGGTCAATAAATCAACCATCAATAATATAATCATACTCTCTGAATCAATCTATTGATTTCAACACATCATTATTTACATTAATCCACCAGCCACTCTAAATCAACCAAATACCACTATTCAATTAACTCCACCAATTTTATCAATTCTCTATAATTCAACCAATGCACATGAATTTCATTCATAACTTATTATAATAATACAACCTCATTCTTTATTCATCACCTATATATACTCGATTAGTTTGTTAATACTAAATTTCCAACAATAACTAATGACATATCTAAATCCAATTTCACTATTCAATCATATCCAATAAATCCAATATAACCAAATTATCCAATTAATTTCACAAAGTTTGCATATACTTCATGATTCAACAAATCCACCAAAATTAACATCCTGAATTGTTATGAAAATCCAACCTTTTCGTATTTCAATCACCACCTTTACTGAACCAATTTCTCAATACTAATTCTCCAACAATTACTAATATCAATTTAATTTCATCAAGATGTCTTTCTTTATTTAATTTAGAAGTAATGTATTCCTATAATCCAATATCTAACAAGAATGTATTCCTATAATCTAATATCCAACAATAGTGTATTCCTATAATCCAATATCCAACAATAATATATTCCTATAATCCAATATCCAACAATAATGCAACTCCTTCATAATCAATGGGTATCCACAAATATTCCTTTGATTAGTTCAATTTACAATAGCCTTTTATTACCTAATCTTACCAATTTTCTAAATTCAAACTTCAAATGATTCTTCATACTACATATCTTACCAAAAATTGACTGTACAAGTGTTGGGATTTAGCTATAACTTAAATTACTTTGAATAAAAGTAAGCATTCAATAATAATTTCAAACAGAATACATAATTTTAAATAATAGGATCAAACATGATCAAAGTGTAACTTGCCTTGCTCAATCTATTGATGTTCTCAAATGGCGTCGAAAGTTGACACTCCAAAGTCATCGAAATCTATATGCAGAAATAAGCTAAATTCAAAAAAAATTCAAAAAAAACTCAAAATTAAATAATTTTGGTTCTAGGAGATGCATATTGAATTTATATGACTTTAGAAATTTGAATCAATGGAATCGGAGTTCGTTTGAAGGAGAACGAACACTCGAAAGTTTGATTTTTCACATGAAATGATAGAATTGCAATTTTTAGAATTTATGTAATTGTTTTTTAAATGAAAAACAATTATTACATCAGCGAGGGAATTTAAATTTCTGGCCAAAATTTTTTCCTAAAGGAAAATAGGATTGGCCACTGACACGTGGGCCCAGGTCTATGGGCATGGTCCACTAATCTACGCCGGTCCATCATGGACCTGACGCAATGAATAATGTCGGGCAAGTAGGTTACCACACGAGCATGACACGGGGCAAATGTGGTGACCTGGCGATAACGGTGGCAATGACGTGGCAGTGGTGCATGGGAGCCAAGGGTTGCCAACGTTCGGTCGCGCGGCTGCTGGCTGCGAGGGTGGAAAAAGAGAGAGGGAATCACGGCGCTTACCACGACAGTGGTCAGGAGCGATGGAATCGCCGGCGGCGAGGGAGGCGGCTTGATGTGGCTTGTGGTGGCATGGGAGCTCCGACGGCGTTCCGACGAGGAGGAGGCGCGCACTGGATAGAACGTCATGCGACGAATCTGGCGACATAGACAAAGTCGACGGAGGGCCACTATCGGCGGCACAATCGTCGATGGAAGTGGTTACGGTCGGCGAGGAAGAAACGTCGATTGCAGTGAAGAAGAAGGGAGATGGGAGAAGCAACTTCGGGGATGGGATGAGGAGGACAAGGGGCACCTTGTACCCTTATATAGGGGCGGAGGAGTGGCAAGGGAGGAGATCATGGGGCAGCGTTTTAAAGCTAGCGCGGGTGGTGGTGGAATACGCCATTAAGGAGTGTAATGGCGAGGGAAACGGCGGAGTGAGTGCGGGAGAGTGAGGGAGTTTCATTTTGCTTGAAGGCGTGAGAGAAACAAAAGTAACGACCTACTTTGAAGAGCTTCGCAGGGGCATCAATGGCGGCCGAGTGCAGGAGGAAGATGAAAGAAAGGGGAAAGAGGAAGTCCTGACAGGCGGGGCTTACGCGTAAGAAAGAGGAATGGGAAGGTGGTAAGGTGGGTTGGGCCATGAGTGGATCGTCGCGGAAAATGAAAATGGGCCGGGGAAGGAAGATTTGGCCTAAAAAAGAAATCGGGATTTTTATTTGATTTTTGAATTTCAGAAATAGCAAAAAATAAAAAGGGCTTTTAGAAAATACCAAATAGAGTTCAAAACTTCTAGAAAAATTTGCAGAAATTCCTTGAATTATTTTGAAATTAAAAAAAATATTTAAAACTTAAAGTTGGCTTTTATTTTGCACATAAATTATTTTTCATTTATGGAAACAGGAAAAAACTATTAAAATTCTAGAAAAATCAAGAAATTAATTAAAGTTTCATTTTTAACTTTAAATCCAAGAAAATCCCAGAAACTCAAAAAAATTTATTTTTGACTTTTAAAATATAGGAAATTAAAGAAAAGAAAGCAAACTCTTTCAAATCTCAGAAAATTTAATAAAATAATAAATTTATTAATTTTATTTTTGGTAACAGAACTTTAGGATGTTACAATAATACAATTATACTTATATGAAAGTTCTTTCGAGACAAATTTATACATACCATGTGGTCAGTCTAAAGACCGAAAAAGAAATTGATAGAAAAAGTTTATAATATTTGATTGCATGCACCAAAACTACGTTCTTTCGTGACCACTGACGATATAGTCTGGGATTCACAAGCTAGACGAGCATTATACGCCCATCTTAACATAGTCTGGAATGTTACGACGCACAAATCAATTCAGGCGAGGTTGACTAATGCTGTACTACAGTGTTGGCCCCATTCTGAAGCACGGGAATTTTGATAGGGACTGTAGCTGTGAGTTGTAAGCTCAAACACGCCACTAACTTTAATTTTCATCTTTGTGTGTTTTTCCCCGCCTTCTATAGCTTGCATTTTTACAGTGGACCTAGTCAGTTGGGCATTCAATTGCCAACCGCAATGCGAAGGCGAGAGTAGTTCCACCAATTTGGCACATGGTAGTCCAGTTGCAATGTTGTATATTCTTTTCACGTTAAGCAACTCCTGAACAGTGTAACTAGCGATTTTCCTAACTGAATTTAGCTCTAAAGCAATGTAAAAAAAAGAAAAAATCTCGCACTAATCAGTTCAGCAATGGTTTCTTGTACCTGCAATCCCGATGGTCATGGCGAAAAGCATGGCACGGCTGTAGCCACATGGGTGTACTGTAGTTTGGGGTTATGGAGCTATGGAAGCTAGCTAGGGGTCCCTCTCCTGTCCTGTCCTGGGTAGAAATGACTCAAGGACAGACTTGCCTTGCAATTATTGTTGTTTATCTTATGCGATTTTTTTTTTTTTTTTTTTGTGTGAGAGGAACTGTCTTTTGCAATCTGCACACCCCTGGATCCGGATGCCCTGTTTATGCGGCAGATCATTGGCTCATATATATTGCTACAAGCCTACACCAATCTCTTGTGTCGAACAGCCAGGTTTCTCTTCAGCTGGAGTATATATTTGCCTATAAACAGGAGCTTGTTTAGCACATAAATGAGCTGCTAAATTAGCAATCCTACGAGTATAACAAATACTAAACTCAACAAAACTCCTGCTTAGCTCCTTGATCTCGGCGAGAATGGAAGAAATCTCGGCACGGTGATGTTGTTGAGTATCCCACAGATTGACAACGCTATGCGAATCACACTCAATCAACGAAGATCCCAATCAGCCGCGAGTCAAGCACCACCCCGTACAGCAAGCGCCTCGGCGGAGAGGGCACTGGAAAGAAACATGCGGGGTACAATCTCGCCCTCACGGGCATAAAAGGTTCCAACCTCATCACGCACGACCACGCCCGAAGCACCGTCGATATTAATTTTGCTGAAGCCATGTTGGGGTGGTTGCCACGCCACATTCATCTGAACTTGGCCGGTTTTGCTGGCACTCAGGTTCCGTCTTTAATAAGGTCGAAGCCACATCCCGAGCCCATTTCACAGGCCGAGCATTCCGAGGTGACCAAATGGACCAAATTCCGCACAGAATCACTGCAGTCTCATCCAGTGAGTAGACCTTCCCGTCAATTAGATGAGCAGCCCCCAAGTAGCAGGCTGGAGTAGCGGCGGATTAGTCCGGCCCTGTCAAAGTAATCCTCCCTATAACGATTGCGCCCAAGTACACTGAATCAAAACATTCATTGTAGTCTTTTCCTATGTACCACAAGTATCACAGAAAGTAATCCTCCCTATGTGTCTGCGTTTCAGCACCGCTTTGCATAGAATGAAATCATTAATCACTCGCCACAAATTAGAGGTTTGTTGTGACAGCATGCAAATTTCAGGACTCGTCGTCATTGGAACTTAATTCTCTAACCTTGTTCACTGTAGCATTAGCCGGACGGTACAGTGGCTTAAAGCCATGGTAAGATGGAATCAATGGATCTTCCCACACATTGATGGATGAGTCATCTCCTACACGCTTGATCAGGCTATCTTCAGTGCCTCTCGACCACTCAGGATCGCTCTCCATGTATGGGAGGAGTTATTCTTCTTGGATGCTAAGAGAAAATCCCCATGAGGAAAATATTTCCCTTACACAATACTTGGGCACAAAGTGAGGTCGGGTTCGCCATTAGTCTCCACCCATTTTTGCCAACATGGCCAAATTTAATTTCTCAAAATCACGAAACCCCATCCCTCCTGTCAGCTTCGAACGGGCTACTGATGACCACTTCTGCCAATGAATTTTGGTACTGTCTGCATCACCTCACCATCAATACTTAGACACAGGACTCGTAATCTTCTTTCATGTCTTCATCGACTATCTAAAATAGCTCATCCAATAGGTAGGAATTGCTTGAGCAGTGGACTTTATAAGCACCTCTCTGCCAACACCGCTTAATTTTTTTCTCACTCCACCCGCCCATGAGCTTACGAATCTTCGAAGGAGTATGTTCAAAAGCTTCGTTTGTCGATCGTCTAAGATAAGTAGGAAGGCCAAGATATTTCTCCCCAAAAGCTTCTGTTTCGATCCCACAGGCAGCGTATACTTGTGTTTTCATCTCATCATTACAATCCGACCTGAAAACATTACTAATTTCGCTATGTTCACAAGCTGGCCTGAACCCAATCTGTACTTTTCCAGAATGTCCGTACACGTACTGCTATCTGTTGCACTGTCGAGCCCAAATGTGGCGGATCTTAAATTTGTAATTTGAAACCCTTTATGTTCACACCAATAATCCCTAGATCAATAGCTAGTGCCCACAGTTATATCATTGGATATCAACACATATTATGAATGAGTAAAGCTATTGCCTAATAGTAAACAAAGTGTAAATATACCTTATGACGTTTGATTTGCAGAATGACCGAAAAGGCCAAATATCCTTCAAAGAATCAGCAGCGGGAGCAGAATAATCAATATAACATGTGGAAATCTCACGATATACCCACAGGCAATCGACTAGGGCTCGCAACCTAGTTATTGGCCTTCTTGATTTACAGTCTTCATCAATACTCATAATTATCCATGTAGCCTTGTTTTGTGCTTACTAACTAAAAGAATATAAATAGCGAGTATGAGTACACAACCGCATTCGTAAGCCAACACATAATGCAATTATTATAGACGCAAAGCTAATCAAGGAAGGTTTATGGTTTTTTTAGTTGCACAAAGCCAAATTTGAAATAGATTAGGTAGTAGCAATTCTTGAGACTTAGCATTTTAACCAACATAGGTTTTATAAACTGAGTTTTTGTTTGTAAAGTTCTAGTGGAGGTCCAACCTCCTATACCTTCTCTCTCGGGTCACATCCCGTACTTACCACTGGTCCCCGACCAGGCCTTCTCAAATCCTTGTTTTCCAATCCATCTTTTCATTCCACCCACAAATTGTTTTATAAAAATAAAAGCTAGATCAAGCAAGTTCTCAGCACCACTCTTGACCGTGAGCATAACTATTTAGATAGTTTTCTTACTCGGCAAAGTTTGAACACTTTACCAACATGAGATAATCAACTTATAATGTATGTTTAACACACTTTCATAGGTGTGCGACTAAGATGATTGTCACAAGGCCTTTACAATGTCCACTTCAACGCAACCCCACGCCGCTATGTATCACCTCCTTGGGCCGCGCCCATGGAAGGTCTCCCATTTGAACTGTGCGAATTGATGACTCCCTTACCCTTAGCACACTCTACATATCCACCAATGGTAAAGTTGGGAGGTGACGGGCAAATTAGTTAGCCAGGTCGTATATAGACTTGTGGTTGCAATATTTTTACATGAGAGGTCATCACAAGATCTCTGTCATTTATTGACTCGGGCGATTCATCCACATACCTACATTCTCTCGTGCACCCGGTACCCGCCATTCTTTTCAGCCACCCGAGTCGAAATCTGCTTTTAGGTTTTCATTTGTTTTTAAACATAACCTTTCTAACCAACATACCAGTCAGGCTCCAGCCTCAGCTGCTCAAATTCATTTTCATTTTGTTGAATGATGTTGGGCAATTTAATGCCCGTATGATAATGTATCTATGCAAGGCTAAGTATTACACTTAGATACATACCTATTAACTAGTATGTAATCCATTAATTCTAGGGTGAGAAAGGATTGTGTCCAAGTTCAAGGATTGTAAGTTATACACAATTATTATTAAGGTAGTAGCCACGAGCTAGACCAATATATTTGGATAAATCATAGCAATGCAATTTCATATTTTAAAACAATATAATTGCAAATATTATGTGCAAAATGATCAAAGTGTTGACTCACCTTGCTTAATATTCTGATAAGGCTCAATATCCTGATAATCACCTTGCTCAATATTTTTATAATCATGGTCTTGTTTTGCCTCGGATTGTTGTTCCATCGTAGCTTCAGATTCTATCTATGCAGAATATGATTGAATCCCAGAACAACTAAAAGTATTCAAATAAAATCCAATAAATCTAAATACATTAAAAATTAAGGAAATACTTCAAATGAAAATTAGCACATCTAATGATATCTTGAAAGACAGAAGTACTCCATATGAAACTAATCATACTTAGGGGAGTGGATGAAGGGAATACTATAGAAGAAGTATAACCAAGAAAGTTGATGAAAGAAATACTGGAGACGAAATATCTACAAAGGAAGTTGATAAAGGAAATAATTCAAACGAAGTATAACCAAAGAAAATGGATGAAGGAAATACTCCAAACAGAATGAAGTGCATCCATGGATATCTAGATTGAAGGAAGTACTCCAGACCAAAGTAGACAAATTCGTACTCTATTTGCTTTGATATAGTGCGAGGGTTTTGAGTTGCTAGCTAGACTCAAAGTTAGGCAACCGCTTGATCCGGAGTCAGGGCGAGAGGGATCGGGCTCTCGATAAGTTCGCTGGTGTAGAAAGTGAGGAATCGAACGGAGAGGGAGAAAATATCTCTCATCAGTTTACTTAGTGTAATATTCCAAATTTCGTTTAGGGAGGATTTTATTCGGGAAAGAGAATCTTTTTAAAATTTGAAGTTTTCGTGGAATTTTGGACCACGGCCTCCTACCAGAGCTAATGTGATCTCTGGCCGGCCTATGGCGGCCAAGAATGAAACCAGGAGGGGAGGCGCACTGTGCCCATGCGCCCACTCCTCCCAACCCTAGCCGCCTTCTCCCTCTCTCCCTCTCCACTTCCCCCTTGAGCCGCCACCCCCACTCCCCGAAACCGACGCCTCTCCTGCCCCTTGGTGCCGCCTCCTCCCCTTGGTGCCGCCCCCCGGTGATCCCCAGCACTTCCCCCAAGGTCTTCCCCGAAGCCGCCTCCTCCTGCCGTCTCCTCCGGCCGGTTTCTTCCCTCATTTTGGCCGGCCACTTGAAGGGACGAAGAAGGAGAAGAGGGGAAGTTCTTCGGGAGGTTAATCAACATCTCCTTGCGTTTGTTGTAAATGGCCGTCTTGATTATCATACACCGCCAGCTCTGCTTATAAAACCTTTTCAATGGAGCTATAAAGATGTCGTCTAGCAAGCAACTTTGGAGGTCTAGAGCATCGCTAAAATGTAAGTTTTTCGTTTGGTTGGTGATCCAAAAAAAGGTGTTGGACAACATATCGTTTGAGACGAAGAGGGTTACAACATCCAAATGCATGTGTGCTATGTGATCAGGAAGTTGAGACAACACAACATCTTGTAGCGGATTGTGTGGTGGCCAAACAGGTTTGGTTTGAAATCCTTTCTATATCAGATCATGGTCGGCTTACACCAGATGATGTTGTCAGCTTGCCGCACTGGTGGATTGATTCAAGAAAGGAATTTGTCAGGGCGCAAAGAAAGGGATATGACACGCTGGTAATTTTTATCATGTAGCCCTTGTGGAAGGAGAGGAATGACAGGGTATTTAATAATAAATCTAGTACCTTTCTAGACATTGTGTATGTGATCAAATAGAAAAAAAAAAGTGTGTTATGGATTCAGAAAAAAGCGGCGTGTTTGAGTTCTCGGCTCTCGTAGTATTATTTTTCTTGGTTGTATTTTAGGCAATGTATTTTCTTTTCAGATTTTTATGTTGACTGCTTATGCAATGCGTCGTTGTTGTAAAACCTTTTTTTTGGTTGTTCCTCATTCTCTCTGATTGAATAGCGCACAAAACTTTTGGTGAGGACAGAGAAAGAGAAGCACGAGGTAAATATATGCACGGTGATACCCTGGTCCCCAAGGGTTAGATCAATCGAGAAATATCTGCAGCTGCTGCCCGCGAGATGCCTGACGAGTGACTCTACGTACGTGGACGACCGGCCAAAACTTTCGGCCGCCTACAATGCTCTCGTCACTTCGTCTGTACTCGTCTGCATGCCCACAAGATGAGATCAGGTCGATCCCGTGCCGTCCAAAATATCGGTACGCGCGTACGTTGTTGTATGCACAAGTCCAACGTGCACTTCGCCAAGGCGTGCACGTAAACACACGATCGATTTGCGTCACCGTCACCGTCACCGTCACCGTCAGGTACACAAGTACGAGATATACCTGCCAGCTGCCCCAACCCCTCATGGACCATACTGCATAGCTTGTATGAGCTTGGGTTTGGATCCTCTAGTCTCTACAGTTCCCTTCTAGATCCATTAGATAATAATAATAATAAATCTATTGGATGGATTTTGATCCAACTGGTGTGTTCAATTAATCCCACCAGTGGAGAGTGTTGAGTAACCATCGCTGGCGAGTCAAATCGAACAGCAGTCATGATATCAATGATCGTAATCGTAAGAACGATGAAGAACACAAGAACACAACAATAGAATGAACACAGAGATATGCGGGACTTCAGGGTCTGCTTTATTCCTTCTCAACAATCAGGGTTACAATGAGAGGGGGGTGACCCTCTATTTATAGACTATGGGATGAGGAGTTCAACGGGCCAGACTCTCGGGGTCCTGGGCCAGTCTTCAGGCCAGACTCTCGCAGTCCTGGGCCCGCTTAACACTCCCCTTGAACACTCATCCAACATGTTCATGTCTCGTCAAAACTCCATAAAACCCAGTGGGAAAATTTGGAGAAAGAGTACATGTCATGCTCACTCTGTGTTGCACTAATTGCCTCATCAAAACCTTAGCCAGAAACTTGGGAAAACTCGTAAGGAAAAAGAGTACAATCCACCCAATTTCATTTTATCTCCGGATTTATTCTTTGGGTACTCGATCTTCGTGATCAAGATTCAATAATGAGTTCGTGAAGATTCTCCCCGATTCGCACTTCTTTAAGTCTTATCATTCCAATTCTACGTGTGCACCTTTCAAAGCTAGATGCTGGAAGTGATTTTAGTGAATAAATCTGCAAGATTCTCACATGACTTAGTATGCAGTACTTTAATTTCGTCCATCTTTTGCAATTCATGAGCATAGAATAACTTGGGGTTGATATACTTTATGAGGGGACTCTTCACATAACTCATTTGCACTTTCGCAATACAAGCTGCATTATCTTCATAGATAATTGTGGGGGTTTGCGCGATATTCAATCCAAATGATTCTTTGGATGTGGTGAATCTTCCGCCGAAGCCAAACACATTCTTGTGAGGCCTCGTACAGTGCTACAATTTGCGAGTGGTTCGTCAAAGTCGATACAAGACTTTGCTTAGACGATTTTCATGGAATTGCAGTTCCACCACATAGGAATACATAGTATGTTTGCGACTTGGCTGTATGCGGGTTCGACAGGAACCCGACATCCGTCATAGTCATTCATACACAAGTCTTGGTTCTTTCTGTAGAATAGACCAAGTTCTTTGCTTTCTTGGAGGTAACGGAAGATGTCCATTATTTCCTGCCAATGCCTTTGGTAGGTTCTGTATTACACCTTGCTAATAGGTTTACGGCAAATGCAATGCCTGATCTAGTACAGTTTGCTAAATACATGAGTGCTCCTATCGCACTCAGTACGGAATTCCTGGTCCCGGACTTCCTCCCCTCTTCTTTAGGTCCAGACGGGTCCTTGTCTTGCTGCAAGGATCTCCCGACCATCGGCACTTTCGAAGGATATGCCTTTTCAAAGCCGAACTTTTTCAACACTTTCTGAGTGTAGGTTGGCTGATGTACTAGAATTTCTTCCGGGG
Organism: Hsuehochloa calcarea; assembly: GCA_036346395.1. Taxonomy (NCBI): domain Eukaryota; kingdom Viridiplantae; phylum Streptophyta; class Magnoliopsida; order Poales; family Poaceae; genus Hsuehochloa; species Hsuehochloa calcarea. The sequence continues at coordinate 21,926,991 of CM070594.1, forward strand.
TATGCTCAAGCTGCAAGCCTAGGCAGTATTTGGTTTGATCCAAATCTTTTATTTCGAACTCTGACTCCAGGTAAGAGCTTGATTTCTTAATACCTTCTAAGGTTCCAATGATATTCAGATCATCTTCATACACTGAGATTTATACAAAATCCATCCTGGGATCGTCGTATAAATACACAGGGATAATTCTCATTGTTCGTGTAGCCTTTCTTGCATAGAAAGTCGCCTGAGCGATTATACCACATTCTCGCTCGATCGCGGTCCATACAGTGACTTTCTGAGTTGCACACTGTATAGATTTCTATTTGCTCTATCTTGGTTCGGGACAGGGATACATTCAGGTATCTTCATATAAATGTCCGAATTCAAATTTCCATAAAAGTATGCAGTTACCACATCCATCAATTTCACTTCTAACTTCCAAGTTTGCTGCCATTGAGATAAATATCTAAAGGTAATTCCGCCCATGATCGGGGAATAGGTTTCTTCATAACAATCTCTCGGACGTTGAGTGAAACCTTGTGCAACGAGCCTTGCTTCTTTCATTTCTCTTTCGAACAAATACCCACTTATGCCCTACAGGTGCACATGGGGAGGTGTGCACTTACACAGGCCCAAACACCTCTCTTTTATTCAAAGAGAACGATTCAGTTTCTATTGCCTTCTTCCAATCTTCTCAATCTGACCTTTTCTTATATTCAACGAGCGATGCAGGCTCTGGATCAAGATTGATGATTGTGACAATTTTCTTTGCAACATTGGCTGTTGGCTTATTCATAGATTCTCCCAAGATCATAAAGTTTATAGCTATGTCTTCAAGGGGCGATATTTCTAATGCTTCTATTTGCTTACCGCTACTTTCAATTGCGGGGCAAGTCCCTTTAGTTTTTCAGCTCCGATGTGTGCGCACACATCCATGCTGATGTCTCCCTTCATGGGGATGTTCAATTCTAGTATGCCTTTTACGAAGGTTCCATACCGGGTGCAGTCTCAAGCGGCTCCCCTTCCGATTCTGGGTACTTTGGTGATCGGCTGTGTCAAGTCCTTCTCATCCTTTTTCACCAGGCGTCCCCGGTTACTTCGGATTCGAGGGGCCGGAGTTCTCGTCCTTTCAGAGGCCTTAGGACGGGATTAGAGATACCTTCATCGGTATTTCAACCCTCTCCGGTGCATTGCGTACATGCATATGCGATTTGGTCACGCTCTTCAATTCACTAAAGTGGTTAGGCGCTTGATTCGCTAATGCTTGCAAATCAATTATCTTACGGATCGCAATTATTTTCTAGACTTCAATTGTCTTCTAGACTTCTATTATCTTCTGGACTTCTCTATTTGCTTCACTAGTGCGCAGGTCATATGCATGGATTTCAATTATCTTCTAGACTTCAATTATCTTCTGGACTTCTCTATTTCTCGACATTTTACATCAAGGGTTGATTTCCTCCCCCTAATGACGAGAAATAATTCTCATCTAATATGCTATCGTAGGCCGGTCAGATGCAAATCTCGATCGTGGGGTCCAAATACGATTATGGATGCTTTGTCTCATAACCAATGTATATCCTGGACTTTTGGAGAGTGCCCATTTTAGTTTGCTGTGGTGGTGGTATAGGTACATAAGCCTTGCAACCAAACCTTCAAAGATGAGAAATTTTCAGTGTTGACCCTTGCGCTAGTTGCATAGGTGAATGTATGTTATATGCCGGTGGTCTAAATTTGATGAGAGTTGCTGCGTGCAGGACTGCGTGTCCCCAATATGTAGTTGGTAAATAACAATTCTGCTAGTCCATTCTGAGTGTGGACATGCGGTACGGGATGCTCAATTTTAATTCTCATTTTCACACAATAATCATCATATGCCTTCGAAGTAAATTCTCCGGCGTTGTCCATTCTGGTGGACTTCACATGATGATCAGGGAAATTATTCTTAATGTTAATTATCTGCGAGATGAGCTTTGCAGAAGCGTGGTTTCTCGTAGATAATAAACAAACGTCTGATCGCTTTGAGGAGCATCGATGAGCACCATAAATACCAAAATGGCCCTTACAGGGTGTTTAGGATCAGAATGTCTCCCGGATACGGTCCAGAATGCAGGATTTTGTCCTTTACTTTGAGTAGAGGGTCTAGTAATCGTTTCCAGATGGTACATGCGGGGCACATAAAATCTTAGGATTCGGAAGTTCTTTACATTGACACTATGTCCTCGTGAATTGTTAATTATATTTCTCATCATCCTAAGACCTAAGTGGCATAATCTATCATGCCAGAGATAGAAGAGGTTTAGAGCTTCTAAATATAGTTTTCAGGGCAGTATAGGCTGCAGATGCCTTAATATTAGTGTAGTATAGCCCATTTTCAAATGAAAAAGTCGTTCTAATACCATTATTCTACTATTTTCACACGCTTTGTAATGAGCAGGTATTCCTTACCATGCTCTTTTTCAGTCTCTACGTGGAAACCGTTAGCGCGAATATCCTTAAGAGTTCTAGTCGATTATGGGCACAACATGGCTTCTTTAATGACCAAAGTTATGTCCGTAGGGAGTATAATTGTGGCCCTTTCTGAGCCTATTATACATGTATCGCTGCCTGCGATTGTCGTAAGGCTACGAGTATTCTTACTGATCGACTGAAAATTCCATCTCTCTCAAGGTGGTATTCATTGTGCCGCTACCTGCTAAGCACACTTCCTCCATAGGGCGCTACATGCATTCTAATATAATGTACTTTATTAATATGTAGCAGAAATCCAGCAACACATAAAATAAAATACTTCAGATATCAAAACATAACTTGCGATCATAAATACGGGAATTATAAGTCTTGCAGGACTCATCATAAAAATTTAATGCTTTGCTCTTCTAGAGCTTACAACCATTATTCAAAGTTTCATCATAATCACAAAATGCAAGTGACTGTAAAAGGATCTAAGTGCAATGCGTGCACTAGATCGAATCAGCGAAGTATTCAGAAACTTCTGCCTCAATCTGCTACATGGCGATCTTCTCCTCTTAGGCAATTACGGCTGTGGCCGCTGCTATGTCTAAAGGAGGCATGATGGGGGCTGCTACTAGGTGCCCACATCCATAAGTGCAACTAATGGGTGTGGATCTTCCGTACTGCAATGGTGAGGTGTGCCTCATGCTATCATTTGCCCCTTTCTTAGAGCAGAAACACCAATTACGTGCGACTCACGACCTTACCCTTCTTGCCCTTCTCCTTCGTGAGAGGCTTCATCACCTTGTAGCTGCTAGTATTGGCTTCATGACCAATATTTCTACTAGGTGGCTGTGAGATGTAGTTCTTCCTTAGAACATCATCTTGAGCTTCCGCAATTTTCATGATGTCAATCACTGCGGCATACTACTTGTAGCCATTTTGACAATAACTGCGTGCGGATTGCACCACATTCGGGTAAAGGTAGAGATGGTCTTTTCAATCTTCTGCTCATTCGTGATTACATTATCACATAATTGGAGATTGTATACATTCTGGCCATGCCGGGTCAGTTCTTCGAACTCCTGGTTCGTGATGCCAGTCATTTTTCATATTCATGCAAAAGGTTCATAAGATTACTGCTGGTAATTTCCATAAAATGATTGCAAAATTCTTATAATGCTCTTCGAACTCCTAGTTCGTGATTCCGTATTTTTCCATGCATTTTCATGATTTACTGCTATTTTCAGTGATTAAAAGCAATATTAATAATCACAAATAATCAAAACAGTAAATACAACAAATAAATTGCATAGAAATAATAATAACAAGGTAAAATATGATTCAAATGCAAAAACCGATTCAAAATTTGAATTCCCGAGGCCCTTTTCATTGGAATATGAATTTTCTACGAATTACGCAATATCCGAGGCTAAAGCGTGAAAAATCCAATTACGATAAATTTTCGTGTAATTTACGTAAAATCGAGGCCTTTTTTGCAAAATGTGCATTTTTTTTTTCTTTTCCTTTCTTTTTTCGTAAATGGAGTCATACCAAAGGCCAAACCATTATCTTCGTTTTTAGAGTTCTGGAGTCACGGGTAGGGTTTACCCTACCCCTGTGCTCCCCTCGGGTGGCGGCGGCTCACTTCATGGGAGCGCGCGGCTATGCTTGATGGAGTCCCCGCCGCGCTATGCTCGATGGAGTCCCGCCGCGAGGCTCGCCGGCGCAGCTCGGAGCGCCCGGCCGACGGTGCTCGGCGCTCGGCCTATAGCGCCATGAAGGCTTCGTCCGGTGGTGCTCCACTGGTGGCGGCGGCAATCGGCGCGCTGGGCGGCGTGAGCGGGGCGGCGGTGCCTCTACACGAGGAGGCGCGACGCCGACGGCGACTTCTGCCGTGCCGTGGCGCGGCGGCGGCACTTCTCTGTGCCCTCCCTTCTTTCTTCGAGGTGACCGGCGGCGGCCGCGGCTTCAAGCCGCCTGAGGTCCAGGCGCGCCGGTGGGTGGGGCGGCGGCTTTCGAGGGGCAAGCGTATGGGGCCGGTGCCGGAGGCGGCGCGCACGGCTTTCCCACCTTTTTCGCTTGCCGTTGTCGTCGCGCGACACTAGGCGCTTTCGGCCGGCCGAGGTGCGCTCCGACCGGCGATGGTCCGCCGCGGCCGTCAGTGATGGGGTGCATGCCGATCGCATGGGCTGGGGCGGCGGTGCTTCAAGTCGACACCGTATGCGTTTCAAGGCGGCTCTCCCCTTCTCCTTGTTTTTTTTGTGTGTGGAGAACGCCGATTGGTGGTCGCGGTGGTCGCTAGTCGGGAGGCGGCGACAAGTCGACGGCGGCCCAGTCGTCATGGCATCGGTCTTGGCCGGTGGAGGCGCGACAAAGCCGAGTCCTTCCCCTTCGTGTTTTTTCTCTTTCGGCGGTCCGGTGCACCGTCAGGGCCGCGGAGGCGACCATGTGCTTTTGCTACCGCTAGCCGGAGGTGGATGCCGCCATCGCCGACACGGGTTGGGGTGCGGTGGTGAGGTTGGCTCGGCCGTAGCCATTTCTTGTGAGGTTGTCGTGTCGGCTGTTTTGTAAATTACTATTTACATATAATTACCGCTCAAACATAATTATCGCTCATATAATAATCTGCGATGCAATCAACATCCGATCTTTCATGCAATCCATCGACGGCATTGTGCCGCGACTTCAAGTCCGCTTCGCGGTAGATTAGAACGGATTTGCACCACGTAAAACCAATCTAGAAAGCCAAATTTGCGTAATTGAAAAGCAATCTAGAAAATACGATTCAATCTACGAGTGTCGTTCTTCGACGGCTACCTTCGATGCGAGGAGAGTCGATCGTCGCGATAACGTGTTGAGTAACCGTCATTGGCGAGTCCAAATTCGAACGGGTACCTCGTATACAATGATCAGAATCGTAAGAACGATGAAGAACACAAGAACACAACAATAGAATGAACACAGAGATATGCGGGACTTCAGGGTCTGCTTTATTCCTTCTCAACAATCAGGGTTACAATGAGAGGGGGGTGACCCTCTATTTATAGACTATGGGATGAGGAGTTCAACTGGGCCAGGACTCTCCGGGTCAGGGCTCAGATCGGGCCGTGACTCTCCGCAGTCCTGGGCCCGGTTTCTTAACAGAGAGGAGCCACATTTGGTCTGGGTTGGACGGCTATTTCTAGGGATGGGTATTTTTTTTACTGAACCGAATTGAATTAATAGAAATATCAGTTTATTCGGTTTTTGATGGCCGGTTCAGTTTTATTTTTTTCTCTATTCGGTATTCAGTTCGGTTTCCACCTTTAAAAAACCAAACAAATAGAATTACCAAACCACCTCAAAAGGACCCAGGCCCATTCGTAGTCTCCGACCACCCAACCCATGTACCTAGCCTAAGCCGAGCGTCCACAGAGTCGTGGACCACGCCACCCGTGAGGTTGTGACCCGTCCACCACTAGAGATGGCAATCGGGCGCGATGGGTACGGGTAGTGCTCGTTCATACCCGTACCCGCGACCCCGAATTCCCCCCACGGGTATACCTACGAAGGACGACGGGCGAAAAACCTCGCCTATACCGCCGCCGGTGGTACCCATTGCCCGCGGCATACCCATTACTCCGCGAATAATGCATCACCTTTCAGGTACCCATCGCCACAGACATGCTCGTTACCCACGAGCAATGCATACATCAAGTTCATCATAATTCACACATCAATGGTGCATCACTCATTCAACAACTAATAAAGTTCATCACAATTTATGACGAGGATTTAATAATCCTCATTTTATCTTTTATCTATAATTCTTATTATGGGTAAATATGATGTCACATAGTCCCCAGAGATACCCCTTATCTATAAGGAGAAGCCCAATAAGAGGTTGTAAGTTCTTCTACAATCACCCCACACGCTTGTAAGTCTTGCTACGACTATATCATGGTCGTAAGTCCTTCATGATCGCTACCGGTCGTAAGTTCTTCTACGACTGTAAACTACGACCACTACATAGTTGTAGGTCCTTCTACGATCGCTACCGGTCGTAAGTTCTTCTACGACTGTAAACTACGACCACCTTATAATCAAACCTACAAAGTAGTGGGTCTAATTGATTAAGGAATCAACGGCCTCGCACGCACTATTATTCCGCTTATTAATGATGTGTAATTATCCCATTATCTCGGAAGATAATTGCCGACGACGTGAAGAAGCCGAGGCGCCGTATTACCGCCATCATGCGCCGTTCATCGATTAATTAAGCGCATCTCCGCGTGGCAAAACGGCTACTTCTTCACGACTATATAAGGGCATCGATCGAGAGATAGGGGCAAAATGAACAAGAGCCAGATCAAGTAGGAACACAAGTGCTATTCTCTGTAATAGTCTCGGTCTTTTACTTGATCATCAAGAATACCATACACACAGATTAGGGTTATTATTCTCCGAGAAGGCTGAACTCGCCTAAACATCCGTGTCAATCCACTCTGCGTGATCTTATCTCTAGGAGACCCCGAATCAAACAATCTTTACGTAAGATCGGTTCTAATACACCGGCAGCTGGCGCCGTCGTGGGGATCTTCCGGTAATCTCTTGTCAACATACTCTCTTTTTCCAATCTCATGCAATCATGGCAGGAGAATGGAACGAGGAGAACTGGTTTGACTTGGCAGATTACGCAGACGTCGACATGGATGCCGGTTTCGACTATGAACCGAGTGATGCATCCGCTGATGGTGATGTTGCCTTCGGAGATTATTCTCCAGGAAACCATCCCATTAATAGAGTTGAGGAGGGATCCTTATCCCCCACAACAATACGTCCAACAGAGGAGCCATTTCCCTCAAAGGACAAGGGTCAATCCGACCAGGACCGCCCCCAGGAGGACTCACAACGCGACGAGAGTTTTTTCTCCAAATGTTCAAGTCCCCTTAAGACGGTCCGACTTGGTAAGTCAAGTTCTGGGAGCCACAATTCCGAGGACTCCACCAAAGATCTAGTGATTCTCTCTCGTGGTAACTCGGAGAGGGTGGGATCAAGCATGCTTTTCCCGCAAATTGACCGTCTCCCGCAGATCTCATTTGCGAACGGAGCGATTATAACCCGAGTTCCCTACCGAGGGGATTACTCCAAGTCGCCAGATGGTGTCCCTCGAGCACTCCTCAAGCGGGGAGACCTCAAGCGCAAGTGAGAATCATCAACGGGAGGTCTTCGTCCTTCCCCCAAATCAGGATCAGCCTCATGGAGGCCGAGATAAGAACACTCCCAAGATCACACACTACGCCCCTCGTGGTAATGGCAAGGGCACCACCGCTGGCAGAGAGGACCAACACTGATGAACACGAGGAAATCCTCGACATTCTCGCACTCCACTAAGAAGGCCTCAAAGACCCGAGGAGGAGGATTTTGATGTCGTCAGAAGAAAGAAAATTGCAGTCCAGAAGAACTTGCCTGGGCGCATTCAACATCAGTCGGAGGAGGTACAAGATCTCCAGGACATCAACGACTTGCTCGAGAATCCCAGCCAAGAGCTTGCTCGAACGCTGTGGTACGATCTCTTTGTCAAGAGATTACGCAAAGACTTCGAATCGTGATGACAAGATCGGAGGTACTCATCGACAACACTCGGTGTAGTCGTAGTAATACGACTTCCTCGCCTACTATCAATCGAATATTTCACGAGGAATCGACCGGCCATAAGTCGAATCGATTCCTATTCGAGAAATACCTTCGATCACCAAGACCAAGAAGCCCTCAAGAGGTGATCATTCACCACTTCGACAAAGAAATTCTAACGAGTGGAATACGAGGAGTATTCTCCTCGAGAAGCGAGGCCTACTACGTAATGTGTCACCTACATCGCATCGTCAGATACGATCACCGGTGACATTAACCCTTCTTTTCTACAAAGAAGGCGTCAAGAAGTGATTACGGATGCCGCATTTTCGCCGACCTTCGAGCGATTCCGCCACCTCATTTTCGACCGATGAACATGGAGAAATTTGATGGATCTCAAAATCCCATCGAATTTCTTCAGATCTATACAACAATGTCCGAGCAAAGCAGGAGGAGGAGAGCATGTAATGGCGAATTACCTTCCGATGTGCTCGAAGGATCCGCCGATCGTGGTTATTAAACCAACCACTCGAGTCGATCTACTCTTGGCAACACCTGCGTGATCTTCTACGAATTTCCAAGGCACATACAACCGCTCGAAAAGAAGACGACTTGCACCGGATAAAACAGAACAACAACGAGACTTTGCGCCAATTCATCAAACGCTTTAGTCGGGTTCAGTAACTCAATTCCGAAATTTCGATTCCTCCGTGATCGTGGCTTTAAGCAAGGAGTCCGCAGAGAAGAATAACGGAGGACATTGCTCTAAATCCTCCCAACATCATTGTCGAACTCTTCGAGATGGCCGATCGATATGCAACCGCTTCGAGGCGTCGAGTGGAACAACACTATCGATCGAGAAACATATACTCCTCGAGCCGTGAAGTTGGTAAGGATAAAAAAGCAAAAAGTCCAAGAAGAAAATAAAAATCAAAACCACAAGCCGGTGGTTCCAAGGAGGTTCTCGCCGTGAAAGATGGAGGGCCCAAACCACCAAGTCGCACTCGATCAAGGCAAAGGTAAGCATACGATCGTAGGAACGACAAACCAAGGTGGTGTCCTTTTCATAAAAGGAAGGACATGACCTCCAGAATCGCCGAAGTTTTCCAAAGAAAGCTCGAGGACTACTACAACGGAAAGCACCACTCCCTACTCTCGGCGGGTAGGACATACGAGTGGCCAAAAGTCGCGGATGATGAGGAGATGCCATTCCAAGATCCGCAACATACCGCTGAGCACATCTACGGAGGATCATCCAGATACGACTCCAAACGACAACTTAAAGTCACGGACGAGAGGTAAATTCAATACATACTCCTCTCGTCAATAAATTACCAAGTGGTCGGAAGTTACCATCTCTTTTGAGAAGGATGATCGCCCAATCACTACGAGTCGATCAGTCGATATCCGATTGTGGTCGAACCCACCATCAACAACTGTCGGTCAATCGAGTCTTGGTTGATGGTGGCGTTCTTTGAACATATTATTTACTAAAGCCCCGGACGAGATGCAAGTACCTGACAAAGGTAAGGCTTGCAGACGATATTCCTTTCATGGAATCGCATCGGTCTTCACCAAACCTATTGGCCAAGTTTCTCTTCCTTTAACATTTGGCTCACCAAGTAATTTCGATGAGAAAGTCTCCTTTAATGTGGTCGATTTCGATCGGCATATAACGCCATACTCGGACGACCAACTTTGGCAAAATTCTTAATGGCTACTCATTACGGGTACAATGTCTTAAGATGCCAGTCCCAAAGGAGTGATCACCATTCATGTGACAAAAAGATGGCGATAGTCTGCGATCGCCGATCCTCGAGATGGTTGGTCAAATACCAACTCGAGATGAAAGTCACCTTCGACTAGCAAGTCGGCTTCAAAGTCGCACCAAAGCCGAACGACCAAGTCAAAGAGGTTCCTCCGACCAGAAGAACCCTCAAGACTGCTCGTGACGGGAGACTTCCGACCCCAAATAGGAAGACGCCTCATTACCTTCCTCCGAGCTAACGCAGATGTCTTTGCGTGGCAAGCATCCGACATGCCCGAGTCCCTGTGGAGGTGATCGAGCACAAAGCTAGCTTTACTACCGATAAAGTACCAGTAAAACAAAAATTACGGAGATTTGCCCTCGATCGACGAGATGCTATTAAATCGAGTTGGATAAGCTACTTAAAGCGGGCTTTATAAGAGAAGTCAACCACCCAGAGTGGTTGGCTAACCTGTAATGGTCAAAAAGTCAAGCGGCAAATGGCCTATGCGTGGACTTTACCGATCTTAATAAAGCTTGTCCAAAAGATGATTTCCCTTTACCTCGTGTCGATCACCGTTGATTCAAGCTGCAGTTGTGAGATATTAAGTTTTTAGATGCATATTCGGATATCACGGATCAATATGTGTTTAAGCGATGAAGAAAAGACCGCATTCATTACTCCATTTGGTACCTTTGCTATGTCAAAATGCCATTTGGTCTAAAGAATGCGGTGCTTCTTTTCAACGCTGATGCAATCGACTTTTTCATCTCAATTAGGCCGGAATTTGGAAGCCTATGTTGATGATCTAGTCGTAAAAGCATTAAGAGACTTAATCATATCACCGACCTACAAGAAACATTCGACAACCTCAGAAAGCACCGCTTAAAACTCAATCCAGAGAAGTGTGTGTTTGGAATTTCTTCAGAAAATTGCTTGGATTCCTAGTATCCGAGCGAGGAATCAAGCAAATCTGAAAAATAAAAGCCATCCTCCGATGCGTCCTCCAAACACAAAAAGGAAGTCCAAAACTCCTTTGGGTGCATGGCGCTTTAAGTCGTTTCATCGCACGACTAGGAGAAAAGGACTACCTTTCTTTAAACTTCTCAGGAGACATGAAGGTTTTGAGTGGTCGAAAGAGGCAAACGCTGCCTTTGAGGATGTCAAGAGGTATCTTTCGAGTGCTCCTGTTCTGGTTTCTCTAAAGCCAGAAGAGACACTCTTAATTTACCTAGCTGCCACGCCACAGCGGCAAGCGCAAGATTAGTCGTAGAGAACGTGAAAACGCATAACGACCGGTTTACTACGTCGGAAGTTTTACACGGGCCTAAGGAGCGTTACCCTCAGGTCCAAAAACTTCTATATGCCCTCCTCATGTCTTCGAGGAAACTGCGGCATTATTTTCAGGCGCACAAAATAGCTGTGCCGTCTGAGTTTCCTTTGGGAGCAATCCTCCATAATAAGGAAACAGCGGGACGCATGGCAAAATGGTCAATCGAACTTGGGGAGTTCGACCTCCATTTCGTGTCCCGAACGGCCATAAAATCCCAGATCTTGGCAGACTTTGTCGCCGAATGGACAAATCCTCGAACTGCTCGGGATCCCGAGACGATTCCCGACACGACTGGATGATGTACTTTGACGGGTCACTTACTTTAAGTGGCTCTGGGTCGGGTGGTCTGGTATCTCCTACTGGGAGAAACCTTAAAGTATGCCATACAATTAAACTTTCGGGCTACTAACAATGTAGCGAGTACGAAGGTTTGCTAGGCGGCATACGACAGTAAAGCACTCTCAATTCGTCGACTACTTGTGAGAGGAGACTCTCAACTAGTCGTGAATCAAATCGGGAAAGAGTACCAGTGCACTAACTCAACAATGGCTCGGTACTTATCAGAAGTACGTAAGCTAGAAAAACATTTTTTAGGTTTCGAGGTACAATTTATCCCTCGAAAGGATAATTTCCTCGCAGACCAACTTGCTCGGATGGCTTCTTCCCGATCCACAGTACCAAAAGGAGTTTTCTTGGAGCAACTCCAAAAACCGTCTCTGGTCGAAGAACCAGAAACACCTCCTCTTGAGATGGCCTCATTAGATTACGAGGATACCTGGATGACTCCCATCTACGAATATCTTTACAAGGGTTCCGTACCCGAAGAAGATCTTGAGGCAGATCGTTTATCCCGAAAAGCCAAAATGTATACTTTGGTTGAGGGAGTCCTCTATAAACGAGGAACCCAAGGGATACTCATGCGATGCATTCCGCAAAACGAAGGAATAACACTCCTTCATGATATACATGATGGCATCTGTGGGACGATGCTTCCTCTGTAACATTGGTTGGTAAAGCCTTTCGACAAGGTTTCTCACCGCCTCTGACCACATGCGATGCTAAGGAGGTGGTTAAAAGTGTGTCCAGTGCCAATTCCATGGTAGATGATACACCAACCACTCAAGCATTACAAACAATACCTCTTTCTTGGCCTTTGCGACACTGGGGCTTGATATCCTAGGACCGTTTCCCAAAGCTCCGGGAGGTTTGAATTCCTTTTGTGGCTATTGACACGCTCACAAAATGGATCAAGTGAACTCAGAATCAGGATAACAACTAAGCAAGAAAAGGTTCATGATGAGAAGCGTAATTAGTCGATTTGGAGTTCCGAGTCGGATAATTCTGGCACAATGGTAAACAATTCGCAAGTGCAAAATTTCAGAATTTTGCGACGACTTGGGCACCAAGTTATGCTATGCTTACATTGCACATCCCCAAAGCAATGGGGCTACGAGCGTGCAAACGGCCAAATAATGCGAGAATTAAAACTCGAGTCTTCGACCACCTTGTTAAGCGCTCGGGGCTTGGGTACAAGAATTACCTTCCATATTATAAGCGATTAAAGACGACCACCAATGAGCAAGTATGGGAGAAACACCATTTTTCTAGTTTTGGAGCCGGCCATGCTTCCTCGGAGCTAAAATTGCGGTCGACACGAGTTGAAACCTTCAACAACTCGGATCGGGAACAACTTCGAGCAGATGACATTAACCTACTCAAGAGAGGAGAAACCTAGCCTTAATCCGTTCGGCGGTCTACCAACAAGCCTGCGCAGATATTATAATCATAAGGTCCAACCTCGCAGCCTTCTGTAGGTGACTTGGTATTGAGGCTCGCCAATCCAAGTCTAATCGGAATAAACTTTCCCTAAATGGGAAGGTCCTTACACGATGGTCGGCGTAACTTTCGGCGAGTGGTCTGCACGACTAGCAATGGAAGATGGACAGTGTAGGACCGAAAGGCGACTAGGGGGTGAATAGGCGCTTTCAAAACTTTCTCGCCTAAATCAAAACCAACACGAACTTTACTCCTTTAGCTATGAAAGCTAAGAAGTTCAGCAGCACACAACTGAAGCCTTGTGTTGACTTTGATAAACCCCTCAAGCACCGACACAAAAGGAGAAAAGAACTCAATGTTCTTCATCAACACGCGGTCTCGACCGGCTACCACGCCAGCGGATCGGACCGACGGTGATCCAATGATCGACCGACAACTAACCAATGGTCGGACCGGTGTGATACGGTTCGACCCGCCAAACCGGTGGATCGAATACATGGCGGTCGAACCGCCGTTGAAAGGCGATCGGACCGGTAGAGTCGAATCGAAAATCTCCACCCAAATCCAAAACGAAATTTGATCCAACTTTTGATTCAACCAATAAAACTTGACCAAATTTCTAGCACACCTTCCTAATGGTATTGGAGACCTATTTCTAGCGACGATCCGTCCGATCCACTTGCAGAATCGATCTCTCGAGATTTTACCAAAGAAGTGCACAAACCCTAGAAATGAGAAAAACTTGATTCAAGTCTTGCTTGTGGGGGTTTGATGAACTAGATGACTCTAGGAGTAATCCCACACATCAAAGCAAGATAGAGTAGGCCCACCCAAATCCAAAACGAAATTTGATCCAACTTTTGATTCAACCAATAAAACTTGACCAAATTTCTAGCACACCTTCCTAATGGTATTGGAGACCTATTTCTAGCGACGATCCGTCAGATCCACTTCGCAGAATCGATCTCTCGAGATTTTACCAAAGAAGTGCACAAACCCTAGAAATGAGAAAAACTTGATTCAAGTCTTGCTTGTGGGGGTTTGATGAACTAGATGACTCTAGGAGTAATCCCACACATCAAAGCAAGATAGAGTAGGCCAAGAGACCAAGCATGAACCGTTGAATCAAGGAAGCACCAAAAACATCCAAAAGAGAGAAGAACACAAAGGGAGCAATTGATCTTTCAATTAAGCATCACAAGATTGTTCATCCACAATAGATGCTTACAAAGCCTCTCCACAAGGAGGGCAAGAGCTCAACAAGGAGCACACTCCAACCCTAGTTCTCCTCTCCTCTCCTCCAAACCCTAGAAAAAGAAGAAGGGGGCTAAATGAATGCTTGCTTAGGTTTTCCACCTCTCCCCTTCCTATTTATACTAGAGAGCTAGGGTTTCCCTTTTTGGGTCTCTTACACATGGGACCCACACACACATAACACTTGAAGCAATCGCCTGCTTCACCACGTGTAGGTTGATCAGCGGTTCCCATCGACGCCAAGCCTCTCTTGTCCGAGCTCCCATCGGAACCTCCCGAAGACTCGCGACCGATATCCGCACCGCCGATCCAACCGGTAGATCGAACCGCCTGCTCGATCCGCCTTGCCCATCTCGCACTCGCTTGAGTCACACGACCACGGGTATCCTCGATCGCTCGGACCTCGCTCTCCAAGCGTAGTCCCGATCCACTCACGATTGACGCCGTTGACTGCAAGCCACCCGCATGCAAGAATAGACAAACAAATCGTTTTTGAACAAGTTCTTCACAACTTGACCCACGCCGCCCGCAATGCAATATACATCAATAAAGCATTGAAGTTCATAGAATAACACACTCGTAACAAACTCAATGCAACACTTGGCTCACCTCAGTGATCGTTGGCCCGATCGCTATTGGGCGGTCCCGACCGATTCATCTTGATCGGACCGCTCCCACAACGGCGGTCGGACGGTCCAAAGGACTTAGCCAAAATTCAAGCGAGAAATTCGAAACCTTCGAAATTTCAATCGAATAGAACTTTTGGGAGCTCCAAAATGATGAGACCACATCCGGAGACTCCTCACTTGCCTACACAACCTATTTTTGGCCCAGCTCCAAAACCCAACTTTCAAATCATGGTCGGACCGCCACCATGGCCTGGCCGGATCGCTTCCATCAAGCGATCGACCGCCCTAAGATAACCTGGTCGGATCGCCATGGCTTCGTGACCTTGGAGCAAACCCGAAAACGCGAGATTTTGCAAACCAATAACGCCATTGCCAATTGACTCATCATCCTGAGATTGTCTAAACAATCTAAGCAAATAGTGGGGCTAGGATAAAGTTATTAATTTGACTTCAATTCTTAGTCTTTATTCGCTTATTATCTTTTGAGTTACTAACTACTCGACAAGATGATTTTCGTGAAATGAAACGGAACATATATTACTCATTAACAAAAATTGTCTCGCTTTACAAGGTAGTTACAAGATTACTCAAGGGAGAGCCTATCGCATTTCCTCCATACCTTTTACCAACTGATCAGATTTCTCAATCGCACGACTTGCCTCGATTCAGACGATCAAGTCGGGCTTCAATTGGTTTAACATTAAGGCGGGGTCTTGAGCTTTAAGTTTCGCCTAAAGCGTAACTTATGCGCACTGATCGCTCCCTTATTGATTGATTTTGATTAGTCTTCTGAGTGGTCACCATTTCTGCAATTTTCCGACTTGTTCCCCAATGGTACTTGTGTGAGCGGCTATGGTATCTTCTCGAGGAGTTTTTCCTCTAACGTAGCTCATTACACATTGTTCAGAGAGTGATGTTGCCTTGAAGACTAGTCTTCATTGACTCCATCTCTGTTGGGTACAAGTCAAGCCTCATGAAGCTTCTTGTTTCGACCACTTGTTCTCAAAAGAATAATATCGGTCAAACAAAGATATACTTCTAGAGGAAGATAACACAAAAATAATTATAGGTAAAAGCTTTTCTTACCTACTAATTGAGAATCCAATTTCTTGACCTCTTCTCGATGGGAAGCAATAGTTTTGAGATGCTTTTGCTCCCATGCTCGATGTCCTCAAGATTCATCTTAGCAATGCGACGGACTCATTGCATTAAGGTCTTTGCTTGGATTTCACTCGAGGCTTCTCAATTGGGCAGCAATTTCTCGAACAATAAATTGGCATTAGAAAAGGAAAATACTCAAAAAGAATAATGTAAAGATTTACTTACGTTAATCGAGTTCTAAAACCTCGAGTTCTTGATCCTTATTCATGTAATGCGGGAAAACTCTGAATAACCAAAGATTTTTCTTGAACTTCGTCCGAGCTTCCGTGATCTCTTTTTCTTTATCCGAGAAGAAAGGAGGGTCGAGTAAAGGTTAAAGATCAAAAGCGGTCTTAAGTTCGTAACTTATCGCTTATTTTTTCCCGCAATCTTTTAGATGCAGAGTCTCTCAAGTCTATCCGAGAGAACTAATACTTCATTCCTTAGCCTCCTCGACTCCTCTTTTCATAGTCGATCGAGTCACCTAAGGTCTTCGAATCGCTTAACCTACAAAGGATGAGACGGAGATAAAATCACCAATGGTTGTGAGTACTTCTACAACCACCGACCTAGTCGTAAGTTTTTTCGCGACTAAGATATGGTTGTAAGTCTTTCACGACCACTACCTAGTAGTAAGTAGTCGTAAGCTTTTACGACTAATACTTTGTCATGAGTTTCTTCCATGACCATTCTCGTAAAACATTTTACTAATATTTAAGTCGAAAAAACAACTATGAATGATAAGTGACTTACCACCTCTCCGCCTCTGCAGAGTAGTTCCTTCTCTTGTCTTAGTTTCTAAAAGTTGTCGATGATACTCACCGACAACAAAGAATTTGCTCTAGAGCTTTCTCGCAAAAGAAAAACAAAGGAGAAGAGAAGGAAAGTCACATATATAAGTATTTTGAAGATACTTACATTCATAGTCGCCCTAGCAAACATCGAATATACAAGGTCCGTGTCGCAGCTTATCTATCCTCACGACTTTGTCCCACCACACCTTCTCGAGGCGCTGTCAAAAGTATTCTCGGTGTTGGGAATATCTTTGGGATGGGGAACTCGGTCCACGAGATTTGTGCGTAAGACCCTACGACGGAGGCAGCCCAAAGAAGTCACCACGTGGTTGAAATTTTCTCCTTCCGTTCTCGTGATTTTCTGGGTAGGGGAAGGAACGCCCCTACGATTTCCTTCCCAGAGCGTGCACAGTCGGTCACCACCTTGACCAGAGGCTTCCACACCGCCTCTGTTGTTTCTACGACTTCAAGATGGTCGAGCGCCACCGCAATAGCGAATACCGCTACCTCAAGAGTCGAGTTACGACTTCAGCAGATGTGGAGACACTGGGAGTCTCGACTTCATCGACCACCGGGCCAAGGGTGATGTTGACACCTCCATTGCTATCTCTCCAAGAGTCAAGGGATAGCAATGGACTTCTCAGAAGCATTCCCTGGGCCAAGGAGTCGGATCAAATAAAGAAAAGCAAATCGTTGTGAAAAGAAAAAGGTAAATGTCGTTTTACACTTCAAGACATTTCACATACTCGCACTCGGTCTTAACCAGAATTTTGGAGCAATCCTCCCAACGGAGGACCTTTTTCTCCACGCACCACGCCCGGTCGAGGTTCAACAATTGGCTCACCACGACCACGCAGTCGTCAGAGTTTGAACAGAAACCGAGCTCGTTTCTCGATCTTCCGATGGACGAGATCGGTCTCGACCATTCCGCATAAAGATCGCCTCGCTGTGTGTTGTGCCGATGCAAAGATCGCCCTTCATAAAGACACAAAATCCTTCCGCCTCCCTTTCAAGTTGCTTAATAAAACTAGGAGTGGCACGAATCGCGAAAGATTCCGTGTCATAATAGAAGGGTACCTTAGCCTTGCGAGGTTTGCGCTTGAGAGGTTCAACCGCTTCAACCTCCTCGGCCGACGGCCGCGCCTCGCTTCAGATACAACTACACCGCCGCAGCCTTGTAGAGGTTTGGTCGAAAGACCGTAACTCGAACTTGCTCCCCTTGCTCTGGCAGATTTTACAAGTCGACGCCTCTTCGAGGGAGGAGCCGAGTCTTTGTCTTTCGACAACCCAAATACTAATAGTCATCGTAACGACTTCTTCGTCGTCTCCGGCGATTTTCCATGCCTACTTTCGTAAAGCAAACAGTAAATAGAAGAATCACTAATTAGTCGTAAGTTTTTCTACGACTAGTACCAAGTCGTAAGTTTTTCTACGACTTTTTCTTGATTGTAAGATATTCTACGATCACCATTAGTCGTAAGTATCTTCTACGACTATAAAGTCCTAAAGAAAGAATCGATTTGATTACCTTTAGGCGCCTATCCTTTCATCTCATGACAAACCGCAATGATTTTGAGGAACCGCCCTGAGTGGCGGGGACTTCTCACAGATGAGTCCGACTGAGTCAACCTCACTGTGAAAGATCCGTAAACAGATAAAAATATTAGACAAGGTTGAGAAAGACCAAACGGAGAGTTAAGTCGACAATTGCTTACCCTCCTCGTAGTCTCAAAGTGGGGTCTCTCTCCCCGAGTACCTCCACATAGGAGATGCTCGCTTCTTCAGAGGACTAATTCGCAGTGATGAAATCCTTCACCACATGCCATCCTGGCCACCCTTCCTCCTTAAGTCCTTAATGGCTTGAATATAAGGGCTAATCCTACTGATATCTTCAGTGGGTTGAATCCCATGAAGATTTCTTTTCAGCAGACCTTCCCCACTTAAAGAAAGGTCATCTTCAGAGGTGACCTTCCAAGAGAACCACCTCTTCCTCCACTCGCCACGAAGACCGAGTGAAACTCGAATGTACTCCTTCGACTTCGAGTCGTGGAGCTTGCATCACGCCTTCCGGCGATTCTCGCTTGTCGAGCCATCCCATAATAATATTGGAACACTCGAGATCCGCCGTAATCCCTGTGTACGCCGCAGAGATACACGAACACACTTAACATGGTAATGGAATTAGAACCTAAGTTCACCAATTCCACCCCAAAGTGTTCGAGTACCATCAGAAGAAAGGGCGGCAGCATCGCAGCCGCACTCACAATACGCTTGGAAGACGGGATTTGCCCATTTTCCCCGATGGCCAAGTCGCCCGATAGCCGAATCCACTTCACCGTAGCCTTCTTCGAATCTTCCAAGATCGACCAAAATCTTGATCTTAGTCGCATCCATCTCCGATTCCTCCCATTCGTAAACTCTCTTGGCCATTTCGCTTAGAAGCAAGAAGTTTTTTTGGGGTTGGCGCGAGAAGATGAAACCTAGTCAAGACTCGAGAAAGCAAGAGCTCAAGAACAATGGAGTGATTTGGGGAAAGGTAAAACCTAAGTCTACCTCCCGTAAGTTTTTATAATCAAGACGATCTCCGCCTTTCGAAACCGTCTCGCTATAGGCCTATGAGAGATGGTTGTACCGCCGAACCGCTTCATCTGACAAGTCTATGAGAACCGCTGCAATTCCCGGATGGTCCGCTCGAGAAAAAATAGGTACGTATTGTCACCTCCAAGCAAAATTACTTTCTTGACCAAGTCTTTCTAGTCGAAGGAAGTATCAATCTAAGAGTTTTTCTCCGATTCCCTATTACGACTATCGACGGCCGTAGGGTTTTTATGACTTTTGATAGTCGTAGCAACCTTCCGACCAAGCAAATTTCTGGTCAAAGTAGCACTCAAATGTCGAAGAGTTTTTCCTTCGACTAACATTCTACGACATTCTCAAGGTCGTAAGTTCATTTACTGAAACCTTTACCAAGTAAGTTATTTTCACTTGAAGTCAAGTTAGATGACGAGGATTTAATAATCCTCATTTTATCTTTATCTATAATTTTATTATGGGTAAATATGATGTCACATAGTCCCCAGAGATACCCCTTATCTATAAGGGAGAAGCCCAATAAGAGATTGTAAGTTCTTCTACAATCACCCCCACGCTTGTAAGTCTTGCTACGACTATATCATGGTCGTAAGTCCTTCTCATGATCGCCACCGGTCGTAAGTTCTTCTACGACTGGTAAACTACGACCACTACATAGTTGTAGGTCCTTCTACGATCGCCACCGGTCGTAAGTTCTTCTACGACCTGTAAACTACGCACCACCTTATAATCAAACCTACAAAGCGAGTGGGTCTAATTGATTAAGGAATCTGAACGATCTGCACGCACTATTATTCCGCTTATTAATGATGTGTAATTATCCCATTATCTCTGGAAGATAATTGCCGACGACGTGAAGAAGCCGAGGCGCCGTATTACCGCCATCATGCGCTCAAGCATCGGATTAATTGCGCATCTTCCGCAGGCAAACGGCTACTTCTTCACGACTATATAAGGGCATCGATCGAGAGATAGGGGGCAATAACAAGAGCCACCAAGTAGGAACACAAATGCTATTCTCTCGTAATAGTCTCACTTTTACTTGATCATCAAGAATACCATACACACAGATTAGGGTTATTATTCTCTCCTAGAAGGCTCGAACTCTGCCTAAACATCCTGTGTCAATCCACTCTGCGTGATCTTATCTCTAGGAGACCCCCCGAATCAAACAATCTTTACGTAAGATCGGTTCTAATACACCGACAATTTACATATCATGTTCGACAAGACAACTAATCAAGTTTAACAAATAAAATATAAATACAAATTGACATAGTTTCTTACACATGTGGGTAGATCACGAGTAATCGGGTGAAGCGGGTACGGGTGGAGCTTACCTATACCCATACCCGTTTACCCGATGGGTAAGAAATTGTGCCTGCCATACCTGCGTGGCAAAGAAAGACGCCATACCGCTTCATTAGGGATTCGTCATGGACACGCGTGGTGTCACAATTACCATCCCTATCCACCACCTAACCCCAAATCATAATAACTCTCTCTCTCTCTCTCTCTCTCTCTCTCTCTCTCCATTCGCATGCCACAACGGCCAGATCCCAAATTCCCATCCCTTGCCGCCGCCTGTTCCCCACCAGCCATCGCCGCCGCTCGTTCCCCACCGTCGCCCAAGCCGAGCGTCCACGAACCACTGTCATCCACTTTGTCTCTGAAGGCCGCCTGTTACCCATCAGTCGCCCATTCCCCACTGGCCACCGGCCCACCGCTGACGCTGCTCGTTCTGTGCAGCCGCCCATTCCCCGCCGCTGCCCATGTCGAGCGTGCACGGACCACCGTCCTCCACTCTTATCTCTAAATGCTGCCCGTTCCCCGCGACGACATGAAGCCAAGAAAAAAGGAGCTGAGGAGGTGACAGCCGATGGCCAAGAAGATGTGCCACGCCAAGTCAGGTAAGCTCCGTAACATATTCACGAAGAAGTGCTGCTGAGTGATAATATTTCGGCATACCGAAATACCGAATAAACCGAACTGAAATATTTTTGTTTATTTGGTTCGGTTTATAATTTTCAGTTGGTTAATTTGGCTGGCAACTTCCAAAAACTGAAATAAATTTATACAAAAAAAACGTATAATCCAAATGCCCACCCCTAGCTATTTCACACAACAAACAATAAATTGGAAAAGAAATAAATTTTGTTAATAAAAAATTCACATGGAGCTCCACTTAAATGCCAAACCTCTGAATTCAAATTGAATAGTCAACACCCGTATCATCCCAACTGTTGAATTCAAAGTGAACAGGCAAGAAAAGGTTCACCGATTAACATGATGGATGGCAAAAGGGGGGCTAACGGAATTTCATCCATGTGTTAAGAAACCGAGTCTAGAACCGAAGAGTTCTGGCCTAAATAGGCTCCTCATCCATCCAGTTGCTTATATAAAGAAGGGGACCCTCAACATTGTACACCATTTTCGGAAGAGCAATAAAGAGAAGCCTGGAATTCCCTCATATCTATGTATTCAATCTACTATTATGTTCTTGTATTGTTCTTACGATTCTGGGTTTGTCTACAAGGTAATCGCTCAGACTGGACTCGCCAGCGACGGTTCCTCAACACGTTATCAGCATGATCGACTCTCCTCGGATCGAAAGGTAACTGTCGATGAACGACACTCGTAGATCGAATCATTTTTTTAGATTATTTTCAATTCTGTAAATTTGGCTTTCTAGATTGTATCCTACGGTGCAAATCCTCTTTAATCTACCGCGAGCCGACTTGAAGTCGCCGACACAATATCTATCGGTGGATTTCATGAAAAGGTGTATGTCGATTGTACTGTAGATTGAAAATCGCAAATTCGTTCTAAATCTACCGCGAGTCGACTTGAAGTCGCCAGGCAAGCATACCTCCATGCCTAATCCCCACTGGCCACCTGCGTTTACCGGGTCATAGCCCGCTACCTCCTACGCATGAAGACGCCGCCACTCGGGGATGACACGAAGCAGCCGCCGCCGTTCGGGAAAGGCATGAAGCCGCCGCTCCTCCCGCGCTTGGAGCGCACACCGCCGTGCTATGCTTGGAGCACGCGCCGCCGGAGCCGGGCCGCACACGCTCACACCTCCGGCGAGCATCTTCGCGCCGGCCTTGAAGGCAACGGGCGCCGCCGCCTTTGAGGACTTGGTGCTCGGGTTTCCCTAGCACCGGTTTTAGATAGGCTGGATGAATGGGCCAAGAAGGTCGGCCCATCAAGGCCAGCCTGTTTCCTTTTTCGGATATAAAAAATCTAAAAAAGGGAGTTTTTGCAAAAAGGTCCTTCGTGATTCTGAAAATCACGAGGATCCTTACATGAATAAAGATTTTTTTTTCAAAAAGGACCTCTGAATATCTGAAAATTATGCGTAAATTTTCTCATATCTGAAATTTCGCGTTTTAACCCCTAAAAATTACAGAATTCACCAAAAATTCTTTTTCCAACATAAAAGAGTATCAGGAATTCAACATTTGAATCAATTTTTGCATTTGAAGCAAGTTTAACTTTGTTATTGTTATTTCTATGCAATTTATGTATTGTATTTACTGTTTTTGATTATTTATGATTGTTTATATTTCTTTTAATCACTAAAAAATAGCAGTAAATCATGAAAAATACATAGAAAAATACAGGAACATTATTAGAATTTTTGCAACCATTTTATGCAAGTTACCAGCAGTAATCTTATGCACTTTTTGCATGAATATGCAGATGACTGGTATTACAAACCGGGAGATCGAAGAGTTGGCCCAGCATGGCCACAATCACCTGACTTAGACATCAGATATAGAAATCGTACTTGGAGCCAAGAAGAGTGCTGCTATTGGACTTGGCGCCTTGAAGGACGTCACTCCAACTGCTGAGGAGAATGATCAAGCACTTTATTTTCTCAAACACCATCTCTGCCTAACGCTCAAGAATGAGTATATGACATAAAAGAACGCACTAGCTTTATGGACCGCACTAAAGAAGCGGTTCGAAAAGCTGAAGTACACCATTCTTCCTCGGGCAAAGCAAGAATGGAACTGACTACGTTTTGCTGACTACAAGACCGTGGGGGAGTACCATTCTGTATTACGCAGAATTTGTACAATTCTTCAACTCTGTGGTAAGGTAACCTCAGATGAGCAGAAGCTCGAAAAAACTCTCTCTATCTTACACCCAAGCGTGGTGCAATCCACATGCAACTATCGTTAGAACGGCTACAAGGAGTATGCCGAACTGATTGACATCATGCAAGTTGCGAAAGCTCAAGATAACGTTCTCAGAAAGAACTATATCTCACAGCCGCCTAGTAGCAAAGTTGGTCATGAAGTCAACGCAAGCAGCTACAAGGTGAGGAAGCCTCACTCAAAAGAAAGAGGCAAGAAGGGTGAGGTCATGGGTCACAAAACCAAGAAGAATGCTCAAGCCAAGAAGGGCGAACAAAAGAAGCGCGATGAGAAGCCCTATGGTTGGCAAGACCAAAGTTGCTACAAATACGGCACTTAGGGACATTGGTCACATGTTTGCCGTGAGCCGCAGCACGTGATTGATGCCTTCAAGGCTAAGAAGAAGGGCAAAGTACAACATGAGGCACACATCACCCACAATCATCAGTTGCACCCATGGATATAGATATCTCAGTAACAGCCCCATCACATCTTCTTTAGACATCACAGCGGCAGCAACTGTTGTTGCCGAAGAAAAGAAGTTGGACATGGAGCAGATTTAGGCAGAAGTTTCTTCATACTTCGCTTATTCAATCTAGTGCACGCATTGCACTTAGATTTTATAGTCATTTGCAGTTTATGGTTGTGATAAAACATTGAATTTTGAATAATGGCTGTAAGCTCTAGGAGAGCAAAGCAATAAATTCTTATGATGAGTCCTACAAGATTTTCCCCTATTAATAATAGCAAGTACTGTTCTGTTTTGAAGTATTTTACTTATGTGTGTGGATTGCTTCCTACCCCATATTAATAAATACTTTATATATCAGAATGCGTGTAGTGCCCTAGGGAGGAAGTGTGCTACAGATAACGACACAACAAATACCATATTGAGAGAGACAAAAAATTTCCAGTCTATCAGCAAGAATGCTGGTAGTCTTACGACAATCACAGGCAGTGATACTTGTATAATAGGCTCAGGAAGAGCCACAATTATACTTTCGATAGGCATAATATTGGCCATTGAAGAAGTCTTGTTGTACCCAGAATCGACTAGAACTCTCTTAAGCTTTAAAGATATTCACGCTAACGGTCTCCACGTAGAGACTGAAGAAGAGTACGGTAAGGAATACCTGCTCATTACAAAGCGCGAAGAAAATGGGAAAATGGTATTAGAATGACTTCCTTCATATAAATCTGGGCTATACTACACTCACATTAAGGCACTTACAGTCTATATTGTCTTGAAAACCACTTTTAGAAGCTCTGAACCTTTCTATCTTTGGTATGATAGATTAGGGCCATTAGGCCACCCCAGTCTTAGAATGATGAGAAATATAATTACTAACTCTCAGGGACACAATATCAATATAAACAATTCCCTGAATCAGAAAGATTTTGTGTACCCCGCATATACCCAGGAAAGCGACACTAGACCTCTACTCAAAGTAAAGGATGAGATCCTCGCATTCTCGGATCAGATCCAGGAGACATTTACGGTCCTATACAATTATGTGGTCATTTAGGTACTTTATGGTGCTCATCGATGCTTCCTCGAAATGGTCACATGTATGCTTATTATCTACGAGAAACCATGCT
The DNA here is from genome assembly GCA_036346395.1 of Hsuehochloa calcarea. Lineage (NCBI taxonomy): Eukaryota > Viridiplantae > Streptophyta > Magnoliopsida > Poales > Poaceae > Hsuehochloa > Hsuehochloa calcarea. Next base: position 21,952,053 of record CM070594.1, read on the forward strand.
TTTGCAAAGCTGATCTAGTAGATAATTAAAATTAAGAATAATTTCCCTGATCATCATGTGAAGTCCATCAGAACGGACAACTCCGGAGAATTTACTTCAAATGCATTTGATGATTATTGTATGGCAATGGGAATTAATGTTGAGCATTCCGTACCACATGTCCACACCCAGAATAAACTAGCAGATACATTAATTAAAAGAATTAAATTTATTGTCCCACTGCTCTTGCAGAATTGTAATTTACCAACCACATCTTGGGGACACGCAGTCCTGCACACAGCAACTCTCATCAATTTTAGACCGTCAGCATATAACATCCATTCACCTATGCAACTAGCGCAAGGGTCAGCACCAAAAATCTCTCATCTACGAAGGTTTGGTTACAAGGTTTATGTACCTATACCACCACCGCAGCGAATTGCAATGGGCCCCCTCCGAAAGTCTAGGATATACGTTAGTTATGAGACAACATCCATAATCAGGTATCTGGACCCCATGATTGGAGATTTGCATACAGCCCGCTTCGCTGACAACATATTTGATGAGGATAGTTTCCCGTCATTAGGAAGAGGAAATCAACCCCTTGATGAAAAATGTCGAGAAATGACGCGGCAAGCCACAGGAATCCATGCACATGACCCACACACTAGTAAAACAAATAGAAAAGTCCAGAAGATACTTGATTTGCAGGCATTAGCGAATCAATTGCCTTACCACTTTAGTGATTTGAAGAGCGTGACCAAGTCGCATGTGTTTGCATGCAATGCGCAGGAGAGGGTTGAAATACCAAATAAATTGAAGTTATCCCTAATCCCATCCAGATGCCTTATAATAAAAGGACGAGAACTCCGGCCCCTCGAATCCCATGTAACCGGGGGCGCCTAACGAAAAAGGATAAGGACTTGAAACGACCGATCATTGAAGTTCTCCATAATCAGAAAGGGAGCCTGTTGAAACCTGGCACCAGTGTGGAACCTTCAGTAAAAGGCATACCGGATTTGAATATTCCCATGGAGGGAGACATCAGCATGGATGTGTGTGCACACGTCGGAGCTGAAAAATTAAAGGGACTTGCCCCCGTAATTAGAAGCAGCGGTGGGCAAGTAGAAGCATTAGCAGAATCGCCCCCATGAAGAAATAGCTATAAATTATGTGATCACAGAAGAATCTATGAATAGAACAACAGTCAATGTCGATATTTATTTTGCAAAGAAAATTACCACAATCATCGATCTCGATCTCGATCCAGAGCCTGCATCGCTCGCTAAATGTAAGAAAAGATCATATTAGAAAGATTAGAAGAAGACAATAGAAGTAGAATTATTATCCCTAAATAAAATAGAAGTATTTGGGTATATAAGCTGCACACCTCCCCATGTGCACCCCACAGGGTATAAGTAGATATTTGTTCGAAAGATAAATAAAAACAATGAAGTTGTAAAACATAAAGCATGGCTTGTTACACAAGGTTTCACTCCGCGACCAGGAGTCAATTATGAAGAAACTTATTCCCTGGTCATGGGCGGAACTATCTTTAGATATTTAACCTCAATGGCAGTAAACTTGAATTTATAAATGAAATTGGTGGATGTAGTAACTGCATACCTTTATGGGAACTTAGATTCGGGTATTTATATAAAGATATCCTTATCCCGAAATAAGGCAGGGCAAATAGAAATATGTACAGTGTGCAACTCAGAAAGTCACTCTATGGACTAAAGCAATCAGACAGAATGTGGTATAATCGCTTAAACGATTTTCTCTGCAAGAAAGGCTACACGAACAATGAGGATTGTCCCTGTGTTTTTATACGGCGATCCCAGAATGGATTCTGTATAATACCAGTATATGTAGATGATCTGAATATCATCGGAACACTGGAAGATATTAAGAAAGCAAGCTCTTACTTGGAGTCAGAGTTCGAAATGAAAGACTTGGGTAAAACCAAATATTGCCTAGGCTTACAGCTTGAGCAAACCCCTGAAGGAATTTTAGTACATCAGTCAACCTACACTCAGAAAAGTGTTAGAACGGTTCAGCTTTGAAAAGGCATATCCTTCGAAAGTGCCGATGGTTAGGAGATCCTTGCAGCAGGGCAAGAACCCGTACAGACCTAAAGAAGAGAGGAGGAAGTCCCAGAACCGAAATTCTCGTACCTGGGTGCAATAGGAGCACTCATGTATTTAGTAAATTGTACTAGACCGGACAGTTGATCAAACCACGGCATGTCGATGTCTTAGATCGTGGTCGGTTCGTGTAGCCTGTTTTAGAAACAAAACAATTCAAAAAAAGTTCTCTGTTTTTTCTTTTCTTATCTTTTTCTGTCCTCATTTCTTTACATTTTCTTCTCCTTTTCCTTTTTTTCATATCAATAACCGTACCACGCGTAGCTCACTGGCCTCTTTCCCCTTCCTTCGTTCTTCTTTTTATTTCGATCAGGTGGCCGGTGCACGCCTCTGCAGCCCCATGGGCCTCTGTGGCACGGGGTTTACGTCTTGCCGTGCCACGCCACGCCTCTCCCGATCGCGCCAAGATCTCCACGGCTCACGCCTGGCCGCGTCCGCTTGCCGCCTCCTCATCCTCCGCGCGCACCGGCCCTGCCCCACCGCCTCTGCGCCTGAGTTGGCCCCTCCTCCCCTCCACGCCCGAACCAAGCCAGCCGGCCTCCTCCTCTCTGAGCCCGATCCGACCTCCTCCTCCTCCCCGCGCCGCGCTGGCCTCGCTGGCCCGCGGTTGCTGGCTGTTGCGGTGCTGCCCCTATCGTGTCGTGCCTAGCATAGTCCGATACTGTTCGTGCCAGGCGGGGTCGGCTCATCAGGCCAAAGTGCAGACCCAGACAACCCACAGGATCTCGTGTTATGCCGGTTCGGCCCATGAATGGTGCAGACGGGTCGAGACTATGATGTTGTGCCGGACCGCCCCACCAAAGACGGTCATCCGCCACCTCTATTAAGGTCATCTCTTTTTAAAATGAAAAAAAAACGGGATTCTTTTCCAAAGTTTTGGATACAGTGACTGAAAGAAAAGTAGTCGGTTGATTATGAAACTAAGTTGTGTACTCCATCTGGTATTAAACTCGTGTTATTCATTATATGTTATTCTAGCCTTTTTCATTCTGTTACTAAACAGTAAATAGCTTCTCCATTTCAAAATAGAAAGCACGTACTTTTTTTCAATCTGGTTGATAAACTGTAATTTGGTATTGTGTTTTTCCCCTTGGAAAATGGAACTGTTAGTAATATATTACTCCCTCTAGTTCACAAAAATAAATCATTTTAGACATCGACGCAGCCCTCAAAAAGCAACTTTGACCACTAATTACTATTATATTATATTTATAAAACTTAATAATATTATAATATTATAAAAATATTTTTCGAGACGAATCTACACATGTGATTTTCATGTATCTAATCTAAATATTTAAAAAGATATAGATAACTAATATTTTCAAAGTTCGATTGCACACATTCTAAAACGATTTTTTTTAACCGGATGGGTACTAAAGTAGAATTAGAGATTTATGTTCTTGTAGATCCGAAATACTTTTAGAGGTGATTATCGTTGCCAGCTACTAATTAATCTTGAGGTTATTGGCACGGAAAAATGTCATATTCATCTTCGCTTTTCAATTTTTCAGTCTCCACCGTGATCTTCACTGCGACTTCTGACCATATATAATATTCTTTTTTCCCTCGTATTTTTCTTTCTGATTTGATCCAAACGGTAAGCATGTGCGACCTTCAAAGTTAATTATATGAAGAACAACTATATGAATTTAACAGGAAAAAGAGAGCAGCAGCGACCAACCAACACGTCGTTCAACGCTAATTATTTTCCAAGAACGAAGCCAGCATCACATTAATGATTCAGAGATACTAAGGGCGTGTATAATGATATAGACAGTGCTATCTATAGCAACTCTTTATATCACTTGTAGACAACACTATAGACAGCTTATACAATGTGTTATCTTTTTATTTGTCTTTAGAGATGATACAATCTTTTAATGCTTTGATCTAAGACATTTCATTCTTAGTTCTGGTTATACAGTCGGCTACAAGATTATAGACATCATATTTCTCTCTCTCTATTCTTTTTCATCCACACCAGCTTAAATCATATATGGTAGAGACTATAGACAACTAACGTAAGCCTATTGTACATGACCTAAGAAGTCAGCTGTTTGGAACACATGTTTCCCGCAAACGGAGTGGATAATTTATGTCCATTTGACCTATTAAAGATTTGCGGAGCGAATACGGAAAGAAAAAAGTATTTGACACTATCCGTGCCCGACTCCGACTCTAACTCCGACTCTGAAAAAATACAAATTGGGATACGGGATGAGCGATATATGTCTGTATCCGCTCTGATTGCACCTCTACTATCTAATGTACTATGTAAGGGTGTAAAAGGAGCAAATAATATCCATCCACTAGGATCTTATGATTCGAACTACCTCGGAATAATCAAAGATAACACTCTATATTTGTAGGAGGTGACCCTAATTGCCCAAGTAAGATCATCATGATGTGACACTAGTGACCCAGTTTCTTAGATCCGCACCTGTTTTCTGTCCAACCGACCAAATGCTTACAGAGCGAATACGGAAGGAAGAAATGAGCATCTAGCACTATCTATGTCTGACCTCGAGAAGAAAATATGGAATATGATATAGGATGAGCAATGTACGTCTGTATCCACTCCAATTGCACCCCTAATTCACACAGGAATTTTGTTGAAAATCATATATCTCTACTCATGGTCTCCTCTAAAATTCTTACAGAACTCCAACGGTCAAAGAGTCAACTTCACGTGAGTGTTGCAAGTGAACCTTGCATGCCATAGGTAAGTCAAAACTTATTTTCACAAAATGAACCCTGCAAGCCACACTTACCTTGTCTGCATTGTAAGTTAATCTTGGGGAAACAGTAATACTAAGACGTCATACTCCTACTTTTCAAGGACGCCTTCTCATCCACTCGTCTCCTATCTTAGCCACTCACCATCGACTTATCTTCCCACTACCACTCGTTGCTTTTGCTTGCTCTCTCACGTTCCCCTTCTCCCCACAGCTTTCCTCTCCCGATCCACCTGTAGAGAGACGAGCGAATTCACATGGATCCTCGCGCACAAGCACGAGCACAAGCCACCTCTGCTTCGCATTCGCCAACTCATCTCCATCCTCCATAGTATAGCCGCCGCTGCCACTCCTATTCCTCGCCACGGCAGACACACCGCCTGAGACCTTCTGTGCCCACGCACGCTAGTCACCGCCTCAGCGCCACAACCTCGGCTCCGAGACGTGTTGGAGCCTGTAACATTATCCTCCTCTGTTGTTCACGCTCTTCATTTTTGATATTTCCATGTTTTTGTTTTTTGTTCTGATGTTGATGTTGCGGCCTGTTGAAAAAAATGTTACGACATGTTGAAAAATATTGGTATGTAGTATAAACCGCCCAGATAACCTTAATAACTTAATCCTGTGATGACCTCCTAATGTAAAATAGTACAACCACAAGTATATAATGGTGTCGACCTGGCTAAATAATTTGTGTCCATCAGTATGGGTTGCACCAAGTTTGGGTTGCACCAAGTAGATGACCTGCGACGCCGCAGGCCTTCATGGCTGCGGGTTGGGGTGTACCGCTTATGCCTCTAGGTAGGCGTAAGTCGTGAAGGCGCAAGAGGGGGTCTGGGTAAGGGTTAACATAGGTATGGGAGCGTACCATTCTCAGGTGAAACCTTTGCGGGTGTACCTAATACTGGGGTATGCATTGTAAAGGTCTTGTGGTAATCCCCTTTGATTCACATATCTAAGAAAACGTATGTACATATCAAGTCGATTATCTCTTATGGGTAAAGATGTACAACCTCTGTAGAGTATAAACTGTTCGAACAGCCGCACTCACGGTCAAAGGCAGACATGTGAACTTACAAGAGTTATTTCTATTTATAAAACTTTGTGGGTGGGATGAATGATGTATCTTGCTCACCTAGCTCGTGATTTGGAATTTTCCTGGGTCGTTGTTCCCAGTTATGTTAATAAACGGAGGTGACTCCAATCCAAATTTAAGCATAGGTAGAGGTAGCCTTCGTCGTTATAAATATTGCATAATATCTCTTTAATAAAATGAGATTTGGTTAATTGCTAAATCATAGGAATTTCTAAATATGGTAACTGAAAATGTTGCGTTTAGTAAATAAAAGAACCCGAGCTATCCTTGTTAAGTCTTGCATGTATTATTACTTTATTATGTGTGTTGGCTCGTGAGCGCGGAAGTTGTGTTCATCCTCACTCTTTCCCCAAACCCTCAGAACTAGTGGATCAAGATCACTATGCATGCTACGGGGATCCAGACGTTGAGGGCCAAGGAGATGATGATGTGTAATTTAGTCTGTGGTTGCTCTAGTCTTGTCTCGGTCTGGCTGACTCAGTCAGTACTCACGTACTACCAATATTAGCCAGGTCTCTGGATAATATCGGTCGTACATTAGTTTCCCAGTCGCTTGCCTGTGACGAAATGTACTCTACCCCTTTTGCTTTTGCTTTCGCTGTCGCTTCCGCTTTTATGTAATGTAATCGTTTAGTCTTGTTTGGCTCTACTGTAAAACTGGACCCGATGCGGTCTGTATAAACTTTGATATTGTTTAATTAATGAATGGTTTCGTCTACGTTATGTATGAAATGATTCAGTGATGTCTACCGATTTAGAAAATAGCGCAATATTGTTCACAGATGATTCTCGATTGCGAAATCTGGGTTACTGTTCCAGATCGGACAGTAACGGAGAATGACTATATTGTCTACTCTAGAATTAATACTCCCGTTCAAACCTCAGCATTATTTCCTCTTTCCAAGGTTTGACTAGACCTGCAACAAGTACTGAACACAATGGATGACCTAACTAGGCCTCAAGGATTGACTAGACTTAAAGCACGAATTCTTAAAGACAACTATTAACCTAACTAGACTTAATTGTATAATGTTCTACGCTACAGAACTTGGAACCCTTCCGTAGGTCTTCCATTGACCCATCATGTACTGCAAATTTTTCATCTGTGGAAATGTACCTATTTCACGAGTGGGATAAGCAAGTTAAGTCTTAAACGCCAAATTACTTGTTTTGTAATTACTACTTCCTCTGGTCTATTTGCTAAGGCATATTAGTTTTCCAAGCATGTTCTATTTTATAAAGCGTGTACGTAAATATAGTGCTAGATTATCTTTTTTACCTCTATATATTTCACTCTTTTTCCTACGCACGTTTACATATGCCTATCCACAGAAACCATTATCTGTCGTATTTCCAAAGCACTTAATGGAATGGTATTATATTTATTTTTCTCTTATGTAATTTCTTAACCTTTGTGTCCCGTGAAAATCTCTATTATTTAAAAGAAAAACTTGTGATGGTCCATTCTCCCCTTTGTGATGAGGACATCCCTCCTTCGGATACACGTACTACACAAGACCTTCCAGTTTTGGGTGTTGGACTACAAGGTCCTATGACAAGAGCTAGAGCACGTGACTTAATCTATCAGGTAAAATCGTTTCTAGGGCTGAGTGTATTATTTGAGAACTCTATGATGCTGCCTAATGGAGATGATTTACTTGTACTCAGAAATCTAGGATTACGACCACTTCAAGAAGGCCTACGACCAGTTCAAGAAGGTCTACGACCACTTCAAGAAGGCCTACGACCAGTTCAAGAAGGTCCACGACGGCCCGCAAGGCCTACGACCACTTCAAGAAGACCTACGACCAGATGACTCGTTGGGAGCACTCTACGACCAGAGAGGCGAGCACAGTACTCGTTGGACACAATCTATGACCAAAGATAGCATGGACTCCTCAAGACCACCCTAGGACCAGTCCTACGACTAGATCTTCGACCAGAAATACGCGACACAAGGTGCTGCGTCACCGTTTTTGAAACTAATAAGACTTTGTAAACGTGACGAGATCGAGTCCGAGTTGTGTACGCCTCATCCCACGGCCAAGACAACCCTAGGTCGACCTCCTCACGCCCCCTATATATACAAGAGTGGCCGCCGTAGTTTAGAGGCGGGTTTTCTTAGATTATTACGCCAATTGCGGTTTCACGATTATCGGTTTGAGGAACCCCACTTGTAAACTTCATCCATATCCGCAATACAATTTGATTGCATCTACCTTGTTCTTGTGAGTTGCTTCGATTGCTTGCGGGAACCATAACCTTCGTGGTAAGGTCGATCGGCGCGCAAGCGTGGTCGATAACGACAGCGCGCGGGTGTAGCGAATTGCGAGGTGACGATCCGCTGGTCGGAAGCCTCAAAGCGCCAACGCCCTCACGATTTAACCAAATCGAACCTATCGGAAGATCGGGCGCGTGACTCATCAAGTGGTATCGAGCTAAGGTTGCCCGTTAGGTAATTTCGTTTATCCCTTTTCGTGAGTTTTGTTCCATCACCTAGAGTCCGAGAAAATTGCCCTACAAAAATTTTAGATCGTAATTATTCCATTGTCCAAACCACTTTGTGCCTTCGCAATTGTGTTTTCGGTTTAGCGTTGTTGAATTCGACTCCATCGCGGTGTCTTTGTTCTTTGGTCTAGTCGTCGTAATCTAGTTTCTAGCGTCGAGTCTTTCTTTGTGTCGATCATCTAGACACCCCCAATACGACCACAACACCACCCCATACGACCACAACACCACCCCATACGACCACCTACCGGATTCGGCTTCTCCACTGGCCTGAACGAACGCCTGGTCGGATTCGACCAACCACTCGTGTCCGACAACCCTATTTATTATCTTGTTGCTCTCGGACACCCCACCACCTGGTCGAAAACAATCGACTGGTCGAATTTTTCCCATAGCTAAAGTTCAGAGAGAGAGAGAGAGAGAGAGTATCTTTTAATTACCTTTGTACCCCTGCTCTCCGGAAAAAGTTTGTGACCCATATATATCCATAGACCCAGAAAAGGGTTTTGAAGAGTTTTGAGTCAAGGTCACATTCGCAAAAAAAGGAAAACCCTAGGTTGGGTTTTTGCAGTCCAAAAAAAAAAAAAAAAAAAGAAAGAAAGCAAAGAGTGCAAAAAAAGAAGAAGAAGAAGAAGAAAAGAAGGAGTTGCTTTGTGATTTTGGATCCGATTGTGTTTGTATCTACCCTATCCATCCGTTTGCTTGAGCTAGTTCTAGGAAGCGTTTGGGCGAGAATCGTGGAGTATCTTGTGGACTTTTATTCACTTTGCTAATCTGATTTCATTATTGCTATTCCTTGCTACTAAACATTGCCTATCCGAGCTCCACATACTTTCGGCCCTCGATTGATCCTCGCATTCGCCTCGCCGTGATCGTACATCCCACCTTCGCCGATCAGACCACCTGCTGCAATTTGGTAAGAAACTCATAAGAGCTTGGTAAGACGCTTGAGAGTGTGTGATTCCACCCTCCGACCACCTAATAGTGATAGGGATAATACCTTTGTGTTGTCTTTTGTCTCCTACTAATCATGTCAGGTGAAGGATTGGATGCGCAAGAGTGTATTTTGAGGAAGAGCTCATGACGCTATTGGATGAACAACGTACTACCGTTAATGAGGACATCGACAGGAAGCTTCAAGCTACCACGATCACATTACAACGATCAATCAACGATAGTATTGCGGCGCTCACTACACGCCTCGAAAGAATGGTGAATCGACCACCAAACGTTGGTCGTGTGGAACCTCATGGTGCGACCCATGACCATGAGTTTGATAATGATAATGAGATGCACGACCACGACGCCTTTGATGCACGACAACGAACCGGTGAACTTCAACCGTCAAGGTATGAGAGGTAACAATTTTCAGCAACATAATGCCCTGATGATCCATATGCTAAAGTCAAGTTCACTATACCATCTTTGCGGGTGCTTATGATGCGTAAATATATCTAGATTGGGAGATGACGGTAGAACAAAATTGAATGCTCACTTAGTTCTGAAGTGCATAGAGTTAGGCAAGCCACAAGTGAATTTAAAAACTTTGCCATCATTTGGTGAAATAGGGTTTGCAGGAAGGATTAGCGCCTACTACGTGGGATGGTTTAAAGGTTGCTATGCGTAATGATTTGTCCCACCTTCTTTTAAACGTGATTTGCGTAATAAATTGCAGCGCTTAAATCAAGGTAATAGATCCGTAGAAGAATATTATCAGGAGCTACAAATTAGCATGTTGCGTTGTGATATTATTGAGGATGAAGAAGCTGCAATAGCACGTTTTTATGGAGGATTAAGACGTGAGATTCAGGACATAGTGGATTACAAAGAATACGATAGTGTCCCTAGATTGTTCCAACTTGCATGTTTGGCAGAAAAAGAATTGCAGGGACGACAACAGAGGCCAAGAAACAATTTTGGGAGCATGTCTACACCACGACCGGTCTTCGGGCAAGCCAAAACACCCCACTTTCGGCTACACGGTCCGCCCCTCCGCGAGTAGGGTGCGCCCAGAAGCACCTCCGACCACATCACATGCACCGACGTAAGCAAATCTACTAGTGTACTGTGCTCCACCAAGAGTTCTTCCTCGGTTGCTTCCACCGGTCGTACCACCGGATTATTTGCCACCGTTGCAAGGGAATGGGACACGTCATGAAGGATCGCCCAAGTCGTGAGCATACCTTGCCACTACAGAGCGGTGGATATGTAAGTACTAGTGATATTGAGGATGAATATGTACTTGCGGCTAACATTGCAGTGGAGGAGACGAGAGAGCGGTGATGCTTGATGGTGTAGAGGAACAAGTAGGCTGCATTGACACCGAGTATCATATGAGTCTTGTTGCGCAACGAGTACTGAGCGCACAAGTGGAGAGAGCGGAGCAAAATCAACGGCATAACTTGTTTCAAACCAGATTTCTTGTGAAGGACAGAGCCTGCAGAGTCATCATTGATGGAGGGAGCTGCAACAACCTTGCAACTCGAGATGGTCGAGAAGCTTGGCTTGACCACACAACCACACCCACGTCCCTACTACATCCAATGGTTCAATTCGTGTGGTAAGTTAAAGGTAAACAAAGTTGTGAACGTGCAATTTTCAGCTGGTAATTACAAAGATAGTTCTGATTTTGATATAGTACCAATGCAAGCATGCTCTTTATTGCTCGGTAGGCCTTGGATATATGACAATGATGTTTTGCACCATGGTAGAGCTAATACCTACTCGTTCTTACACAAGGGCAAGAAGATTAAGTTATTGCCTTTGACACCAGTTGAGATTTTGAAAGATGAAGAAGAGCGCGCTAAAAATGAAAGAAAAACCGATAAGCATGATTCAGAAAATCAGCAAGTAGCAAAACGTGTTTTCCCACCTAAAAGGGAGAAAGTGGCGTCTAGTCCTAAGTCTGAGGCGATTAAATTGAAGGGATGTGTTATGATTGCCACTAAATCGAACTTGCTGAAATTTGTGATAATAAGTTGCCATGCTATGCTTTGATATGCAAAAATGCCTTATACTCGCTTGAGGATATAGCTAGCTCTTTGCCTCCTACTGTTGCTAACCTTTTGCAGGAGTATGTGGATGTATTTCAGCCGAGGTACCCCCGGGATTACCACCTATTCGAGGGATAGAGCATCAAATTGATTTGATCCCAGGAGCGACTTTGCCAAACCGTGCTACATATAGGACCAATCCAGAGGAGACTAAGGAAATTCAATGACAAGTCCAAGATCTTACGGACCGGGTACGTAAGAGAAAGCCTTAGTCCTTGTCTTTGTTCAGATTCTTTTGGTTCCTAAGAAAGACGGTAGTTGGCGTATGTGTGTTGATTGCGAGCCATTAATAACATTACTATAAGGTATCGTCATCCTATCCCAAGGCTAGACGATATGCTAGATGAATTGAGTGGTTCTATTATTTTCACAAAGATTGACTTGCGGAGTGGTTACCACAGATTAGAATGAAATTAGGAGATGAATGGAAAAGCGCTTTTAAAACTAAGTTCGGATTATATGAGTGGTTAGTGATGCCTTCGGTCTAACTAATGCACCTAGTACTTTTATGCGTTTGATGAGCGAGGTTTTACGTCCTTTCATTGGAAAATTTGTGGTGGTTTACTTTGATGATATCTTGATTTATAGCAAGTCACATGAGCTACATTTGAATCATATACGTGCTGTTTTTAATGCTTTGAGAGGCGACGCGTTTGTTTGGTAACCTCGAAAAGTGCACCTTTTGCACCGATCGAGTTGCGTTTCTTAGATATGTTGTGACACCACAGGAATTGAGGTGGATGAGACAAAGATTGTAGCCATCCAAAGCTGGCCGACACCGACCATCGTGTCACACAAAGCGGAGCTTCCACGGCCTTCTTTGGATTCTATCGGCGTTTTGTGCGGGATTTCAGCACCATTGCCGCACCATTGAATGAATTGACAAAGAAAGGAGTGCCTTTCCGATGGGGACTGCTGAAGAGAAGGCATTCAACTTGTTGAAAGAGAAGCTCACCCAAGCACCCCTACTCCAACTCCCTGATTTTGGTAAGACTTTTGAGATTGAATGTGACGCTAGCGGGATTGGAATAGGTGGTGTATTGATTCAAGAAGGAAAACCGGTCGCATATTTTAGCGAGAAACTAAATGGGCCTAGTTTGAATTATTCCACCTATGACAAAGAATTGTATGCTTTAGTTCGTGTGCTTCAAACTTGGCAATATTATTTATGGCCCAAAGAATTTGTTATACATTCTGATCATGAATCGCTAAAACATATTAGAAGTCAAGCTAAACTGAATAAACGACATGCTAATTGGGTAGAATTTATTGAGTCGTTCTCATATGTCATAAAGCATAAGAAAGGTAAGGACAATGTGATTGCTGATGCGCTCTCTAGACGTTATACCATGTTATCTCAACTTGACCATAAGATTTTTGGTTTGGAGGCCATTAAGAGTTTATATGTCACTGATTTGGACTTTAAGGAAGTGCTTGAACATTGTAAAGAAGGGAAGATATGGAATAACTATGTGGTGAATGATGGTTTGATCTATCGTGCTAACAAGCTATGCATTCCAAATAGCTCTGTTAGTCTTTTCTTTACAGGAGGCACATGGAGGAGGTTTGATGGCGCATTTTGGAGCAAAAAGAGAAGATGTCTTGACCACCCACTTCTTTTGGCCAAAGATGAGGCGTGATGTCGAAGCGCCACGTGGCTGGCATTGCACTACATGCAACAAAGCTAAGTCCCGCCTCAATCCACATGGACTTTATATGCCTCTTCCTATTCCTAGTGCCCCTTGGGAGGATATTTCTATGGATTTTGTTTTAGGATTGCCTAGGACAAAGAGGGGGAGAGATAGTATATTTGTTGTAGTGGATCGATTTTCTAAAATGGCACATTTTATATCTTGTCACAAGAGCGATGATGCTACAAACATAGCTGATTTGTTTTTCAGGGAAATCGTTCGCTTACATGGAGTGCCCAATACTATTGTCTCGGATCGTGATGCGAAGTTTTTGAGCCACTTTTGGAGATCGCTTTGGAATAAATTGGGGACAAAGCTGCTGTTTTCTACTACGTGTCATCCCCAAACTGATGGACAAACGGAGGTTGTCAACCGCACATTATCCACCATGTTGCGGGCTGTTTTAAAGAAGAACTTGAAGATGTGGGAAGAGTGTTTACCGTGATATTGAGTTTGCTTACAATAGGTCGAAGACACTCCACCACCAAGGTAAGTCCGTTTCGTAGTGTATGGTTTTAACCCCGTGCTCCTATTGATTTACTACCTTTACCAACCTCGAAAAAATAAATCTAGATGCTAAGAAGCGTCTTGCATTTATTCCCAAGTTGCATGAGACCACTAAAGAGAATATAGAGCGTATGTTGAAAAGTATAGGGTTCTTTGGAAATAAAGGTAGGAAAGTTGTCAAAATAGAACCGGGTGATTTAGTTTGGGTTCATTTGAGAAAGGATAGATTTCCGTAATTAAGAAAATCAAAGTTGATGCCTAGAGCTGCAGGACCGTTTAAGATAATTAAGAAGATAAATGATAATGCATATCGCTTAGAATTACTCGCAGATTTTGGGGTTAGCCCCACATTTAACATTTGATTTGAAACCATATGTGGGAGAAGAAGATGAGCTTGAGTCGAGGGCGACTCCAATTCAAGAAGGGGAGTATGATGAGGACATCCCTCCTTGGATACACGTACTACACAAGACCTTCCAGATTTGGGTGTTGGACTACAAGGTCCTATGACAAGAGCTAGAGCACGTGACTTAATCTATCAGGTAAAATCGTTTCTAGGGCTGAGTGTATTATTTGAGAACTCTATGATGCTGCCTAATGGAGATGATTTACTTGTACTCAGAAATCTAGGATTACGACCACTTCAAGAAGGCCTACGACCAGTTCAAGAAGGTCTCGACCACTTCAAGAAGGCCTACGACCGGTTCAAGAAGGTCCACGACCCGATTCGCAAGGCCTCGACCACTTCAAGAAGACCTACGACCGGATGACTCGTTGGGAGCAATCTACGACCAGAGAGGCGAGCACAGTACTCGTTGGACACAATCTATGACCAAAGATAGCATGGACTCCTCAAGACCACCCTAGGACCAGTCCTACGACTAGATCTTCGACTAGAAATACGCGACACAAGGTGCTGCGTCACCGTTTTGGAAACTAATAAGACTTTGTAAACGTGACGAGATCGGAGTCCAGTTGTGTACGCCTCATCCCACGGCCGCACAACCCTAGGTCGACCTCCTCACGCCCCTATATATATCTGAGAGCCACCGTAGTTTAGAGGCGGTTTTTCTTAGATTATTCTGCCAATTGCAGTTTCGCCGATTATCGGTTTGAGGAACCCCACTTGTAAACTTCATCCATATCCGCAATACAATTCAGATTGCATCTACCTTGTTCTTGTGAGTTGCTTCGATTGCTTGCAGGAACCATAACCTTCGTGGTAAGGTCGATCGCGTGCAAGCGTGGTCGATAACGACAGGCGTGCGGGTGTAGCGAATTGCGAGGTGACGATCTGTTGGTCGGAAGCCTCAAAGCGTCAACGTCCTCACGACGAACCAAATCGAACCTATCGGAAGATCGGGCCGCCGTGACTCATCACTTTGCCTCCCATCCTTCCACTAACATGGAAAACCAACCCATCCCCGCCATTGCCACTCCTCTCCTCGCATCAATGCTGCCACCATCACCACATCTTTTATTTGCGCTACCACCGCTTAGCCTCGCCGTCATCGCCGTTGCTTCCCTGCTCTCCCGTGCCACCACCGTGTCCGCACCATCTTGCATCCAAGCCACCGCATCGGCCGTAACCACGCCACCGCCGCCCCTCCTATCATCGGCCATTCTTTGTGCTTTCCACCAGATTACGCAAAGCGGCCGATGCGACCATTGGAATCACATAGCTTATGTTGTGAGAAGATATGGTATCCAGGGTGGGCGACGCCACCAGGGACGTCCTGGGAGGTGTGCCAATTGCGAAGCAATGGAAATGGCTCACTGATTAGATACATCGGGAAATTGCCTCGTGGACCGGTAGGTAAGGCACTGCCACGGCCTTGCTCTTGCGTGACTTGCCCAAGGTTATGCCATGGTAGCTAGCGACCTACGCGATGATGACGATGCTGTCGTCCGTGCTATCGATGGCCTATGCCAGGAGTACCAAGTGCGGACTGGAGATCAGTTACCTAGCAACCGCCGAGCTTGATTTTAGCAGTTGCAAGCATGTTGACTGCAAAGCAGTTTCACTCAAGGTACGAACATGATTGCATGTTTGGCAGTTACGTAGCATGCTTCTTCGCCCATCTATAAAACGAATTGTGATATACTTCACATTCCCCGCTTCCTTCATCTTCTTCTCATATGCTTATAGATCCATGTTTTTCATGAGAATTTATTTATCCTTTACCTTAGAGAATACATAATTATCTTATCTGTCATAGGATGATTGCAAGTTGGTCTTCAGGATAATATATGCTTACTTCTGTTTTCTTGCTAAATGTTCCTAATAAAGGATGAATAATTGCAGATTTGACAGGAGTTAGCAATGAAGCTTGTCAGATATTACGAAGACTTGGAAGAGGCATTGGTTGAAATAGGTGTTGCCCATGAAGGAAACTGATTTGGTGCATAATTAATTGTGTGATTTGTTGGGTAAGCATCCATTCCTCTATTGTGAAAAAAATTGTTACAAAAAACCAACAAGGCAAATAACTAGGATGATCAAGAACGCAAGAACATGAGACATAGATTTTTACCTGAAAATCCTTTGAGAGAAAAAAACTAGGTCTCACGAAAACGAAATCACTATATGGGGAGATATTAAAAGCACGAGACAACAGGACAGGACCCATCGTCTGAAACATGCAACTCGATGCATTCTCAACTGGAGACTACATGGGTATATTTATAGGGTGAGGAAGAAAAGAGTCCGGAGCGGACAAGAAATAAGAGTTGTAGTCGGTTGCAGCCTCTCGGTATATCTAGCGTGGGCCGTCTCTCTCCCTAGCTCAGCTCATCGCGTGCGGGTCAGTGCGGTGTCCGGTGTGGACACGAAGTTGAATTCGGTTAATTGCAAAATTAGAGATAATTTTCAGTTTGACTTAGTAAAAAAAAATATTGGCAATTTGTATGCTTCACACCATTAAATGGTTTGAACATCTGGTAATTGCACATTCAAGTGAATAATTTATTTTTTTGATGCTAAGTATGTGTTCCGTTGCAACGAGCATGTATATAACTAGTACTCCTTGTAAATTAACACAAGCATCACAAGTTTTATCCATAGATTTCTCCTTATATAAAGCAATTTCAAGCTTAAGAACGGAACAAGAAGCACAAATAGTAGTTTCAATATTGTCCTTAAGCTTAGCATATTTGACTCTAGTAGCTTCTAAGATATCTTTGATTTCACGTTCTTTTTCTAAGCATGAAATGCAAGGGCTAGAATCAATCACATCAGAAGTAATCAATTTGCTAGATTCTAAACATTTTTCACAAGGAGTAGTTTTAATTTCATTTAGTTTAGATCTAGCATTCTCAAGTTGTTGCACAGAAATATTATGAACAGATTGCAATTTGGCAATTTCTGAATGCATAGCATGACAAGATAAACATTCATCAGGTTCAAGAGTCTTAGTATTTTTAAGTTCAACTTTCAGTTTGCCAATCTTTGACTCTAATTTCTTATTTTTTGTCATGACAAATTCTAGCGCTTCATCTTGACTAAGCAATTGCTCAACTATAGAATCATATTTAGCAGAAAGCTCATCATAAGAGGGAAGTACCTCATCATCATCAATGTCGTCAGTGTCAGCCATGAAGCACATGCCGGTGAAGTCTTTGGCCTTCCCTTTCTTCTTGTCTTTGGGAATCTCCTCCTCATTGTCCTCCTCGCTATCGGAGTACACATCGCTCAAGGATTGTTCCTCAAAAGCGGCAAGAACCCGATGAGCGGCCTTCACCAACTTACCAACCTCATGCTTTGACTTGATCCATTGAGACTTTTTCCAAGCTAACTTTCCCTCCTTATGGTTCCTCTTACCTTTCAGCTTGCGGCAATTTGCCCCGATATAATTAAGCTCACAACACTCGTAGCAGGTCACAGGGTTGCCTCTCTTTTTGTTTCTTACTTTGTTGTAGGCCCTTGTAAATTTTTTAGCTAGGAGAGCTAACTCTCTCAGGAATACTTTCAAGTTCCTCATGAATCGCAGATAAACAAGTAAATGAAAAACCAGAAAACAATTCAAGAGTACCATCATAGGACCTTTTGAGAGGATCAGCTATCAATGCCATGTTGTTTTTCTTGGGATGATCAACTCTTTTAATTTCATGAGTCTTGAGTTTACTATAAAGCAATTCTAAAGTAAGACTCGAAAGATCAATATTTTCCTCTATAGCAGTAGCATTCATCTCCCACTCCTTGGTGTTGATTGCAGCCAAGAGATGGGTGGCATTTTCAGATTGACAGTATTCAATATCAACAGCTTTCATCTGATTAATCACTTTATTAAAGCGACTGAAAATGTCATCGATGCTCTCTCCAGGACGCATCTCGAATTTGTTATATTCACGCTTGTAAACTGTTTGGCGTACTTTCTTGATTTGGGACGAACCCTCATGATATGTTTCGAGGGTGTTCCAAATCTCGTGCGCAGTTGCAAGATTGCAAATGCGATCATATTCTTGTCTACCAAGCGCACCATATAAAAGATTCTTGGCCTTGTTGTTGTTTGCCACAAGAACCACTGAAGCCGGCGTAGTAATTTCAGGAATAACAAGCGGGGCTCGAACAACATCCCAAATAGCTTGTCCCTCGCTCTCAAGAAAGACTCGTATACGATTCTTCTAATAGGCATAGTCGTGCCCATCGAAAATGTGCGGTTTAGTAGAAAACTTATCCATCGCCTAAAGTTCGGTGACCGGTTAAGATCAAGAGTGAACTAACCGGGCTCTGATACCACTTGTTGGACCGAAAAAGGCGACTAGAGGGGGGTGAATAGGAGCACGCTCACTTTTTCACAAATTATGAATTCAACACAATTTCACTCCAATAGCTATGAGGAAACTATGAAGATCAATATACCAGTACAACGGAAGACTAGTATTGAATTCAATTTAATCCCCTGAGCAATATGACAAAAACATCAAAGATCAAAGCAACACAGTTCACTGGCGGTCTGTCCTCTGGACTTAACCGGTCGGACCGATTTCCGGGCGGTCGGACCGATGTTATACCGGTGGTCGGACCGCTGCCAAATCGGTCGGGCCGGTGGTGAGGGGCGGTCTGACCGCTGGGCTCCAGAACAGTAAGAACAACCCGATGACGAAGTTGCAAATAGATCTATCTTTTGATTCTCAACTCCAAACTTGATGAAACTTGGTACACACCTTCTCTATGATATTAAGGACCTATACCAACCAACAATTATGATAATTCTTGGCTAGATCCTGATCAATTGCCGTTTGAGTAAGAGAGGGTCTAAAACCGGGCAAGAACGAAAACTTGGTCCTAATGCTTGTTCGTGAGTGATTGATGATCAAGATGATCCTAGATAGGTTCACACATATCACAGCAAGCTAATTCACGTGACAGAATCAATCAAAAACTCGTGGATCAAAGAAAGCCCTAAAATTACGATAATGAAATCAAGAACAAAAAGAGACTTATCTCAAGCAAACCTTGTGTAGATTAAGAATGTGATTGTTGTTGGATTACACCCACACCATCAAGGATCAGTGGTCAATCCAAGATCACGAAAATACACCTCAAACCATCAAGAGCCCTAGCCTCCACCTCAACTCCACCTAAGCCAATTAAGGTTTTGAAACATAAAAGAGGCGAGAGAGATGTGGTGCAGTCACCACCTCCTCCTATTTATAGTGGAGGCCTAGAACTTCTAGGGTTTGACTCTATTAGGCTCCCGTTAAGGCCCACTAACAAACGGGTCACATACGCACGCTTCGCAAAGCGCCGTCTTTAACCTTTTGACCTAAACAGCTTCACCTAGCGTCATCTTGCGCCTCAGATTTGCTAATAGGTCACCCTTGTCCATCTTGCGTCACACTTGAGTCATTGACCTCACCCGGCATCGTCGATCGTTCTGGACCTCAGCTCTCTAAGCCTAGTCCCGATCTTCCTCGCCGTTGACCGTCGTTGATCACCAAGCAACCTGCACAACTATAGACAAGCAAACACGAATTCGGGAACAAATTCTTCACAACTTGACCCATGTTAGTCAAAACATGCATCATGCAATACATATGCCATGAAACCAATGAACTTGACCTAACAAAACAACATCACCACGAAGTTGGCTGATGCATAAGTGGAAATCGATCCGACCGCTTCCTCGTGAGCGGTCGGATCGCCTCTGGCGGTCGGACCGCTCCACGTGAGCGGCCGGACCGCCACAGGACTTAGCCGAATTTCAAGCCCTGAAATTCCGAAACCTTCTGGAAATTTAAAACGAATAGAACTTTTGCTTGGGGACTCCAAAAATTATGAGACCAAGTGCATTGGGATCCCCTCACTTGCCTACACCCTCTATTTTTGGCCCAACACATTCTGACATTCTTTAGTCACTCGCCGTCCGACCACGCACATGGCGGTCCGACCGATTTGGGACCGGTCGGACCGCCCTGTCGTAAAGCTCGAACTTTGTCGAAAACCCTGTGAAATGACAAACCATAAATACCATTGCCAATTGTCACATCATCCAAAGATCTGAGGCATATCCCCATGATATCCACAAATAGACTGAAGGGAGTACAGACTAGTTTTCATACAGTACGTGAGGTTATGAAAGCAACAGCATTTCTACTCAAATCTAGGCCGTTTCAATTTAAATTGTTAATATTTATTTATTGTAAAAGTGATGCTTGCGCAATGCTGACATGTTCTGGACACAAACGCTTCCATTGCGGGGTCATGCGAGCACATCTCTCTTACATCTGAATCTATGTTTTCTCTTCGCTCAGATTGTTACAAGTGCCACTGTATTCTGACTGAGAGGAACATGTACGATTCATGCATTGATGCATACAATGTATATATATTCTGGCCACAAAGGGAATCGAAAATATTTGGTGCAAGTATCCGAACTGAACTGCGTATACGTACATAAAAGATTTTTTTTTTGACCTGACCTACAAACCATTTCAATCTCGATCTCCATAACCATAGTAGCACTGTGAGTGTACCCACGTGTGGATGCTATCTTTTACCTTTTCTAAATTGGTTTGAACTGCATGTCATAATATAGTTTGCGGTTCAGAAAACCGCTACTTTATGTCTTAGCTGATAAATGGGCCTAGGTGGATATTAATATTGACAGTTGGTGGAATTTTGTAGATCGTAAGCAAGGTTACTGAAACAGCCCTGAAAACTTGAATATTTGAAATTTTTTTAATCTTTCGATTTATTTTGAAATCTTTCTGTTTTCGGAAACTTCAGCCGACTTTCCGCTTTCCGTTTTAGGAAATCCGCCTTCCCCTTTCCGGAAGCGCCTTCTTCCTTCTTCCTCCCCCTTCCTTCTTCTCCCCGCGTCAGCGCCCGAGCATCACCCGACCTTCGTCATCGTCGTTCCCGCGCTGCCGTCAGCCGCCACCTCTCCCCTCCAGCACCTTCCTCCCCCTTCGCCGCCTCCACCTGGCCCGTCCCAGCCGCCATCTATCCCTCTCGACGCCACCCCGAAGGTTCCCCGCCGCCACATCGCCACGACTGCTCCCGCCGCCCTACTGCTCCCACCGCCATTCTTCAGCTATAAAAAGCCACCCCCGACTCACTATCCTCTTCACCTCCACCTCCAAACCTTCCCTTGCCCCTTCCTCCCTCGGTGCTGGCCAAATTTGTAGGAACCGCCGCCGCCTCCTTTTCTTCCCTCGGCGAGCCTTCGGTAAATTCGTCGCCTTCCCTCCTCCCTTTCCCTCCCACCTCCGGCCTCAGCTGCCTCTTGCCCCGGCGATTCTTTCACCCACCTCGCCCTACCTCCTCCCTCACCGGAGCTCGCCGGCGTCGAGCTCCACCGCCGCCACTTCCACGGCCACCGTCGCCATGCCGCCTCGGTACGCCTCAGGCCACCCTACCATCTCCATTGTGACCCCCTCCACTCACTAATACTCCTCCACCCCTCGTCCTCGCCGGAGCGTCGTCGTGTCGCCTCCAGCCTCGTCCCCTGCTACGGCCGTGCGCCATTGTCGCCGCCGCCCCACCTCTGCACCCCTCCGCTCCTCCAACTCCCCAAAATGGGTTCAACTCCCTTCCGTGGTGCTCCCAGTGCCTTTCCCCGCTGCCCCCGGCCACCGCCGCCGCCGCATTTGCCGTCGCCGCCGGCTCAGGATAGCCCACTCTAATCCCCTCGCCAATACAACCTTATCTCTTTCCTTCCTCCGTACTCCTTTTCTCTTGTTCATGGTGTCCAGTGCTCCCTCTCCATGTCGTACACGGCGTCCACGAACTACCAGTTGGTTATCTCGTCGAGCTCTGTATCCACGAGCTCGTTCTACGCCCACACAGCCTCCTTCCCAGCCATGGCCTCTGTGAGCCTGAAGTGCTGGTCCTCCTCGTCATACCCCACCCACTCCAGACCAAAATGGCCAGCCAACATCGACCACACACTGCTTCCACTTCAGCCCAAATACTGTTCACTGCACAGTAATTCTATTTACTGTTCATTCACCAAAATCACTATTCATCATCCGAAAAATCTTGTTTTTGCTGTTCACTGTCATAAACAGTAATGTCAGTTACTATTCGCCACCAATTTTTTATCTATGAATAGTAAAATATCACTATTCATTATCTGTCGCTATTCATCCGTAAAACCCTAATTCGGCATTATATATCCATTTCGTCTGTTTCGATACCAAAAATCCATTTCTCCACTCCGTTCAGTCCATTTAAACCCTAGATAAATTCCCACCCTCCCGCACCACGTTCTTTGTGTTTCTTTTCCATTCGTTTTTACTTACATGTTGTTCCCAACTCATTCCTTGTCGAGCCGGATTTTACTTGGTTGTTTTTATTGTTTTGCTTTTCGTTAGGTCACGATCTTGAAGACCAAGCTGCATAAGACATCAGACAAGACCAGGATCTATAGGACTTTGTGCAAGAAGGCAAGCAACATTCTTTGATCATTTTGAACCTACAGTTCATATATTTAAGATTACTTTCATTATTGTATTTGAGCTAATTACTTTAAATATTAAAATAATACTTTGGAATGCCATGATGTTTAGATAATTCCTATTACCCCACATACAAACCCACCTAGCACTCGTAGGCCATATTCACTTTGACAAGGTTAAGATTTCTTATAAGCCATATTCGCCTTGATAAGTCTACATAAAATATTATCTATGCAAATAGCTTTATCACCAAAATTATGGTTATCAATCAAAAGAGAGTATTGACGGTTCGCCAATGGTTTTGGTGTGAAGTTGAGGGTTGTGCCCAGGAAGTTGGGCAACCCAATAGACTTGTGTTGGAAAAAGTGAATCGCAGGTGAGGCCCGGAGGATAGACAGTCACGTGGTGGTGTTAGTCTATCGCTTCACTGTGACACTAGTAAGGACAAGAACCTAGTGCCAAAGTAACAGACACAGAAAATCGCTCAACCACGGGTGTGGTCATTACTCCCTGGTTTAGTACACTGCTCTTCCAATCGAATATCTACAGGGAAAGGTGTGTGCTCTTGTGTGATAGAGCAGCACGGAACTGGGGTTGGACAAGAGTGGCCCTGTAGGGACACTCGGTAGTCTAAACAACGGTATGGTCCCGTCAGCATCGGGGTGAAAGATCCATAGCAGCCGCCGGTGGAGTCTCCCGAGAGCTGTATGGAGTAAGAACCTACCAGGTAGAGGCTATAAAGGTTGAGCAGTGAAAAAACTTTGTTATCTCAACTCAGTCGCACGTTAACATGTTGCGTGTCTATGTTCTGATAGTACGAGCATGAGGTATCTTGTGGGTAAAGCTGAGCAACTCTGCAGAGTATATCAAATGGTATTCGGATACGTCGTGCTTTCGGTTAATGAAGCTGTGTTCATGGGTGATTGCAATACATAAGGCATAAGTAGAGTTTTTGAGATGTGAATCTGGTTTGTGCATTTGTTGGGAAACCCTTGTTGTTATTATTTATTATTATTTTACTATTTTAAAGTTAAACTGCTGTAAACTGTAAAATGCATCTACGGATGCCTGTTAAGGTAAACCCTAACCATCCATTGAACTTCTTACATGTAATTATTTAGCTTTTCCATGTGGCTTGTTGAGTACGGTAGTAGTACCCATTCTTGTAAAATTTGCAACCCCTCCACAGAAGAAGATTTGAAAAATAGTGAGAACCCCAATGAGCAGGATTTTGGTTGACCCCCAGAAGACAACGACTACTGTTATTAGGTCTCAATCGTGCTTAAGCGTGCATGTGGTGTGGAGTTCTTTTGTCTTGTATTATATTAGCTTTGGGCTTGGAAGCCCGCGTCTGCGTCAAAACTGGTTGTTAAACTTTAATCTTATGTAATAAAAGGTTGGTTTTGTTGTTATCGAAAGCTTGCTTGAGACACTGTTTACTTCGTAATTGCACATTCTGAACGGTTGTGAAGAATTTGATAGCCTCGGATTTTGGGACTGTTACAGTTACGATCGGTATCCTAGGCGAAATCGTTTTTGTATAACCAGGATTGGGATCGTGTAATTTCGATGGTGAGGATCGTGGTAGCTAGATCTTCACTCTGATAGGACCTACGGTACAGATTAAGCTAGCATCGGATATATTTGCGGCTGTTACTGTTTTGGCCATATGCGACCAAATGCTTCAGGAAGGCAGCAACTGACGCGTGCCTCGAACCAAAATGCAAACAACGATCCACACGCATCAAGGAGTGGGTCGAAACAAGTGGATGATGTACGTATGTATCGCTTGCACCGTTGCACCAAACGCAGCAACTCATCGATGCTTTTGCTCTGTGCATCCAGATAATTTCTTCATTTCAAGGTATATTCAGATAAACACAAGATGTTGCCCTTCCTCCGAAATGCATGTCACAATTTCATATTCCAAGCATGCCCTCAACAGTCACTGATGTACCGATATTCCAAATCCCAGAGAAAAAGTCTGTTTCCTTTTCTTCTTTTTGTGCCGATAGCTGCCCTTTGCAAACCAATTAAAGGCAAGCTAGCAACTTGTGGAGATAAGTGGCAATTCACACAGATAGGCTGAAGATTCGATCGGTGCACAAACAAATGGCTAAAGCATGTTGTGCTCCATTGTCAAAGCATGAGCGAATTGTATAACTTTTCTCAATATCCTTTTGTTTTCATGTGAACCAGAAAACCAATTTTTATTTCAATGATATAAAGATATTATTATACTCCGATACCCCTTGTTACGAAGCAACAACCCTTGGATTAAATCATTAAATAATATGTGGTAAGACACGGCACGAGTGTGCACGGTATCAAGAACAAAATAAAAGAATCTTGTAAAAAGAATGAAATAATTACGACAAGAGATGAAAGATATGACAAAGCTGATACAAATTCGTTGAGCATCTCAAAAGCGTACAAGGGATTACCGCTCTCTCACAACCTAGTATATATTCTCTCATGCTCAATTGCTTCTACCTTAATTTGGATGTCTTGGGTTTTGACTTGGGTTCTTTATAGCCACATCTCATGACTTTTATATGGTCCCCACATGCTCCGCTTCAAAAGAAGTAGAAGTGATTGTCCGAATAGGATTAGAATAGGAATTCTTTAGTCATTCAAGTCCTAGTGGTATAGGAGTTTTATCCTTCAGCAGTTTCTTTCCGGATGTTAAAGGTAGACTTATTCAAATGTCGGGCTGGGACTAGTTAGGCCCGGCTTGACATAGGCAAAGCCCGAAGAACGGTCCGTAGGTTGAAAAAAGCAGAATATCCTATTTTTGAATAAATTACTATTACTCTTCTTTTTACAATAAAATATTACTATTTAATTCATTTCCCGTATTATTTATAATTATTTAATTGGAAATAATTCCTATTTGTTGATTTTATAAGTAACAACCCGTGACAGAGGAAACAAGAAGGAGACAAGGAAGAGTTAGCTAATTCCTATTTGTTGTATTGATAACAATGCTTAGCCTTATATAGGCGGCATAAGCAATATTTGAAAACAAATAACTAATTCCATCTATAAGAGATTGGAATCTTAATCAAATCATAATTTTCTTTCCTTAAGGGATTGATATGTAATCAAATCATATAACTAATTCGACTGCCATCATTACCTTGTGCTCCAAGTGTCTTGGGCTCGGCTACTGTAGAGTGTGTGGTTACTGTAGCACATCCCGCACCTTGGGCCAATCGGCTGCCCTTGGCCCATGTCGCTTGTATGTAATGCCGACCATGGCATCTCTTCCTCCCTCTGGAAACAGTTTGTCCTCGAGCTGGAAGGTAGGGTACTTTTGATGGAAGTATGGAATGTCCTCCCAAGTAGTCGCTGGTCGGGCCGACCGACCCGTTGAATGAGTACTTGCCTTGTTCCATGACTAATGCGCCCACGGAGTGCCTTTAGCGGTGTTGGAAGAACCCGATAATATAATAGTGGTGGCAAAGCCGACGGAGAAGATGACGCCGATTCATCCTTGAATGTCTTGAGGAAGTTGACATGGAAGGCATTGTGAATACGAGCGTGAGGAGGGAGAGCCAGGTGATAAGCCACCAAATCGATGCGTGCTAAGACTTGGTACGACTCGTAGAACTTGGGTGCAAGCTTTCCCTTGTTGGTGCCATCCAAAAAAGCCGTTGAGCGATGATGAAGGCGAAGCCACACCCAAGCACCAACTTCGAACTCTAATGCACAATGTGTGGATATCATGGGGATATGCTCCAGATCTTAGGATGATGTGACAATTGGCAATGGTGTTTACGGTTTGTCGTTTCACGAGTTTTCGACAAAGCTTCATGCATTCTGGACAGGGGCGGTCCGACCGGTCCTAGCATGGCGGTCCGACCGGTCCCAAATCGGTCGGACCGGTCATGTGGGGCGGTCGGACCTACCAGAACCTAAAAGTGCTCGAATCGGTGGGCCAAAAATAGGTGTTGTAGGCAAGTGAGGGGATCCCAATGCACTTGGTCTCATGATTTTTGGAGTCTCCAGTAAGAAGTTCTATTCGTTTTAAGTTTCCAGAAGGTTTCGGAATTTCAGGCATGAATTTCGGCTAAGTCCTCGGGCGGTCCGACCGCTCACGTGGAGCGGTCCGACCGGCCAGAGGGGCGGTCCGACCGGCTCACATGGAGCGGTCATACCGGTTTCTACTTGAACGTCCGCCAACTTCGTGGCGATATTGTTTTGTTAGGTCAAAGTCATTGGTATCGTGGCATATGGTTTGCATGATGCATGTTTTGACTAACATGGGTCAAGTTGTGAAGAACTTGTTCCCGAATTCGTGTTTGCTTGTCTATGGTTGTGCAGGTTGCTTGGTGGTCAACGACGGTCAACGGCGAGGAGGATCGGGACTAGACTTGGAGAGTTGAGGTCCAGAACGATCGACGATGCCGGGTGAGGTCAACGACTCAAGCGTGACACAAGATGGACAAGGGTGACCTATTGGCAAATCCATAGCGTATGGTGAGGCGGTTTAGGTCAAAAGGTTAAAGACGGCGCTTTGCGAAGCGTGCGTGTGTGACCCGTTTGTTAGTGGGCCTTAACGGGAGCCCAATTGAGTCCAACCCTAGAGAGTTCTAGGCCTCCACTATAAATAGGAGGAGGTGGTGGCTGCACCCTCTCTCTCGCTGTTTTTCACCTTTTGTTGTTTTCAAAACCCTAATTGGCTTAGGGGAGTTGAGGTGGAGGCTAGGGCTTTTTATGGTTTGAGGTGAATTTCGTGATCTTGGATTGACCACTGATCCATGATGGTGTGGATGTAATCCAGCAACGATCACGTTCTTAATCTATGCAAGGTTTGCTTGAGATAAGTCTCTTTTCGTTCTTGCTTTCAATTTCGTGATTTTAGGGCTTTCTTTGATCCGCGAGTTTGTGATTGATTCTTTCACGTAAATTAGCTTGCTGTGATATGTGTGAATCTATCTAGAATCATCTTGATCATCAATCACTCATGAACAAGCATTAGGATCAAGTTTTCGTTCTTGCCCGGTTTTAGACCCTCTGTTATTCAATTGGCAATTGTTCAGTATCTATCCAAGAATTATCATAATATTCAATTGGAATAGGTCCTCAATAGCATAGAGAAGGTGTGTGCAAAGTTTCGTAAAGTTTGGAGTTGAGAATCAAAAGTTTGACCTAATTGCAACTTCGTCATCGGGCTGATTTTAATGTTTCAGATCGGTTCGAGCTCGCCGTCGGACCACCCATCAAGACCGGTCGACCGATTTTGGAGCGGTCCGATCACAAGATAACAATGGTCGACCGCCTAGCAATCGGTCCAACCTACGGTGGGTCCAGAGGTCGACCGCCGTGCTTTGAGATTCTGTAATCTTAGTTGATTTTGTTATTTTGCTTAGGGGATTTAATTGGATTCAATACTAGTCTTCCGCTGTACTGGTATATTGATCTTCATAGCTTCCTAATAGCTATTGGAGTGAAATTATGTTGAATTCATTATTTGGGAAAATGTGAGCGTGCTCCTATTCACCCCCTCTAGTCGTCTTTTCGGTCCAACAAGTGGTATCAGAGCCCGGTTAGTTTAATCTTGATCTTAACTGGTCACTGAACTTTGGCGATGGATAGGTTCTCTATAAAACCGTATATCTTTAATGGGCACGACTATGCCTATTGGAAGAATCGTATGCGAGTATTCCTTGAGAGCGAGGGACAAGCTATATGGGACGTTGTTCGATCCCCGCTCATTATTCCTGAGGTTGCAACTCCTGCTTCAGCGATTCTTGTGGCAAACAATAACAAAGCCAAAAATCTTTTATATGGTGCTCTTGGTAGACAAGAATATGATCGCATTTGCAATCTTGCCACTGCGCACGAAATTTGGAACACTCTCGAAACATATCATGAGGGTTCGTCCCAAATCAAAAAAGTGCGCCAAACAATCTATAAGCGTGATTATAACAAATTTGAGATGCGTCCTGGAGAGAGCATCGATGACATTTTCAGTCGCTTTAATAAAGTGATTAATCAGATGAAAGCGGTTGATATTGAATACTCTCAATCTGAAAATGCCACCCACCTCTTGGCTGCAATCAACACCAAGGAGTGGGAGATGAAGGCTACTGCTATAGAAGAGAATGTTGATCTTTCGAGCCTTACTTTAGAGTTGCTTTATAGCAAACTCAAGACTCATGAAATTAAAAGAGTTGATCATCCCAAGAAAGACAATTTAGCTTTGGTAGCAGATCCTCTCAAAAAGGCTTCTGATGATTCTTTTGAATCTTCTTCTGGATTTTCATTTGCTTGTTTATCTGCTATTCATGAAGAGGAGCTTGAGAATATCCTCGAGGTTGAGTTAGCCCTTTTAGCTAAAAATTCACACGGGCTTACAACAATGTGAGAAATAAAAGAGAGGTGGTCTCACATTTGCTATGAGTGTGGAGAGCTCTACCACATCCGGGCCAATTGCCCCAAGCTAAATGGTAAGGGCAAGCACAGGGAGGAGAAGACAGCCTGGAAGAAGCCTCATGAGAACAATTCTGAGTATGATGCTGTCAAGCTCATAAAGGCCGCTCACCGGGTCCTTGCCGCTTTTGGAGAGCAATCCGTTAGCGATGTGGACTCCGGGAGCGAACAGGACAAGAAGGGGAAGGCCAAAGACTTCACCGGCATGTGCTTCATGGCTGACACTGACGACATTGATGATAATGAGGTATCCCTCTCTTATGATGAGCTTTATGCTAGATATGATTCCATATATGAGCAACTGCTTAGTCAAGATGAAGCGCTAGAATTTGTCATGACTAAAAATAAGAAACTAGAGTCAAAAATTGGTAAACTGAAACTAGAACTTGCAAATGTTAAGACTCTTGAACTCGATGAATGTTTATCTTGTCATGACATGCACTCGTAATTGGCTAAACCGCAATCGCTCACAATATTGCTTTGCAACAACTTGAAAATGCTAGAACCGAGCTAATTGAAATTAAATCTGCTCCTTGTGAAAAATTTTTAGATCTAGCAAGTTGATTGCTTCGATGTGATTGATTCTAGCCCTTGCACTTCATGCTTAGAAAAAGAACGTGAAATCAAAGATATCTTAGAAGCTGCTAGAGTCAAATATGCTAAGCTTAAGGACAATATTGAAACTACTATTTGTGCTTCTTGTTCCGCTCTTAAGCTTGAAATTGCTTTATATAAGGAGAAATCTATGGATAAAACTTGTGATGCTTGTGTTAATTTGAGAAAAGAAAATGCTTACCTTCATGATACATTAGAGAAATTTTCTAAAGGTAAGAAACAGTTAAACATGATTCTTGACAAGTCTAAAACTTCTTATAAGAAGCAAGGTTTAGGATTCAATTCTTTTCAAGACAATTCAAAGCCAAAAGTCATTCAAGTCTTGGAAAAAGGTTTAATTGAATTCAAAACCCAACCTGCAAAAACCTCTTTTAAATCTGCAGGTTTTGCCCAACCGTGTGTTAATTTAAAGGGTGCTTCTTCTAGTGGTACCAAGTACCATTGCACTTATTGCAAGAAAAGTGGGCATTTGATTGAGTTTTGTTGGCGTAGGTTGAAAAATAATAAGAAAAATTTTGCTAGTATTTCATCCACTTAACCTAAAGCTTTTATGAGACATGGTCATTTTGAAAAGAATAAACCTGGGTTAGGATTTGTTTCACATGCTTATCATCATGCTCCTAGACATGATAATTCTCATGTTCTTGTGACCATTACTCATGATAGGAATGCAAATAGAATCAAGTATAACACTTCTGCTTTGCATACTACTCGCAGACGTGTGTCTCAGTACTGGGTTCCCAAGTCTTGTTTAACTAACCCTTGAGATCGAGACACATCGTTCTTCGTGCCTTGATTTTTCAGATTGCCGCGAAAGAGGAAGAGCACGTGCTTTGTTGACTCACTGCTCACGCCATATGACCGAGACTCAAGATGGTTCACCTCCTTCACGCAGTCGACGGGTTTCAAGCATCTCCGAGAACTTCCCATCGCCAGGCCTTTAAGTACATATTCAGGTATTTACACTTTACCCTCTTATATGGTATTTGGTATTTCTGCTTTTCAGCTTTGTCCATTCGGGGGTTTTTCTTATCCTGTTTGTGCTGGCTGTCGGCTAGATAGGAAGAGTATATCAGGCGCTTGTCACCCACTAGGCACTTCTCTTATCTTTTGTCTTTTTCCTCACCAAACCTTTAGACCCAAATAGGTTTGCCACCTTAAGAAGTGAGTTAGGGGTAATTTATCCCTATGGGTTGGTTTGAGGGGGAGTTTGATCTCTTCTGATCTTTCCTTGTTCTTTTGTTCTTTTATTGTTCTTTTATTGTTCTTTTTCTGAACTTAGTGATCTTTTTGAACTTTTTAGGTTTTTAGGCTTTTTATTGCATCTCATTGTATCATATTGCATTCATATGAAAAATACATCAAGTGGTTTGAAAAATCCAAAAAGATGCATTGTAATATAAAATTTTCTGCTTATCTTTTAAAATTGATGAAGCTTTGCCTATTACCCTTTGGAGCTTTAGTACTTCAATTCGTGCTCAATGTCATGTCCAGTTCTTTGACTTGCTAGAATTATCATGCTTTTACATGTGTAGCTAAGTCTTTGCTATATGAGCTAGAACTTTAAAACAACTCGAACTAAGAAATTGCAATTTGTGGATGTTTTAGCGAGTTGCGCAATTAGTGCTCCTCTTGTGACATTGGCCCTGTCAGAATTGCTTTGTTAGCTCTTTGATCTAAAATTGACCATTACTTGAGCTTCTATGTTCTTGAGATTCTAAAACTGCTCATGTGAAAAATAAAAATCAAGATTGTCTTTTGCTTAAATTGTGCCAAACTATTCTTACGAGACTGCTTGTCAAATGACATGAACTTGGAGATAGTTTGATGAACCAGACGATCTCATGGGGACTGCTTGTCAGAAATGACATGAACCTCAAGATTTGTCGCCCTGGTAGAAGCTTAGAAAGAGTTTGTGGATGGCTCCTAGTCCAGAATCTTCTTTACTAATATATACCTTTAATCAACTTCTGGTCGAAGCTTAGGATGAGTTTGTGGATGGCTCCTAGTCCAGGACCTTGTCACTAAGTTAGATCATTAGTCAACTTCAATATTCAATGCATATGAGAAAAATGTTGACAAATGGGCGTTTACAAAAAGATTGAGCGACATGATTCAATACAGGACCTGATTGACTCTTAATGTGGTCTTTGTTAGATTTTTGATCTCACTTTGACATTTTGACATGGCCAATTTCACTTTAGGATCCCTGTTGATGAACTTGCTGAATTTGAAGCGTTGCTTAAATTGATCAAATCTACTGCTTTACTTTTGAGCCTTTGTGCTTAGCTTTGATATACATGTCTTACCATGATCTTGCTAGCTATTGTCGGGCTTGATATCTTTGTTTGTGCAATATTAGAAATACTGGCTAGCTCTTTTGGGTAATCTCCAAAGCTTCTTGTAATCAAAAAATTGAAAAATACAAAAATAAAGCCACTCCATTGCACTTCATGCATACTCCTCTTTATGCTTCTTTTGATTTTGCTTCTTTCTTTATTCTCTATTTGTTATCTCTAGATGAGAGGAAGGCGTGATTCCTTGATGAATCCATTGTCAAAGGGGGAGAAGATGTGTTAATGAGAAGATATTTCATTGTTGGGGGAGAAGATTTACACAAAGGGAGATAAAGTTGGAGATATATATATCATTGTTTTACAAAGGGGGAGAAACTGAAAATTTAAAAATTTCTGAAATTTGAGGATCATAGTGAGGGGGAGTTCTTGAGTTGCATTCTTATTGTCTTATTGAATATTCTGAACTTGAATTGCATTCTTTTATACTCACAATGATCATAGGTCAATTGAACAATTGTTCTTTCATATGGACCTAATGTGAGAATTTTGACCCTTTTCTGGAAATCAAAGTTTTTATGCTTTCTTTTGCCTTATCTCACATGTCTATACTATTCTGATGCCAGCTTGGTCATTTACATTGCTTTTTCTTGCTTATGGACCAAGTTGTGCCTTTGTCTGCTGCAGTAAACTCGTTTTCAAACCTCTTACTTACATTTTTGGATAATTGCCAATGTGTTCATCAAGGGGGAGATTGTGGATATCATGGGGATATGCTTCAGATCTTATGATGATGTGACAATTGGCAATGGTGTTTACGGTTTGTCGTTTCACGAGTTTTCGACAAAGCTTTAGGCATTCTGGACAGGGGCGGTCCGACCGGTCCCAAATCGGTCGGACCGGCCATGTGGGGCGGTCGGACCATTCAGAACCTAAAAGTGCTCGAATCGGCCGGGCCAAAAATAGGTGTTGTAGGCAAGTGAGGGATCCCAATGCACTTGGTCTCATGATTTTGGAGTCTCCAAGAAGAAGTTCTATTCGCTTTAAGTTTCGTAAGGTTTGAATTTCAGCGCATGAATTTGGCTAAGTGTCTCGGGCGGTCCGACCGCTCACGAGGAGCGGTCCGACCGGCCGAGGCGGTCCGACCGGCTCACATGGAGCGGTCAGACCGATTTCTACTTGAACGTCCGCCAACTTCGTGGCGATATTGTTTTGTTAGGTCAAAGTCATTGGTATCGTGGCATATGGTTTGCATGATGCATGTTTTGACTAACATGGGTCAAGTTGTGAAGAACTTGTTCCCGAATTCGTGTTTGCTTGTCTATGGTTGTGCAGGTTGCTTGGTGGTCAACGACGGTCAACGGCGAGGAGGATCGGGACTAGACTTGGAGAGTTGAGGTCCAGAACGATCGACGATGCCGGGTGAGGTCAACGACTCAAGCGTGACACAAGATGGAAAAGGGTGACCTATTGGCAAATCCATGGCGCATGGTGAAGCGGTTTAGGTCAAAAGGTTAAAGACGGCGCTTATGGCGTAAGCGTGCGTGTGTGACCCGCTTGTTAGTGGGCCTTAACGGAGCCCAATTGAGTCAAACCCAGAGAGTTCTAGGCCTCTACTATAAATAGGAGGAGGTGGTGGCTGCACCTCTCTCTCTGCTTTTTCACCTTTTGTTGTTTTCAAAACCCTAATTGGCTTAGGGGAGTTGAGGTGGAGGCTAGGGCTTTTCATGGTTTGAGGTGAATTTCGTGATCTTGGATTGACCACTGATCCATGATGGTGTGGATGTAATCCAGCAACGATCACGTTCTTAATCTATGCAAGGTTTGCTTGAGATAAGTCTCTTTTCGTTCTTGCTTTCAATTTCGTGATTTTAGGGCTTTCTTTGATCCGCGAGTTTGTGATTGATTCTTTCACGTAAATTAGCTTGCTGTGATATGTGTGAATCTATCTAGAATCATCTTGATCATCAATCACTCACGAACAAGCATTAGGATCAAGTTTTCGTTCTTACCCGGTTTTAGACCCTCTGTTATTCAATTGGCAATTGTTCAGGATCTATCCAAGAATTATCATAATATTCGATTGGAATAGGTCCTCAATAGCATAGAGAAGGTGTGTGCAAAGTTTCGTAAAGTTTGGAGTTGAGAATCAAAAGTTTGACCTAATTGCAACTTCGTCATCGGCCGATTTTCTTGTTCAGATCGGTTCGAGCCTGCGGTCCGATCGCCATCAAGACCGGTCCGATCGATTTTGAGCGGTCCGACCGCCAAGATAACAATGGTCGACCGCCCGCAATCGGTCCAACCGGCTGGGTCCAGATGTCAGACCGCCCGTGCTTTGAGATTCTGTAATCTTAGTTGATTTTGTTATTTGCTTGGGGGATTTAATTGGATTCAATACTAGTCTTCCGCTGTACTAGTATATTGATCTTCATAGCTTCCTAATAGCTATTGGAGTGAAATTGTGTTGAATTCATTATTTGGGAAAAAGTGAGCGTGCTCCTATTCACCCCCCCCCCCTCTAGTCGCTTTTTCGGTCCAACACAATGTTTGCCATCGTAGAACGTAGGGTAAGAAATTGCTCTTGGTATTGTTCGACGGTGCCCGTACGACGTAGGGCAGCGAGCTCGTCGAAAGAATTGCTCTAGAGAGGTGGCTAGTAGCGGTTGTTGACAAGGTCGAAGAAATCGGGCCACCAAGGCGTGCCACTGACGCGCTCAAACCGGAAGAACCAAGTCTGGGCTGCACTGAGTAGGTGGTATGACGCCAATCACACCTTGTGTCCTTCCGATGTTCGTCGGCCGCGGAAGAACTACTTGCAGCGGTTCAACCACGGTAGGGGGTCATGCTTGTTGTTGAACGTCGGGAAGTCCCTTGTGAAAGCGGGGAAGGGGGTGGGGGCGAACGTCCATTGTCGTCATCGCCTGGCAGTACGACCAGAAGTAGTCTGTCATCCCACGACAAGATGCCGGTGGCTGCGCATGCGGTCGCGGTAGTGGCCGACTCAATGTCCATCTCGGGCGAGTGACTTGTCGCACCCATGCTCCAGTCATGAGATCACCACATGATGTGCTTGCTATTGTATATCGATGTGTTGATGTTGGCGAGTTTGGACTTGGGATCGAAATCTTTTCTAACATCAGACCGAGTGCCTCGAGCTGAGGGCAAAGGGGCTCGAGTCAATCTAGCTTCGCGGCGAGGCTGGCGATTTGCGCCGAGATCACGCTGAGGTTGAGAGGATCGGTGAATATAGCGCCATACATTCTGGGCTCAGGGTGGAATTTGATACCAAATTGTCACGACCGGATGACTGATAGCTGCCGCCGATGGTGGGGGGTCAAGGCCTAGGCCCCTCAACCGCCCGAGCACCGCGAAGGAGGAAACAAGGAGATAGCGAAGAGTTTGCTAATTCTTGCTTGCTAAATTGATAACAATGCTTAGCTTTATATATATAGACAGCATAAGCAATATTCAGAAACAAATAACTAATTCTATATATAAGAGATTAGAATCTTAATCAAATCATAACTTTCTATCCGTAAAGGATTGATATCCCGGGCCTGGCTACCGTAGCACATCCCGCTATTGTCGCACGTCCGGCACCTTTGGCCCGTACGTCCGACTTACAACATCAGATTCGGTATTACAAGATACGGTACTTCAATCACTAAGTGATGTGTATGGGTGAAAGTCACGCATGGTGGCCCAAAGCAAAAGCGCCGATTCGATCGTCTCGTACGCTCGTTACTCGTTACGTCCAAAGTATCGTTTTCCCCACGTGTTCATGCGTCTGATTCTGGCCTCACCTTGCCGATCCTAAGGAAGATGGGGTACCTCACCTTCTTCACCTCCTCGCGGTCGCCACCCCACGCCGCGGCGAACTCCCGCACCGTCGTTTCGTCGAGCAGCTCAACGCCCTTCTCCTTGGCCGTCTAGTACGCTGACCACGACGTGATGTACGGAGGTAGTCGCCGAGGTCCATGCGCCGCCCGCCGAGAACTCGAACGGGCCGTGAGGACCCCGCCGACGGGTCGAAGGAAAATCAATGCCGCGTACTCGCCGCCCACCATCTCGCGGTTGGGCGCCCGATAGGCCGCGACGTCGTAAAGGCGCGAGAATGAGGCGCCGACGGCGCGCCGTCAACGCTGGGCTCGGTGTAGCACCAGACGGCGAGGACACCGTGCGCGCGCGAGGCAGACGGAGCGGCTGCGCGTAGAAGTGCGGCACGTGGAGCCAATGGAAGGCCTGCGCGACGGTGATGAGGTCGACGGAGGAGGGCCGCGCGACGTCCGCGTGGAGGCCGGCGAGGGGGAGGTCCGCGGGTGTGGACGAGCGACGTTTGGGAGGCGCGCGCGAGGCGATCTGCTGCGCGCCGTGTCCGTGCCACCACGCCCTTGTACAACCATGAGGTGCACAGTACAAAGTCTATCTGAATTCTGGACTGTGTTACTTGTAATAATGATAGTAATATGCAAGAAATTGGAGTAATTATAAGTAAGATTGCACTTTATTCAACTAAAACAAAGGCTGATTGAACGGTTGAAATTAAAGAACCCAAAAAAGAAGCCAAGGGGATGGACTGTTTGGATAAATAAAAAAATGAAAAGGTCACTTTCCCAAGTTGGTAGAGACTAGTCAAGGCAGTTGCCGTTCATCGATAGGGATCTCAATCAAGACCCAAGTTGTTCTCTCTTTCTTCTGTTCTGACTCGTCTCAACTCTCACGAAGAGGCAATTATGCACAGAAACGCAAGGAGGGATCGAGGTAGACACAGGGGAGGTTTACTAGCTTACCGATGCTGCGGCCTGGCCGCTGCCGGTGCCGACGTCCCATGCCAGGTCATGACGGGTCGTCTTGGACGCGATGTACTCGAAGAGCTCCGGCGGGTAGGCCGGCCGCGTCGCCGCGTACTGCTTCGCCTGCTTCAGGAACAGATTCGCCATGTCTCTCTATATACGTTCCTTTCTCGCTCTGTCTGTGTGTGTGAGACAGATTAGTCTTTGATCGGCCGGGTTGAAGCGAGGAGAGGAATGCGTGCTCATATTTATAGAGCGCAGCATCGACAGTGACGTGCGGGGCTTCTGGGCATGTGCCTCGATCTCCTGTACGCCGCTCGGTGTTTCGCCAGAGCCAGCTGGCTCTTTCTGGTTCAGGGTACTAGCATTTGGTTACGGGGGTAAGATCGACATACCAAACTTGATTCCCAAGCCAGCCACATGTTAGGAGCGCCTGCCAGAGAGATGAGAACTGGACATGGGAACGACGACTGCCTAGTCATTTCCATGTGGCATCATGGATCACAGCCTCGCTCGCGCCCGTACTCCACCTCAAAATCAAGCAATACCGACGATGCAAATTCCCTTTTTTTTTCTTTTAGGACTGACTCTCTCTCTCTCTCTTCACACATGCAATTCAATTTTAGAAGAATTAAGGAGACGACGATCAAGACGAGGAAGCAATAACAGCAACGAATGTAATTAGCTAGCTAGCTAGTATTGCAAATGAATACTACGTACCTAATTGCGCTATTAATTAATTAT
Organism: Hsuehochloa calcarea; assembly: GCA_036346395.1. Lineage (NCBI taxonomy): Eukaryota > Viridiplantae > Streptophyta > Magnoliopsida > Poales > Poaceae > Hsuehochloa > Hsuehochloa calcarea. The sequence continues at coordinate 21,989,563 of CM070594.1, forward strand.
ATATACATACCATCGATCGATCAACCAAGAAATGAAGGCCTGAATTACGCTAGCCTGGGGATCTGTATACTCGATCCATTCCAGATGCATGTATTTTTGAGAATCCATATAGGCATGCAAATAATGTCGCGCGCGCGGCCGGCCGGTTGAAATAATAATAACTAGAAGTTCACCCGCGCCAATGGCGCGGACCGTTTTGCTGGGACGGCGTGGGCCGTAGGCCTGCGAGGCGAGTGGCAAAATCGGGCGGGAGCGAATGCGTCCGGCCGCGATTGAATGGGCACGGCTCACCGGGGCGACGTGGCGCGCACGAGGCCACACGTTCCTAGCGAGCGCACGGCGCGAGCGGCAAATCAAACAGTGTGGCCGCGTCGGTGCGTCGGACGGCCGTGAACTCTGGCGGCGTGGCGCGCGAGACCAAGCCTTCCCGGCGCGACGCTGCGCTCAATCGGATCGGACGCCCAAAGCCAATCGATGCGATCGGACGACACATAATTTGTTAGTGACGTGTACCACCCCAGCGACGGCCCTTTCCAGCAGCCTTTAAATATAGTAATAAAGACGTACGAGAGAGAGAGTAAGAGAGAGAGAGAGAGCGCCAAGCATTTAAACGCAAATTCGACTGAACCTGCAATCATATAATTTTTGTGTTCAGTAGTACAGAAATGTCAGGAAGTTACTTTTGTGTTAGGTACTTCATGGCGGAGATTCAAGATGTGTTCATGTTCCACGGGACGGTGCCGCACGTGACGGATCATACGGTGCGGACTGGTTGTTGCGACCGCACTGCGTGATCCGGCGCCGTCTCTCGAAGGACATGGGCCTCTGAGCTAAGGCGGTGCGTCGTTGCGCGCTCGATCGCGCCATCGAAGGAAGAAGCATGCATCGAGGCGGTGTATCCTCGATTTGCGGGTGGTGGTGCAAAGTAGATCTGTTTGGCAACTTATGAAGGTCACATGTGACGCTTCATGGGCCAATTACATGGGGGTTGTTTGCAACCCCGCTGTTGCGATATATGCGCGGCCGATGGTCTACGCTCGGTTCGTGGAGAGGACGGGACATCCGGCGTGGGTGGTTTTGGTGAAGCCGCCGGTGGGAGGAGCCTGCGTTGGTCTCCGGTGTTGGAGGAGACGCTGGCAAAGACATGGGCGATGGAGACCTGAAATGACCGCACTCCGCAAAGCAGGACGTGACAACACTCTGCCTCCCCACCTTTCGCATCGAATGACCGCTCTCGCAGCAGACGTGACAACACTCGCCTCGTCGCCTTTTCGCATCGAAATGACCGCACTCTGCAAAGGAGGACGTGACATCACTCTGCCTCGCCAGCTTTTCAGACCGAAATGATCGCACTCTGCAAAGAAGGACATGACAAAGACTCGCCGCCACTTTTCAGCCGAATCGACAAGACTCTACAAAGTAGGACGTGACAACACTCTGCCACGCGGCTACTCACGTCAATTTAACCACACCAAGCCAACCATGTGGCCTATAAAAGGAGGTGGAAGACATCTACTAAACAACCAAACCCAATGCTACACCAGAGCTTGCTTCGTCACGTCGGGATGGACAAGAGGCAAAAGCAATGGAACGAGATCCGCGAGTTAGCTCGGGATTCTACGGTACGGGCTGAACAAGCTAGGGATGCTGCGGCTCGGGACCGGCAAGAGCAGCGTGCCAGGATGGAAGCTCTTCGCAATGAAGCCCCCGTAGCAACAACCTCTGCCAGAACGTCTCAACCGAGCATTCGCCGCAACACCCGCCAGAGGGGGAGACGCCGCCCCTCTGTTGGTGCAGGGACACATGCAAATTCTTCAAATCCAAGCACCGACTCAGCCTCGGCATGCGCTACTAGGGTTGTCCCAACTACTCCTCTAACTATCCCGACCGTCGTTGGGATACGAGAATCTATCGGCAGCCGGTAAGGAGTACTTACAGTAAGTTCACGTACCAACTTTTTTTCAGAATACGCACTTACAATCTCTCCCGTCTACCCGTAGTCCCCGGAGCCTCTGTGTGGCTTCCGCAAGTGGATCGACCTAGAGATCCACCCACACGACCAGTGGCAGCTCGACTTCGAGGAGTGGAATGCCGAAAGGGGACGCGAGATCTAGGAGGAGGATCGTCGGACTGAAGAGCACAACGAGCGTATCCGCCGGGAGACGCAAGCCCATCTCGAGCGTGCAGGCGCAAGAAGCGCGAGGCACGCGAGAGGGAGCGTGAAAAAGCGGGAAATGGCGGCCGAGGCGGTGCTGCCGGCGGAGTACAACGCCGAGCTCGGGAGGAAGGGCAAATGACCCCGGTCCACACAGTAGGTCGGGCCATTCTGTAGTAGTCCCCCTCCTACTAGTCATGTCTTTTACTATCTCCTAAAGGCATACGTACTTACATGGCCCAGAGGCTTATGTCGCAATGTACCGTAGTAGTAGCGTGTGTAACTAAACCAATTAGCCGAACCAACATGCTATGTGACCACATGTAACGTGCTTCGTTCATGAGTGCAATATAGTTCTGATTTTGTGCCTCTGCTGAGCCATCAAAATAATACTATATTGCAAGTATGCCTCTTCTGCTGGAATTCTAGAAATAATCATTCACATCGACATTGATTCTTCTATATTTTAGGGCATCTTCGTAATCACAACGTTCTCAGCCCCTTTAGTTAAGTCTCGGCATCTTCGAAAATATGATCAAGAACCATAGCGACTAAGAGTACTCATGTGGTACTAAACTTCACACATTTCGAGTCACATGAAATTATGAAACCCTAATTTCTGAAATATCTCGTCCTAATTTTCAGACCTAGACCCTGAATTTGTCGAGATAATTTCGAAGCATATAAAATTACATAAAATTAACACAATCAAGTCCTCTGTGTAGGGAGTCTGAAAAAAAAATTCATAATGTTCGGACCTCAGTTTCTATATTAGAAAATTCCTACAAATATTTGACTTCAAAGAATTATGCAGAGAAAATAAAAATTCAAAAAAATTCAAAAAAAATTACACAACCAATCACACTATGCCAGGAGGCTCCATAAAAAAATTTATAATTTTTTGAGCTCATTTAATATATTTAAAAATTTCTCGAATAAATATTATTAATTAGATTTTTTTAAAAAAAAGGCGACAGTGGCGGTAAAGCACTGCTTTTCGGGCACGGCAGAGGTCCCGCCGCCGCCGCAGTGTGTGTACGGTTAGAATAGGAATTTCACAGCTAGGGGGCTAGAACAGGAATTTTCGTACGATATACGACCAAAACAGTCCAAAATTCGGCCGGCCGCGTCGCCGCGTACTGCTTCGCCTGCTTCAGGAAGAGATTCGCCATGTCTCTATATATGTTCCTTTCTCGCTCTGTCTGTGTGTGTGTGAGACAGATTAGTCTTTGATCGGGCGGGTTGAAGCGAGGAGAGGAATGCGTGCGCACATTTATAGAGCGCAGCATCGACAGTGACGTGCGGGGCTTCTGGGCATGTGCCTCTCCCGTACGCCGCTCGGTGTTTCGCCAGAGCCAGCTGGCTCTTTCTGGTTCAGGGTACTAGCATTTGGTTACGGGGGTAAGATCGACATACCAAACTTGATTCCCAAGCCAGCCAACCCGTTATCATTGGCACAACGCGCGTGCGTAAGAAAGGCGTGGCCTGCAGAAGCGCCGCGCCGTCTCGTCGACGCGTCTGACCAGAGGGCGCCGTAGTTATCCTGAGCCTTCTAGATAGCGCCGTTTGTCGTTAACTATATGTCCGAGCGGATAATATGACGTTGGCAAAACTTTTGTTACAATTCTAGGGCGAATGAGCGATCGAACAGTCGCTGCCGCCTTTAGCAAGAGGCAAAATGCAGCAAACAGCGAAAGAGGCCTGAGCCTATGGAAATGGACGAATTTCCTAGGAGCTAGTAGAGATAGGCATTGGCTCTTCTACTCTTTGGATCAGCGTCCAGCGCTACGAACCCGATAAGAAAAGGCGCGCACTGCAATAATAGAGCTCGGGCGACAAGAACTTACGTAACCGTAGCGTTGACACAAAGATTCTCCCCGACACGGGAAGAAGGCACAAAGTGACACACCAGCCAAAAGGATGAAGCTCGATCCAAAAATACAGTCCGGTGACTTCTCCTGATTGCATGTCACCCCCCATTGATCAGCAACAACCATGTTACTTCTCGAGTCCTTTTTATTTTATAATATTTTTTAAAAAATATTTTAAAGATAACTTCTCTCTAACTTTATTTTCAATTTTAAGCTCTTTATTTGGTCACGACATGATTCGTATCGTGATCAAATTGTGCTATCACGTCATCGACCGCTGCATGACCAAACTGTTGGAATTAATACGGGCTGAGCCCAGTTTTCATTTCTAATTAATTTCTAGAGAATCTCAAAGACCCATGTGCACGTGCTAAAATTGATTAGTCCCACATGGAGAGTTGAAGGGGAGTTACACCACTTTATAAGGTGGGACGTGGTAGCCCCTTTGTGGAATTGGAGAAAGCCAACACACACGCGCGCTCGCTCGCCTCGCTGAGCAACGAAGGTTCAGTTACCAGTGAGTTATGGCTGCGGTTTGCACTGGTTGATGGCAACCATTTCCTCTAGTCTCTGTCTCTTCGTTTTTGGCTTTTGGCTATTACAGGAACATAGATATGTTCGTGTTCTGTTGCTTCTCCAATCGACTCCCACGAGAGACCAAGTAGCATTCTCAGTCTGTGGCTGTTATGTCTGGCGATCTCCATCCCGCAAGGCGCGTGTACGGTCGAACCGGGAGAGCAGGCCTCCGGAACCCACGTCCTTGAAGGCTTGCACAAGCGAGGACGAATAAGGTTTTTGGGGAGCGTTTGCGCGACTGCTCACTGCTCCGTCTTCATCCGATCGCTGCTTCGGATCCTCTGCTTCATCTGCGCGTTACTACCACGACGTCCACTACGTCATGGCGAACGACGATCTCACCAACACTTCTGCTGCTGTTCCATCTACTGGTTCTTGGTATATCAATCTCTCACTTGTTATGTATTTAGCTTTATTATCTGTTGTTATCTTGAACACTGAGATATGAATACTACTTTCTGTTCTTCTGGAAAATCGTATGGCTATGGTGTTCATGATTATTTGCTTTATGAAAAAGGCTAGAGTATTGTCCATGATTCATCTAGTATATTTTTGGATTAAAGTAATTCAAAAAATACTCATATATTCAACACAAACATACCACGATAGCCTTCCAAGTCAACACGCGTACGTTTTTTTTTGCTAAGTCCTGTCACGCCAAAAGTAGTGACGTAACAACACTCATTTGTCACGCTGAGATCCGTAACGTGACAACGTACTTTTGCCATATCACGCGTTGTAGCGTGGCCAAATAGTTCAGAATTAAAAATAAAGTTAGGGAGTAGTTATTTTAAAAATATTTTTTAAAAAAAAAATAGATTAAATGATTAAAAAAAAAACTCTTCTTTAGAAACATGCGGTGGGCAAAGTTTGTAAGCCTATAGTATTTCCTAATTTATGCTTTACTAGGTTTATAACTCTCTGTCTCTCTCTCTCTCTCACACACAACATTAGGCTTATAACTTATGTGAGGAACTCGTCCACGGCCCGCATTTTGTTATGAAAATCTCTCTCGAAGGCTAACAGTTAAAGTCTGCACGTGATCCCAATAAACTATACTTTGAAACCAGTTTTCATCACAGAGAGGGAGAGAGAGAGAGAGCTAGGGGTGGCCTTGTTCTAATTTTTTCAAAGAGCTTGGGAGGATTGGATGAGCAGTAAGTCATGGATTCCAGGGTTCAAAATGTTGCAAAAATTGTGACAGTACGAGACGGCATCACATACTCATATTCCTCTATTTTTCTTTTGGAGCTGTTCTGAAATTCTTCCGTTCATGCGTTAATTGATCTCACTGGTCGATTTTTAAAAAGAGTATAGCTTCAGCTTCAATTGTCCAGCTCAAACATTCTTGCAAAAACAAATGCAATTATCATCCACGATATAGATCGTGTCTGTGCGACGTCGACGGGCTTGTAGTGCTGTAATCTTTATTGAATGTCTCTGACGTGACTGCAACCCTGAAGATTAGAACAACTTCACGGGTATTTGATTTTTTTTTTTTGGCACTTTTACTGTAACCTTGTCATGACAACAAAAAGGCTGAGAATTTCCTAGCACTTTTACTGTTCTTCGACTTCAAGATTACCCGTCTACCATTCAACAATTACGTGGCGACAAAGTTACCTCTGCCACCGCTAACACTCCCAACTCTTTAATGTATCAATAGCACTTAAGGATTTGCCAAGTGTCTGCCAGGTGTAAAAGCACACTCTTGCAGCAGGATTTACAACTTGAACATATTTATGGTACTGATTAGAAAACAAATATATTGAAATAGAAACTATCATGTGGGTTGATGCACTATAGAATCTAGATAGTTACAGTATAAAGGAATATTTACCAATTAATCTAGATAGTTACAGTATAAAGGAATATTTACCAATTCCAGTAAAAGTTTGTTGTTGTCGCTTAAAAAGATGGTTTCAACTAACACCAATATCCAAAAGTAAAAAATAATAATTACTTTTTAAAATACACCACAACCAAATGAACCCTAAAATTGAAATTCCTTGTATTAAATGGTGAGATTCTAAAAAGGAAAATAACCTTTTTAAATATTATAACAGAGGTCCAATTTTTCATTAACACAGAAAAGTAGTCTATGATTTACATACAGTTTGAGATACATATTCCGGCAAACCCTTCACTGAACCTTCAGCTATGATGACGACCCATTTTTAATTAGCAAAAAAAAAAAATCGAGGCGCAATTTTCATTCTTTTCCTTTAAAACTTAAAAAATGAAAGGTCATGCCTATTCTGATGTGACCACCACAGTGACTAAAGGTAAAAAACTAAACTTATGGCATAAAATATAGCGAAGCCTAATCAGACAGAATTTCTCTCTCTACATGCAGATACATCCCTCCCTTAATTTTAATAAAAATAAGATGTCTCATTACCGATAAAAGGCCTGAAGAATTAACATTATTTATTTTGGTATATAGTCAAAACAAACTCGTGTCAGCGTGCAATAATCCAGAAGATACCTTCAATTTGCATCGAACGTCTACCATAACAGCGCACCACAAAACCAGATAGTTTTTGTATTGTATAAATAACATATAGGAATATAAATAGGATGAGTTTTAATAAGGGTTACATAGAGACATATAATTTTCTATGGTTAAGGGGATTCTCCAGAGTGGATATTCTCCACCACCCAAAAGAGCTCGCTTTTGACCAAAGGAGCCCCCATCATCCTCTCATGCTTTTATCTTCTCTCTAGGCCGGCTAGGGGATATCCCCATCTGCGCTCCAATCAACGGATGCCAAATTGCACACCACAGCCAACAACAAAATGGAGATGATAAAACCTAGCTGCAAAAACCAATCACATCCCAGGCCCCAGGAGAAAATACAATGTTGATTGCTTTGAGCGAAGAAATTGAAACTCTCAACTATATATGGATTAACTATAAGCGAGGAAAGTAATACTATCTTTGATTGATAATATCAAAGTACATAAGTTACACATATATAGATTACAGATATCATATGAACGCGTACAGTTATCATGTGAACGCGTACAATTATTATGTGAACACGTACAATTATCATGTGAATGTGTGGTCCCTTGGAAGAGAAGGCATCATGCATGTAGGAAGTCGAGGCACCATCCTATCTAACACGCCTTCGCAGTCGGAACGTCGCCAAGGCGGACATTCAGACTGGACCTAAATTCGATGAAGACGGAAGTCTCGCGGACGACGGTCCGGCGATGATGATCTGACGTGATGACGATGGCAGATGAGGCGCTCGGAAAGCCGTGGAGGGAGGGCCGTGTCGACGAGCGCGCCGCGTCACGCCACGATGTTATCGGAAGAGAGAAGGCGCCGGAGAGGTCGAAGCCGAGGCGGTGATGTCCGGAGCCGATAAACGTCGACAGGTCGGCAGGGCAACGCAAACCGATCTATGATCGGGAAAAATAAAGAAAACCCGATTTGAAGATGACCGGGGAAAACTCTAATTGGTAGCCGATCGGATGATCGGTGACACGATTTAAACTATTGGTTGCGCAGCCCCCGGGAGAGATCATGGAGATGAAATCATCTCCTAGGGGCGGCGCGGCGGAAGCTGCGGAGGCGACGACTCAGGAGCGGCACCGCTCTGATACCATGTAAACGAGGAAAGTAACGCTATATTTGATTGTTGAAATCAGAGTACATGAGTTACACATATATAGATTACAACTATCATGTGAACGCGTACAACTATCATATAAACACGTGATCCCTCGAAAGAGAAGACGTTACACATGTAACAAGCCGAGGCACCGTCCTATCTAACATTAACCATTCACTTACGGAGCGTTTCTTATAGCTCCATCCCACAGGGCAACCGGATATTAGTAAGATCACTGCTATTCCAAAGTCCAAACATGAAGCAAGGAAAATCATCCTATGATTTCAGACAAGCAGAACTAATATCGTATCTGCTCAAGACAACACGAAAAACAACAGAAGGAACTAAATAAACTTACATAGTGATTATGTTGAGGCTCAAAATTCTATATCAACACAAACATGTGGCTTATCAGTAGAACTGATGTTTCTTAAATCATGTATAAGTACTAGAATTGGGATATAGAAACAAAAAGATTACTCAATCACCCGTATGGACAAAGATTTGTGTTATGGCACAGTTTCCGGTGGTGCGTGAGAGGCGGAAGAAGGGAATAACGGGCTTGAGGATTGGAGTGAAGAGGATAGCGGGTTCTGGAGGGGGCGAACTATTGTGTTGGAGAGTTCGTGTTAGATCTAAATAACTAATTGTATTCGAGTTGGATTCTATTTTGATACTATAAATAAAAGGTGTGGATCCTACGGATACACACATCTATTCCCATAATTTCAACATGGTATCAGAGCCAAACCCTAACTCCTAGACTTACCTGGTACCTGAGATCCAGATCCGCCGCCGCCACCCACCCACAACTGCTGCCACCCCGTCCGTAGCCGCCGTCGCCACCCACCGCTCGAGCCACGTCGCGCCACAACTGCGCTTTGCGGCCATGCCGATCATTGCCGCCCCGCCGCAGTCGTGCTTTCGGCCGCTCGACGCCGCTTGGAGCGCTGGCCGCTCAACGCCGCTTCGGCTGCGCAGGTTCTTTGCCGTGCCGCGCCATGGGCGTGAGCCTCGCCGCCGCCTCCTCTAGGGGTGGGCGCTAAGGAGAAAGAAGGCGAGGAGAGAAGCCAACGGGTCGTGGGTTCTCTGCTCGTGGCTCTACTGCTTTTGGAGGAGGAAGAAGTCCCGTGAGCGGTCGAGCTTTGTTCGGTTGGAAGGAAAAATCGGCCGACTCTTAGACGAGCTGCTCGTTGAAAAAGTTACGATTATGTATGATTGGGTAAAGGAAGATATCGAGATTCGATGAATATTGATGAGTGAAGGGTTGTCGGATAGTGAGAGATATGTGCGGATATTGTGATAGTGATTTGCATCGCCCGGTGGGCTTGTTTAAGAAGATAACCCCTCAAGAAATTGAGGCTACGAAGAAGGAGGAAGAAGCCGCAATAAGGGCGGTAGAAGAAAAAAGAAGAGAAGTTGTTGAGACTACTTCCCCGCTAGTAACTCAAGGTGACATGAGAAACATGTTACAAGACCTCTTCACGTCAGGTATGATAGGTCCGAGGGCTGGTGCAGAGTCAACTGACTTAAAGCTGGAGCCAATGCCGAATGATGCAAAGTAGAAGGAAGTAATAATTACCTGAGTTGGTCTAGAAGGGCTCACCTAATTCTGAGGACTAAGGGGTGGAGCACTACTTATGGAGACTTGTGTTGAGCCTACAGATAAGGCGGGCATAGATTGGAGGATGTGGAACATCACCAACTCTGTGGTGGTAGCTTGGTTGCTAACTTCGATGTCTCCATCCATCGCTCGGATGGTGGAGATGATGTAGAGTGCACTAGGGATGTGGAGGACGCTAAGCAACATGTACTCCGGGACAGAAAATGTGATGATGATGGTGGAGGTCCAGGGCAAGGTGGTGGCCCTGAAATAGGAGGAGAGTCTTGTCCAGGAGTTTGCTAGTGAACTGCAGCAACTGTGGGTAGATTTAGATCACTATGATCCACTGCAGTTAACATGTGCTGGTGATATTGAGGCTGGTAGAGTGTGACTGCAACGTAGACGGGTTACACACTTTCTAAAGGGACTCAACTCAAAGTTTGAGAGTAGAAGGGCTGTCATATTTCAATTGCAAACTTGCCTACTATGGAAGAGGCTATTTCGGCTATGATGTAGGAGGAGGTTCGACTACGAGTAATAGGGAACAATAACCGGGTCAGATCCGCATACGCCATACCAGATGATAGGGAGTGCTACAACTATGGGATGAGAGGACATCTGAGTCATGCTTGTTCTTCACCACAGTATGTAGGTCAAGGTGGAGGTTGAGGAAGGGGCCGAGTTAGCCTCAGGGCTAATGTGGCCCTAACAGGGGAGATCACATCTGTTACTCTGATAGGCGAGCAAAAACTATGCAATGAGAGAAGTGGCAGCAAGAAAAGGTATAGGAGACTTCTCATGATTCCACCTCCTTTGGTAACTTTGCAAACTATGCCCATATGGGTGAAAGTACTCAGACACATGCACTTGCATCCACATATAAGTACTCTCATATTGATTGAATCATAGATTCAGGGCATCCAAGCATGTCACGGTTCATTTAGTGCTTTCGATCTTACACCCCATATACCCATTCTCAAACTATTCAAATAGCCGATAGAACCTCCTAACTTATTCATGGTGTAGGATCCAGAGAGTGCACACCATTCATTGCTTTATCCTCCGTTTTCCATGTTCTCTCCTTTCTAGTCAACCTTCTTTCAGTCAGTTCTATATTGACCAATTCAAATGCATTGTCACATTTGATGAGGATTTGTGTTTGTTCTAGGAGAAGAGAACTGGGAAGAGGATTGGGAGTGGAATAAGGCGTAATGGGTTGTGGTACATTGATCAGGTTGATGCGGTATTGGTTGTGGCTATAGGAGGAGTCGAGGGAGAAGTTTTATTATACCATCGTCGCTTAGGACATCTATCATTCGAAAGTTTAAGTCAGTTATACCATGATTTGTTCAAAAGGGTAGACAAGAGTAAACTTGTGTATGATACTTGTGAGTTTTGAAAGCATACACAGTCTACATATAGTAGTATTAGTCTTTGGAGTTATGAACCTTTTATATTAATGCATTCGTATGTTTGAGGTCTGTGCTCAATTACTTCTGTGAGTGGTTTTAAGTGGTTTATCATCTTTATTGATTGCTATACTTGTATGACTTGGATTTATATGATGAAACACAAGAGCGAGGTCCTTACATGTTTTCATGACTTCCATAGGATGGTTGCTACTAAGTTTGATGCAAAGGTTTGAATTCTTCGATCAGATAATGGAACAGAGTATGTTAATAAGGAATTTGCAGCATATCTTTCAGAAGAGGGGATACTTCATTAGACTACTTGTCCAGGAACCCCACCTCAGAATGAAGTGGCTGAAAGGAAGAATCGATATTTGTTAGAGGTAGCACGTTTACTCATGTTTTAGATGAATGTGCCAAAGAGATTGTGGAGTGAGGTAGTAATGGCGACAGTGTATCTCATCAATCGCATGCCGTCTCGAATACTTGAGATGAAATCTCCAGCTGAAATTCTTTTGGGTCAGCAGGAGTTCAAGGTGCCTCCCAAGGTGTTTGGTTGTGTGTGTTTTGTATGAGATCATCGACCAGCAGTTGACAAACTGAATCTATAGGCATTGAAATATATCTTTATAGGCAATTCATCAAGTCAGAAGGGTTATAGATGCTGGAACCCAGTTGAACGAAAGTTGTTCATGAGTATGGATGTGACATTCAGGGAGTCTGAGCCTTACTACACGAGTGGAGATACTCTTGGCCAGGTTTTAGAGTTCTCTCCTATCACTGAGGGTGATAGTCGAGAGGGGGAGAACAGGGAGAGCGATAGTCAACGAGAAGAAGAAGTTATTTTGGGGACAATTCCTTACCCAAACCTAACGGAATATGCGAAAGATGTGATAGTCCTAAAAGAGGTGAAGGTTTATTAGCGAAGACACTTTGGGAAACAGGGGAGGAGTAGAGAGACAAGCAGTCAACACCAGAGCCACCAATGGCGGAGCTTTTTGAATAGCTAGCGTTGCCACAACCTGAATAGTCTTCTAAATAGCCAGCTTTGCCAGTTAATCCAGACCCAAATTTCTCATTGGGTTTCTCTCCATCAAGTTTCTTGCTTCCTTTTGGGACGAGTGGTAATAGTGATAATGTTCATTCTAATCACTTCCATCTAGAGTTACCACTCGCACAACGTAGGAAAACTAGAGCTAATGCAGGAAAGCCTCCAGTCCGGTATGGCTTTGAGCATAATATTGCAAATTTTATCTCATATTCCCATATCTCACCCGCGTACAAAGCATTTATTGCATCTCTTTAGATAGTGCATGTTCCAAAGGATTAGCGAGCTGCTAAGCAGGATCCCAAGTGAAAGGATGCCATGAAGGAGGAACTTAGTGCACTTCAGAAGAACAAGACATGAGATCTTATTCCACTTGCAGTGAGAAAAAAGGCAGTAGGATGCAAATAGGTGTTTACAATTATGCAAACTCCTAAAGACAAGGTAGAGAGATACAAGGCACGGTTGGTTACAAAAAGTTACAGTCAAACATATGGGATAGATCATGATGAGACCTTTGCATCAGTGGCAAAGATGAGCATTGTAAGAACGTTGATCTCCTGTGCAACTAACTTCGAATGGCCCCTGCATCAGTTGGATGTGAAGAATATTTTTCTACACGGTGATTTACAAGAGGAGGTATACATGGAGATTCCTCTAGGCTTTGAGAACAGGCAGACCGAGAGGAAGGTGTGTAAACTCAAGAAGTCTTCATATGGTCTGAAGCAGTCTCCAAGGGCGTGGTTTGATAGATTCAGGCATGCAGTCTATAGTATGGGCTATTCTCAGTGCAATAGAGATCATACTGTGTTTTATAGGCATAGATGATCACATATCACTATATTGGCAGTCTATGTTGATGATATTATGATTATTAGAGATGTTGCCGAGGAAATCAAGTCCATGAATGAAAAATTGGGAGAGGCATTTGATGTGAAAGATCTTGGATCTCTTCGATACTTTCTTGGGATTGAGATTGCTCGTTCTTCGAATGGTATAGTTCTCTCCCAGAGGAAGTATGTCCTTGATCTGCTGGCAGAAATAAGTATGCTTGGGTGTCGCTCTGTTGCTTCACATATTGATAGGAATCACAAGCTATGTGCTGGGTCGAAAAATCCAGTTAACAAAAAAGCTTATAAAAGACTGGTTGGGCGTCTCATCTATTTGTGTCATACAAGACCTGATATTTCATATGCAGTGAGTGTGGTTAGTTGATATATGCATGATCCCATAATAGGACACATAGATGTTGTCTATCAAATCCTGCGGTATTTGAAGAGTAACTCTGGGAAAGGTCTTTGGTTCAAAAAGAATAAACACCTAAATATTGAAGGGTATTGCGATGATGAATGGGCAAGCAGTGTGGATAACATGAGATTTACCTTTGGATATTGCATCTTTGTGGGAGACAACCTTGTGTCATGGAGAAGCAAGAAACAGGAGGTTGTGACTCAGTCTACTACAGAGGCAGAGTACAGAACAATGACATTAAGTGTGAGTAAAATGATATGGATGAAGGGGTTATTGTCCGAGCTTCGAATATGGAGGAATAACTTCATGGTGTTGCATTGTGACAATAAATCTGCAATCAATATTGCTAACAACCCAGTTCAGCATGATCGTACCAAGCACGTTGAGATTGATAGGTTTTTTATCAAGGGAAAGCTCGATGACATAACATTGAAGTTAGAGTATGTTAAGTCTGGTGAATAGTTGGCTGACTGTTTTATTAAAGGGTTATGTCCTAATGAGGGTGCTAAAATATGTAACAAGATGGACATAATTGATATCTTCGGCCCATCTTAAGAGGAGTGTTAAAGAGTTCATGTTAGATCCAAATAACGAGTTGTATTAGAGTTAAACTCTATTTTAAAACTACAAATAAAATATATAAAATCCTACTAGAGACAGGCTCGCTGCCGTGACAGGAAGCGCTGACGCATGTAATTGTAAAGGCGCTTCTTTATTGATTGCTTCAATCTGATCAGCTGCCTCTTCTTAAATAAAGACATCACCAAACACGCATAACTAAACATGTAAATAACAGTAGCATAAAAGGAAACTACTGATCTTATTTAAACTAACTCAATCTCTTAACTAACTCGAACTCTAGTGCCTTTGGATTGCCGCACAAGGGAACTAGTGCTGCTGTTGTCCCCGGTTTTGGCACGACGACTATACGTTAACCCCAAAACGAGTCCACAACAATTTGTCGCAGCAATTTGTGCCATCCATGAAGCTGGCACATTTACCATGATGGACCAAAGGTGTCCCTGATATTGGCACTTCCTAAAATCCCAACCACGGTATGTTTTTGAAAAATTAGCCGGCTTAGCTCTAGCTAGTTAGAGCATGTACAATAGTGTCTGTAAGCTTTGTCACGTAGGATGTGAGATGATGTAGATCAGAGAGAGAAAGAGAGTAAAGAGAATTGGTCCGTCTCTCATGCAGTAGTCAACTGTAACACGAGAAACACGACACATTATACATGGAGAAATTGTCTATAGAGACATGTAAAAAAATAATTCATTGTAGGAGCTATCTTTAGTGATATCTATAGATGACAAGGAAGGCTATTATAGACAACAGTAATGTACATACCCTTACTTTGAGTTACCCTGATTCCAACCAACCTACTGTTTTTTATTCTAAATATAACATTTCATTCAATAGTGTTGTTCAGAAAACTGGAATGCAAGAATCCAATGATGTACCGAGTCCCATTGTAAATTGACCAAAAGCAGGTTCATTTTGGCTTAGTTTCTAGCCATAGTTGCAGTTACCGTTGATTAATGTAACGGTGTTCCATCTAGGAACAAATAAATTACTAGAAGTGAATAATAATCATTATGAAACTGGTCCGAGCCATCTAGTATAACCAGTGTAACGATAACCGGTTGGGTTTTAGTTCTAAGACCTTGGGACAAATGACTTTGATTGGATCCAATTGTTAGCACACCTTAGAACCCACTTGCGGGTACGACTACAACACATGGTAAAGTAGACGAGCTTATACCACGATGGTGATCTCGAAGGGCCCCTCTTTTCACTTTCTAATGATTCTTTGGGTGAAGCACACAAATTGGCCTCTAAATATTCCGTTTCAGCTCCCTCGATCGTTGCCATATAAATGCAACTCCTTGCGTGACTCCATGACACCAAGCTTCCTTGTCCTAAGGTCTTCAGAGTTCTCAGGACTTCGAGATTCAAGCCCCAGCCTAACTCTCCAATTCAAAGCCTCAATAATGACTTCAGAATCAGAGGTTTGTGAGCTTAGCAATCTCTATAATCTGACTCATTTTTATTCTCATGCTAGGGACTTAGGATTTGTTTACTTTCTGACAGTTTAACCATGTACATAACTACAACAATATTATGTTCATGGTATTTAGGCCTGTAGCGTGACATAATGAAACTAATTCCATGAGCACATGTTTCCTTCACAGTGGTTGTACTAATCTTTCTGTGTAAATCTGCAGACGCCGCGAATAACAGAGCTTCATGTAAGGATGGACTGCAATGGTTGCGTGCATAAGATCAGGAAGACCCTGAGTGGCATTGAGGGTAAACAATTCTGATCCTTCTACACAGAAACGCTACAGTTTCTTTGACTCCCCCTTTCAGGCATCCAGTTTTGGCATGTCAAGTGCATTTTGGGAACATCTCGAGAACGTACTCGACTGCAAGCCTGTCAACATCTCACACAAACTAAAATGGCCTTGTGCAGGTATTAGCGAGGTCTATGTTGATCAAGCTAGCAACAAGATCACAGTGGTGGGGATTGCTGATCCTGAGAGGATTGTGAAGGCCATCAGGAAGACCAAGAAGGTTCCTACCATCTGCTCACACACCGACCCTGCGGCCGAGGCTCAGCCTCCGGTGCCACCAGCCGAAAGGGAAGCCCCGCCGTCGCCTGCCGACCCACCAGCCGATGCGCCTCCGCCTGCAGAAGCGCCACCTGCGGAACCAGCACCGGAAAACAAAGAAGCGCCATCGGCTGAAACCCCGGCAACCGACGCCACCGTGGTACACATGGTGCATGACTACCCGTACAACCACCATGTGTACCGGGAGCACTGGGCAAACCACCCAAGCAACACTCATGGCATCAGATATGATGCTGCACCTCATTATGTGACTCATAGCTACAGTCACAGGCCAAGTCCTTACATATCAGAGTACGGACATGTGGGTTCTCCTGTCCAAGAAGGCAGATACTACAACCATGACTACTATCCAGCTGCTAGGGGGAAAGGAGATGGAAGCCAGATCACTTCAATGTTCAGTGACGAGAACCCTAATGCATGCAGCATAGCGTAATGGAGGCAATTTGCGTAAGGAATCCGTTTCTGCTTTCCGATGAAGTAAAATGGGTAGTGTTTAGTGTTAAGATGTAACGTGGGATTTGTGTAATAGAGTAAGAGGGGAGTAAGATAACGAAAGGGGAATAATAAGATGCTTAACTTGTAGTGGGAGATGATTTTCCTGGACTTGTAGTGGGAGATGATTTTCCTGGCAATCACCACTATTTTTATTATCCGTCCATCTCAGAGAATCTAACAAAGTTGTGGTCCTGTATATGTATTAAAAGGAAGTCGCACAGATGTCACAGAGTTTCCTGACCAAGTCTAAAATTTGTCCTGTCTAGAATGATTGAAATAGACATTTTACATTCTACATAAAATATTTTCATCACATAAATTAGCGATTTTCTTTTGCTAAAACATAAGGAACTTGCTTGAATGGAAAAAGGCTAATCTCCACGGAGGTTGCAAAAATTAGCATGATTGTAATGCAGTTTGGTACACAGCATTTCAGAACTGTTATGACCTTATCAATCTAATCTACCACCATATTAAGTTCCCAGGGAGGTAGAATGCTTAGATCAACTGACAGAGCAAATTGAATAAATTCCAATTCACCAGGGAGCAATGTTTCAAGTTGTAGTAGTATAAATTTCAGAAGAAAAAAAAGAAGTACTAGTATGGCATGCGGAAGAGGAAAGGTGGGTAGTGCTGCGGGGAAGTACTGACCTAGGGAGGTGGTAACTGGCATGACAGGAAACAAGATAAGAGCCCGACGGTCACAGTTACATCGCTGGGCGAGGCACAATCTGGCACCCACTTTTATGCGTAGATTTTACCAAGTCAGGGAATTCTTGGACTGTCAAATCTTACCATTATATGCTGTTTCCAATTCCTCCTGCAACGATCACAATGTTGTATGATAAAAGTAAACTGATACTTGGACTTTGAAAAATAATACTAAGAAGGGACATATGATTAACTGGGGCAAGCAAATCTATTTTGCCAACTTTGAACATATCAAAGATCAATGAGTCAATGCTTCTGAGAAAAGGTGGTCCAGCATTGTAATACAATTACATAGGCTAGAATATAGGGACTACAATTTTGTAGCATAGTAATGTTTAATCTTTTGCAAACATACTCCAGTTCCTTTCAATTTTAAGAGAAAAAAAGTGCTTCACTGAAAATAAACATCCTTCATTCCTAGTAAAATTGTTAGGAACTTGCGGAAACAAAACTGAATCACCGATCACATGAAAGATGGTTATAACTATGAAAGCATGGAAGCAGTGTGTTTTGCTATTTAAAGTTTAGCTAAGCTTCAGCTGGTATTGCCTGAAAATATGATTTGTAACTTCAGCAGAAAGTTGAGTCATCCGTAATGTATTAATGCAGAAATGTAGAGATACTCATTCCAAAATAAATAAATAGACAGATTATGGATAAATTAACAAATGTAAAGACAGAGACAACAGGGAAAATATAAGAAGAAGGGACCATCGATGCCTTGCTAAATTTCAGTAGTGATTGCAAAAAGGATGTTCTGAAGAAACTGATGGATTTCTCAAGTGATATTCTTTCCCAATCTGTAATGTGTGGAAAACTTATAAAATATGAACATAATGTAAATGATACTCCAGAGCTGTTGGTTAAAGAGTATGTGTTAAGACTTAAGACACAACCAGAAACTTCTAGTTTTACCATTTTAAGAACCAGTCTGAACACCAGCAGCATTGAGCCCTTCTAAAAGCTGGAGAATGGTCATCATTTCAGTACAGACATTGCATCGTGACATTTGGAGAAAAAAGAACAGAAGAATGTCATCATGCATCAGTCTAGCAGCATGATTTTCATATATCATTTACCTGGGAAAGAGTTGAAACAGCTGTATGATCACAATCATCGCAATTGATAGGATCAATGGTAACACAAATGTGACCTGGAATGGACAAGAAAAATAACTTTCTGTGGACAAGATTTTTTTTCCAAATATGAATGAGAATTATTGTTCCCAATGTAGGACCAATGACCAATCACACTTAGGGTGCTTCCCATGTTGGAAGCAAAATATGGTCAATACAAAATGAAATGATCAACGAGTCAATCAAGATAAGAGCAACACGTCGATAAGAGAGTCGCTTGCATAAAGAATAAAGACACAATATTTCCACAAGACAACCACCAGAAGATATCAGCACATGGAAAGAGCTTGCCTGCAAAATGTATATAAACATTAGCAGTAGAACGTGTCAAAGAAGTTTGACAGAAAAATAGGGGAAGAAACTGCAAAAGCTCGAATATAATAAGAAGTACACCAGATCAAAACAATAGTCATCTCACGTAGTACCATCGGTAATTTGCTTAAGCTTTCGCTAAAATCACAAGTGCCACTCAAATTTTGCTCCTTCACAAAAATATCTGCAGAAGTCACTTTCAAACTGAGGGATGCACAGGGGTTGCTATCAGAAATAAGAAATAAGGTTGTATGGCATACATCTGCAGGATTGGACAAAAATCAGAAATAAGTTGGAAGGTATACATCTGAAAGGACATCGACCTGATTTTAATAGAGTTGGAATGTTTAAGGTCAATATGCTGCCAGGCGGTAGTTTTCTCTACAAGAGCTGAACTACAAATTGGGGATCTGACGTCTTGTTCAAAGAGCCTAATTCAATAGTTTCTGTTTAAACAAGGATCTATACTTAGTAACTAGTTCAATAATTCCTGTTTAAGCAAAGAGGTCCTTGTGGCTGGCAAGTGACAACGAAGATAAAATTCTAACCAGTACCACATGCCCCTCCACCTCCCGCCCTATGCTTATAGAACAATGCAATCCAAACCTCTTAACATGTACTATTTGTTTATTGATTCAAGACCTCAAACTCTTCGATTTTGTCTAATCACACCCTACCGTGACGTGGCAGTTAACTCTTACCATGCGTGGCTGCCAACTAGGCGCTAGGTCAACTGAGCTTGTACATGTGTATTACTTATGATGCGTGATTAAACTACCCTGCACATATCATGTCAACGCATGCGGTCGGCAAACGCACGCTGCCTGGGCTGGGCTCGATTATACCTTGTTGTCATCATCCAGTTTGTTGCCTCGGACCTTTTCGGCAGCCCGCGTCGGCCTCCGCCTCCCCTTGTTGCTGCGCCCGCCCCGCAGCACGTCTTTGCTGCATTGCCGGCGATGCATTTGCTCGAGCACCTGGCGTGCAAACAAGCGCAGACGAATACCGGCCCGACGCGAGCCCACCGCTTCGCAGTCCGAACCTGCAGCCGCGCACTCACCCCGAGGCCGCCGCGCCTTAGCCTCGCCACCGCCACCGCATTCTGCCTCGCCCTGCCGTGCGCCTCGTCGCGTTAGGCCGCGCCACCTCAGCCCGCCTTGGGTCGCCGACCGACGACGCCTCGCTTGGCCGGGCCGGCTCGCCGCCAAATATTACCGCTCGCCGCCTTGTCTTGATTTAGCCGCGTGGTTCCGGGTTCGGTTGCACTACTGTTCAGGACGGAAAATGATCGAACAGGTAAGATTACAAAGAGAGCGTGCAAAGAAATGTCTGCGGCAACCATTTGTAATTTCCAGAAAAGAAAAAAATACACGTGTGCAATAATAGAAAAGAAAATTACACGTGTACAAGTTAAGCTGACCTTGCATCCAATTGGCAGT
This sequence comes from Hsuehochloa calcarea, assembly GCA_036346395.1. Taxonomy (NCBI): domain Eukaryota; kingdom Viridiplantae; phylum Streptophyta; class Magnoliopsida; order Poales; family Poaceae; genus Hsuehochloa; species Hsuehochloa calcarea. The sequence continues at coordinate 22,009,825 of CM070594.1, forward strand.
CCAGAATGGCAATATATAAGTGCCACATCAGTCTTCCCTTCTGTTTGAACAAAGTAGAATAGTTGATTTTTTAAAACAATATTTTTTTAAAAAAATATTACAAAACAAGATAATCGCCCAAAAAAATTACAAAACAAGGTCTGCGACAGACTCCTATTGTCATTTCAATTTGCGACAGGGACTCTGTCGCTATCGTCATTTGAATTAGCGAGGGGAACATAGAAATTTTTAAATATAGCAAATAAGCTCAAAAAACTACAAAAGTTTTTGTGGAGCCTCCAGACATTATGTACTTTCTTGTGTAATTTTTTCATAATTTTATACATTGTGACTTTTTCTCTAAAATTCATTTAAGTATACTATTAGTAGGAATTTCTAAATATCTAAAATGAGGTTCAAATTTTTTTTATTTTTTTAATACTCCTTAAATAGTATACTTGATTGGGTAATTTTTTCATAATTTTATATGTTTTGAAATTAGCACGACTCTATCTAAAATCCTAATTTCTGAAACTTAAATTTCTAATTTTTGAGACATAAATCCTTAATTTCTTAAATACTTTCAGAAAATAAAAAATTCTGGAAAAAATAAAAAATCAATTCCACTATCTAAGGAGTGCTAAAAATTCGTAATTTTTGGACCTTATTTTATATATTTAGAAATTTCTACAAATAATATACTTAAATGAATTATGGAGACAACTTTAGAACAAATAAAATTATGAAAAAAAAATTTACACAAGCAAGTACACTGTGTCGAAAGGCTGCAAAATTTTTTATAATTTTTTAAACTCATTTGCTATATTTAAAAATTAATAGATTCCTGTCGCCAATTCAAATGACGATAGAAATCTCTCAAATGTGACAGGGACAGTTGTCATTTAAAATGACGGCAAGAACCTAGTTTTGTAATTATTTTGGACGACTACCTAGTTTTATAAACAAAAAATTAAAAAAAATATTATTTTTTAAAAAATTATATAACAGTTCATGGACCATAGTGCCATTTTGCCTGCAGAAAAAGGCTTGGTCTTTCCAATCAAATCCACTATTAAAAAGTGAGTAGTACCAAAACCCTACTTTCCTCGGAACACTGAAATTCATTAAAAAAAAAGGATCATATTTGATCTATCTACTTTTAAGTTATTCCGTTTCACCCATATACTGTAAAATCGGGCATATGACCTCCTTTACTTTAAAAACCGGAGCAATTTACCCCCCTTAAGCCTCGTATTGCATCTGGATTTGCAACGTAATCCTGATTTTGCCACACGAACCACCCACATCACTCATACCTGGCAAAAGAAACCATATATTCTTTTTAATGTATTTATGTTCTTCCTCATGCCCGACTCTACCATTTGATTTGCCCCCATCCCTACCATCACTTGATGATGCTAAAGACAAGAAGAGGTGAGGGAGCAGCAAGCAACAAAGCTCAATGCCAACGCCCCTACCATCACTTGATGATGCTAAAGACAAGAAGAGGTGAGGAAGCAGCAAGCAACAAAGCTCAATGCCAACGCCCAAGCATCCGAGCAGCGAGAGGAGAGGGGAGAAGAAAATATGTGCCACGTTTGAGAGAAGGCGGTAGGCAACAGGAAGAAGTGATAGAGCTGGTGGAGAAGTGGCAGTGCACGCGAGGTGTTTGTCGAATTACCACAACTATTCATACCAGTGTTCCTTCCACAGTCGGATGAAAGCGGACGTAGCGCGAGTACACCAGCCTCATCACTAGTGCCATAAACCGACTTTTTTCCCTCTAAATAAACCATTTTTTAACTGTTTTACAAAAATATTATACATTTTATTTTTTCAGAAATAACTCTTGGTTGTTGTCCCACCGGGCGACTATGCACAGTCGTGCGGTGAGCCAGCGATTTGAGCCCAGCTGGCCTAAACTCGCGGACTCATTGTGCGATTGACGCCTGTCGACACTCAGTCACACGACGAGCATACGACGTTGAGCCCTGTCGCCCAGTCGCTCCACCCTCGCGATGGTAGCTGCCTAACACTACTCACTTCACATTGTCGCGACTGAGGGCCGACATATTCAGCTGATTCCAATCTGAATCCACTTGCACGATAGAAAGAGAAGGGAGAAGAGCGCCAGCGGCAGAGAAGAAGAGAGGGAAGGAGAGGAGAAGAAGGGAGAGGAAAAGACAAGGGAGGATGAGGAGACTCGCCTTGGCTCTACAAGAACTCCGTGTACTGCCCTTTGCACTGATTTCATCCTGATCATGTAATTAGTTAGTCATTTCGATAAAAACATGTTAGGTTAACAACACTAAACATAGGTTACTAGTAGATCTAGTTTTTGTTAGACTCTATGTAGGATGCTTAATTACCATCCGTTCTAAATATCCTAAGTCATGTGCTAGGTATGTCAGGTCAAAGATTTTTCAGAGTGTTATACGGGTAGGTAAAAGTGCGTGAGGGGCCATGTAGGGTTGTTTTGAGCATTTTTTTTCATAGAACACAATGTATCACCTGAACCGGAATAATCTTAAAGTATGGGAGGTGTTGCATTGGTCGACATACACTTCTCGCTAGACCCTAAGACCGTATGGTGTCACCATGAGATGCTTATGGAGTGGTTCGCGGTAGTGGTTTGTTGAGAGTTGAGGCCTATGGAGCGAACAAAGTCATGACAGATCAGACAGTGCATGTCCGAGTACACTTGACAAGATTGCCATGCTTATCAAGTCGACAAGTCGCCGAGAAGTGCCGATCGAGGTGGCGACTTGACTTGCGCGCAAGTTAGGCGATCGGTCGACTAGTCGTCGACTTGCTCGCCGAAAAAATGGCATGTGCAAGTATTTCATCCTCTAAGGCCGTATGATCTAAAGACCGATACAAAATGGAAGGCTAAGTTTAATGATCCGGATGGAAGTATGGTTTTTGGCCGCTTATTGGCAACCGAGATTTGATCCAATATTCGCTAGACCGGAGGTATCGGAAGAATCAAAAGGTTTAAGGAGTTTCTTCTAGGTGGGTTTGGAGATGTTCAAAATGTATCAAGACTACAACAAAGAATCATGAAAGAGGTGTGAGAGGCTTTGTGGAAGTACAAGAAGGGCAAACCACTCTTCCTAGATTGTGATGATGAAGGAGAAGATGAAGATGTGAGTGTGACAACAACCGACAAGGAGTCATAAGCCTCTATTGTGCAACCAAGTTTTGGGATAGCCGACATGTGAGTGTGACAACAATCGAAGATGGTCATAGAGAGAACATGAGTGCTACTACTAAATTAGATGAGTTCGAGATGGATGCCTTTTGAGAAATGAGAGAGTTGGACCTGTTATTGTTGTGGATTTATGTTACATCATTAAACTCTAAGCTTGTGGACTTATTTTATTGTCGTGGGCTTACATTGGTTATGTTGTGCTTGTTATGTTGTTCTTGATTCATGTCATATGAACATTACCAGTCGACTGGTTCGGCAAGTTGATCACTAAGAGGGTAGTGTCGACTTGCCGACTTAATAACCTTTGTACTCATGAAGGGGAGAGTAGTGACTGGTGTGTAGGTGAAAGTTGAGGGTGGTAGGATAGAGGATAGTAGTACATATGCAATTGCGGCGGTAGATAGGCGTGTTGATCCCAATGGACAAGCGGACAAAGGGGAGGACATTGAATTCATAGTGGATGGCTTGGAGCAGAAGACCGAGGGCAATATTGAATTCATAGTGGATGACTTGGAGTGGAAAGACCGAGGACTAGGGTTGAAGAACAAGCATTGAAAGAGGACAAATAGGATGATGACCGTTCGGATGATGATGGTGTCTCCAATGCATCGGCCTAATGCTTGGAATATACATAACCTGTGGGCCATGGTTGTGAGTGGTGGCCATGATTCCCGATGGGAGTATGGGCGTAATATGGTGTGTTAATGCCATGTTTACATATAAGTCGCATAATTCTTGGGATGCTATCAAATTATGGGCCATGTAAATGCAGAGGCAATTTAAGGTTATCAAATCAAACAAAGAGCAAGACAATCGTGAAGTGTGAGAAAGATGGGTGTCTTTGGTGTGTTGACGCCTGTCAAGTATGAAATGCACTTGGATCCCGTCGAAGGTGGAGGACCACTCGTGTGTTATGAGAATTATATCGCCAAAGTATCGCAACCTCACTTCTTCTTTATTGCAAATGTCATGTACGGGAGATTGTGGAGAGTTACAAATATAAGTCACTTCCGATGCTATCAAATTATGGGCCATGTAAATGCAGAGGCAATTTAAGGTTATCAAATCAAACAAAGAGCAAGACACCGTGAAGTGTGAGAAAGATGGGTGTCTTTGGTGTTGTTGACTACAAGGACTTGAAGCGAAATACATCATGTTGGCCATTGAGCGTAGTACAAGTAGAAGATCAACTCGTGAAGGTGTGCATGCAAGGTAAGGCAATGGAGAGAAGGTTTGACACGCTTGAGTCGGCCTATGACAATCTCCCCGACTACTTAATATGCTAAGGGACAAAACTCGTAACATACATCGTCACGAAGGATAAGGTTTCAAAACCAAGGGGTAGATGGTAATGCAATGGTCTTTCCTTGCAATTGGTATCTGCATTGATGCCTTCCGTTACTATTGCCCGTTGATGTGCGTGAATGGAACATTCTTGACCAGGAAGTACAAGGAGCAGATCTTGACGGCAATCGTGGTGAAGGCCGGTTACGCATCTTGGCAGCCAGTTTGGCTATGTGTGTGTGTGTGTGTGAGAGAGAGAGAGAGTTGTTGGGAGGAAGAAGAAGAAGAAGAGGTGATTTGGAATTGGGAACTTTGTGGGTTTTTTGTGGATTCAAATTCGATCTAATGACTAAGGTTACTTGTGGCTTGATCCAATGGTGGAGAAGTTTGTGGGTTATGTTGGTTGGATCTTCTGTGGTTGACATGTGCATCCATGTGCGTGATACTGTGGTAACTTGCCACATGAGTGGATTTGCCACGTGGGAGCCAACTTAGCACACAAACCAACTTGGTTTATGTTTTAAACCTGATTTGATCTGGTATTGCAATTACAAGGGCTATTTACCCAGTTTTATAGTATATGGTTGAAACTGGGCTATCTAAGGTTTGGATTAGGTGGATGATGCGTGGGACCTGGTTGTCATGGACACACGTGCCACTGACAAGGTAGCTTCCATGCGGGCACGACGTGGCAAAGATGTGGTGGCAACTCTTGGTCGTTGTCCCACCAGGCGACTAGGCACAATCGTGCGGTGAGCCAGCTGGCCTAAACTTGCGTACTCATTGTGCGATTGATGCCTATCGACACTCAGTCACACGATGAGCAGATGACGTTGAGCCATGTCACCTAGTCGCGCCACCCTCGCGCGACTGGCAGCTGCCTAACACTACTCACTCCACATTATCGCGACTGAGGGCTAACATAGTCGGTTGATTCCAATCTGAATCCACCTGCACGATAGAAAGAGGAGAAAGGAGAAGAGTGCCAGAGGCAGAGAAGAAGAGAGGGGAGGAGAGGAGAAGAAAGGAGAGGAAAAGACAAGGGAGGATGAGGAGACTCGCCTTGGCTCTGGCGCAACTCTGTACTCTGCCCTTTGCACTAATTTCATCATGTTCATGTAATTAGTTGGTTATTTCGATAAAAACATGTTAGGTTAGCAACACTAAACATAGGTTACTAGTAGATCGAAGTTTTGCTAGACTCTATGTAGGATGCTTAATTACCATCCGCTCTAAATATCCTAAGCCATGTGCTAGGTATGTCAAGTCAATGATTTTTCAGAGAGTTATACAGGCAGGGAAAAAGTGTGAGGGGCCATGTGGGGTTGTTTTGAGCATTTTTTTCATAGAACACAATGTATCACCTGAACCGGAATAATCTTAAAATCGGGAGGTGTTGCATTGGTCGACATACACGCCTTCTCGCTAGACCAAAGACCTGTATGGTGTCACCGTGAGATGCTTATGGAGTGGTTCGCAGAGTGGTCCTGCTGGGAGTTGAGGCCTATGGAGCAACAAAGTCATGACAGATCAGACATAGTGCATGTCCGAGTACACTTGATAAGACTCGCCATGCTTATCAAGTCGACAAGTCATCGGAGAAGTGCCGATCGAGGTGGCAACTTGACTTGCGCCAAGTTAGCGATCGTCGACTAGTCGCTGACTAGTCGACGGCAAGTCAGCGACTTGGGAGGAGGGATGGGGCCCACTGCCGAGACAAAGTGGCAAAGAGGCAAGAGGGAGGGAGTGAGTGGGGGAGGGCAATCGGGGGCTCACACTCACGCGTGATTCCAGAGCAGGCAGAGCTCTAGCTCCCGCCGCCGCCGCCTGAGGCGCTCCCATCGTGCCGCCACCTTCATCCTTGCCCCTGAGGAAGATCCAATTGTCGCAGCCTCCGCCGCCGCGCCTCGGCCATCGTCCCGCCTCCATCCCCGCCTCTGGCCATGGCGCTCTGGATCTGTATGCCCTCCGCCTCCATCCTGGTTCCCCTCCCGCCCCACCTCCATCCCCAACCCCTCCTTCTCACCTCCCCTCCGCCCCCTCCTCCCGACCTCCCCTACCCTGGACAGAGGCCGGGTAGCGCTGGGAGGTAGGTGGGGAGAAGGGAGGAGGTGGAGGCCGAGAGGAGGAGGAGCCGGGAGGATAAGAGTAGCTCGGTCGCCGCCAGAGGGGGAGGGAGCTGGGTCGCCGCTGGAGATCGGGAGGAGGGGCCGAGGAGGGGGCGGAGGAGAAGGGGGAACTCGGGCAGAGGAGTGGATATAGATAGGGTCCATCTGCTAGTGTACATCCGAGCCAAAACTTTGAAGGACCTGTTCCTTTTAATCCATTCTCCCAATATTTGAATGTATGTGTTAACTACGTTCTTGTAATGCGTACACAAAAATAGCAAGTGCAAGTATTTCATCCTCCGAGGCCATGTATGATCAAAGGCCGATCCAAAATGGAAGGCTAAGTTTAATGATCCGGATGAAAGTATGGCTTTTGGCCGCTTATTGGCAACCGAGATTTGGTCCAATGTTCGCTTAGGACCTGGAAGGTATCGGGAAGAATCAAAAGGTTTAAGGAGTTTCTTGCGGTGGGTTTGGAGATGTTCAAAATATACCAAGATTACAACAAAGAACCATGAAAGTGGTGCGAGAGGCTTTGTGGAAGTACAAGAAGGGCAAACCACTCTTCCTAGATTGTGATGATGAAGGAGAAGATGAAGATGTGAGTATGACAACAACCGACAAGGAGTCACAAGCCTCTATTGTGCAACCAAGTTTTGGGATAGCCGATATGTGAGTGTGACAACAATCGAAGATGGTGATAGAGAGAACATGGGTGCTACTACTAATTTAGATGAGTTCGAGATGGATGACTTTTGAGAAATGAGAGAGTTGGACATGTTATTGTTGTGGATTTATGTTACGTCATTAAACTCTAAGCTTGTGGACTTATTTTATTGTCGTGGACTTACGTTGGTTATGTTGTGCTTGTTATGTTGTTCTTGATTCATGTCATATGAATATTACCAGTCGACTGGTTCATCAAGTTGATCACTAAGAGGGTATTGTCGACTTGCCGACTTAATAACCTTGGTACTCGTGAAGTGGGGGAGAGTAGTGACGGTGTGTTGGTGAAAGTTGAGGATGGTAGGATAGAGGATAGTAGTACATATGCAATTGTGGCGGTAGACAGGCGTGTTGATCCCAATGGACAAGTGGACAAAGGGTAGGACATTGTATTCATCGTGGATGGCTTGAAGCAGGAAGACCGGAGGGCAACATTGAATTCATAGTGGATGACTTGGAGTGGGAAGACCGGAGGACTAGGGTCAAGAACAAGCATTGGAAGAGGACAATAGTGTAATACCCCAAGGTGATTCGCTTATTAGAAAAAGTTTCTAAGAGGAGCTAATCGAAAACCTGTAATCATCTTTTCACCGGGGTTTTCTGTGATTTCACGGCAACCTGGGCCTGGGTCATGGCCCAGGAGGGGCCCATGTGGTGGCTGGCCATAAGAGGGGGGGTTCCCACCCCCCAAACCCTAAACTCCACATTTCTCTCCCTCCCCCTTGGAGCCGCCGCCCCTTCCCCTTGCTGTGCACCGCTTTGTACGTCGATTTTGGGTAAGATACGTTCCTTTTCTGTCCTGTCCATCTCTTAGAAAGTTTTAGGTATTGTTCTTAGCTTTCCACAGCCACCGAGATCACGTGATTCCGCCTTACGGTTTAGGAGATATGATTTTTTTAGTGCGCGCTGTTCTGTCTGTCTGACGAGAAAGATCTGTCGGCTTGATCATAGGTTTTGATTTAGTTAGAGGCATTTCCAGAACCTCCACCCAAATAAGTTATTGTAGCCCTTTAAATTATCTTTCAAAGATAATAAAGATCATCTCCATTGGATCTGTATAATGAAAGTTATGATATTTTCTTTACCACTGTTCTGAATTTTGAGAAGATAATTGTTAGTGTTTTCATCTATTGTTTAGACTACTGTAGAGGCCGAATCTGGGGTTTTTCCCTTCTAGAGTTTTATTCCTGGGAACGTTAGCTTTCTTTTGGCACCGAGATCAGGAAAATCCGATCTGTACTTTGGGATATATAAATTTTTGATTATGAACTGTCCGGTCTGTCTGAAAACTGAGGTCCAGTAGGTTTGTCCCTCGGTTTTGTTCAAATTAGGGGCCGAATCAGAACCTTCACCCCACTAAGTTATTTTAGCCCTTAAAATTATCTTTCCAAGATGATAAGAATCATTCTCATTGGATCAATAGGTTGAAAGTTACGCCGTTTTCTTTATCTCCGATCCAGATTCTCGATGACGAGATGGGTTGTGTTTAGCTGTTAATTAGCTCCTCTGCTTTGGCCGAATCAGGGATTCCGCCAACTAATGTTTTGTAGCCTGGTCTGTTAAGATTCAGTGAGCACTAGTTTCAGGTCTTTTGGAGTTACAGATAATTAATGGTGATTTTTCGAGTATCGCTGCCAATTTAGCGTAATCGGGTCATTGGGTAAACTTGGTAAAATTGATCCCGTTGTTTGGGTGGGAGAGATAGAGAGGATGGAAGGGCTCTTGTAGCAATGTCATACCTTGTTATTCTTATTTCGATTATACATTTGTGTAGGCGGTGAGGCGGTGAGTGGAGGAGCATCTTCGTGTCCTCCTATTACGTCACATCGCGGAAGGCAAGTACCCTATGCTGTTTGGTGATGTTTCCAATTGTTTGCTTGATGTTGGGATGAATTGTGAATGCCTTTTCTATCCATCCTGATGTTTATTTCATTTCAAGAAGATGATTCCTGTGATTAAAGAATTAGCATTCATGTCGCTTGTTGCATTCCATTACATGCAACTAACTTGTGTGGCATCCTTGATATATTATGTTGTGTGGGAATGCATACTCATACTTGTTTACACATGTTGTTGAATGCCATGTGTCTTTTCCACTAATGTGTGTTATTCATTCATACCATGAGAAATCATCATATTCATTCATAAAATTCATTATGACCACGGAAGTGGATTCTTTTGGTAAGTCCCATCAATTCCAAAGATGGGCATTTGAAAGACCCATCAATTCCAAAGATGGGCATTTGAAAACCCACCATTCCAATGTGGGTAGTGTTTACCACCATTCCAATATGGCAACTTGGACACCGTATGAAACGCTCTTCATACGGTGATTGGGTCCCCGTGATTTGTGAAGTACGGCTTAAGTGAACACCGACGGTGTATCACCGCTATACCCAGATAAGTCGTGATTAGTCCATTCCTTCAATGCATTCTTTCATTCCATCCATTCATGTATTCATTCCATTCAATCATATATGTGTTCCAAGATTTGTTCGTAATTCAACCGGATTGTGTTGTCCACTCTATGTTTGATTATTCTTGTATGTACTTGCCGAGTCTTCGACTCACCCTTGCTTTGTAGGTTTTAATTAGGTAATTGAGGAGAAGACAAGGTGATTTGGTGGGGTAGTTCGACACATCGCACTTCACTTTTATCCAATCGTAATAATTATTATTACCTTTCACCAAGCCAACTTGTTAAATAAATTTCAGATTTGTAATAATCCAACTTTGGTATTGCTTGACTGCTCGTGGTATTATATCTGCTTATCCATTCTTTTCCATGAATCGTGATCGCTTATTGTCATTCTTTAGAAATTATTGTTGATTGAATCAGATAATCCAAATTTTAATGCTATTCTTAGTAGTTTGATAGTTTTTGCGTGACATCTTGACTTCGAATAGCTGTGGTGTTACAGTTGGTATCGAGCGGGCTTTAGGTCCGTGGTTCATTCAAACATATTAAATTGACACATCGTGCACATTAGAGGGGTTGGTAAACCGTTGCTTCCGTGATTTCAATTGTGGTGACTCGAGTATTGAGTCGTTGTTAAATTGTGTTGTGCTATGATGTGTTAAACCATGATATGATGTGATAACCTCTATCTATGAAATTATTCTATGATCGCATGAGATGATCCGATATAAATATATATATTCATAATTGATTGCATTAGTTATGCGCTTCGCTAGCGGGCGTTGATCATTTGAGTTCGTGGTTGATGTCCGAGTTTTGCCAAAGCTACACCACTATTTGTAGTATGATATTAGAGAACTTCTTACTCTGCTCTATAAGCTCAGATTGAGCATGAGCTCATTGATGAACTTGTTGCCTTTCTCGAACCGATATCCGTTTCTGGTTGTGGTTCCTAGCGTTCGTGAATTCTTTTGAAATTGGGGTTTTAATGAAGAAGGCAAGCTCCAGCAGCTTCTCGATTCGTTCTTTGAAACAAATATTGCCCTTTCGACTATTGTGATATTTCGCTCCACGTGAGCATAGTTCAAATGCAAGATTCCTCTTTCACAAAAGACTTGTTTTACCCTCGTTGGGGAAATTTAACTCATTCGCTCGCTTGGAATCTCGGTATTGAAGACTTCTTTTGCAAGTTCTTTATCAAGTGTGTATTGATCTTGCATATTTCTCTTGGGTCGCTTTAGTACGTCGTCTCTTCCTTGATTTTCGAATTTGACAAATTCTTGTCCGGCATGCGATTGATGAATTTCTCTTGGGTTCATGATGTTGGTAGACGAGTTTAAATAGGCCTTTAATGGTACTCCAAAACATTATTGTTTTTCGATTGTCAAATTATTTTTACTACGAATGATCTTTGTAAATTGGCAACATTGATATTTTCATAGTTGTTCTTTCTTTCTCATTGGAAAAGAGCGACTCATTTACTCGCTTGATGGTTTGCCTAATGAGAATTCTTATTGCAAGATCGTTAACACGAAAGCATTGGCTCAATGTATTCCTTTTGGAACCTCTCGCTTGTTGAAATTTGATGCATCTCTTTTTCAAGAAAACGTTAAAACCCTTTTGGAGTGCTTGGTTATGCTTAAGTCGGGGTTGCACCCAAACAAAGATTGTGGGCTACGGGTTTCTATTAGACCCTATTTGTTTTTCAAAATAGTTTCTTGCCTTTCCGTCATGAGCTCTCATTGTCGCTTGTGAACATTATTCTTGACAAGATCGTTCTCTTTATGTTAGCCCTATCTCTCTTGTTGATAAGGGTAGCTCGGTTATCCATTTGATTCTGAGAATGAAAATTTCCTTTCACAAAGTTCATTGAAGAAAATTTCGACTATGTTCATTTCTTTGGAATATTTGGAGTGTTGGAGTTTAGAACCTCCCTTTGGAAAGAAAAGTATCAAATCCCTTTCTAGAGTTTTTAGAAAGGGTGTGACGCTTGTTCAACTTTGTGGTTTTCGCATCGCAATTCTTTTCTAGAATAAGTTGTTATTACAATTCCATTTGATGTCGAAAGTTTTTATGACCCGATTTGTCATGTTCCTTTAGAAGGTTTATTGACACGATCAAGAATGTGAGAGTAAGGTTGATTCTTTTATAGAGAAAGAAGTTTGACCACCTTTCTTGATGTTTCCAAAATGATTCAATTTCGAGTTTTGTGTTCATGACCTATTGGAGGTCCCATTAATTATGATAAACGAAGTTTGCCACGAAACGATTTGTTGCGAGTTATAATGGTTCTTCAAATGATACGAGCGCTTTGATCTTGAATGCTCGTTGTTCTTATCTCAAAGATCCGACATTCTCTTCTTGTGAGGCTCATGTTTTCAATTGTGGACTCCACCTAGATTCAATGAGTTCATTGCCTAAATTTTTCTCGCCTTTTCACTCAAAAGATTTCGAGTTTCAATCGTAATGCCGCTTTCTTATCGGTTGTTATTTGCTATTATCTTCGAGGAATGTGTTCCTCAACTGTGAACTCAATTTCGCTTTCTAAAGTCACCTTTATCGTAATATTTCTTATGGTTTCTTGCTCGCCGAATGAACAACGCTTTTTCGTGTGACGAAGCTTGTCCTTATTCGCCTCTTTCTTTTGAGAAAGACCCAAAAGTTTTGTTGCGTGGTTTTACAAAGCGCTTATTGGCAAATCGCTTGGTGGTGGTTAAGTTTTGGTAGTGGTGATATTTTGCTACCAAGTTATTGGAGGAGTAGAAGAATGTGAAATTGATTTGATCTCAGATTCTTGAGGAAAAAATATTGATTCACATGGAATGTTTGGCTTCAAGTAAGTCCGAAAAGTGTTACTACCGATTAACACCGTATAGTGAAATTCGAACTTCAATTCAGATTGAAAGGTTGGTGATTATCTGAGGTATGGAAACCTTGATTGAATTTATAGAGTAACGCAATTGGATAGCATTGCGAGATGGTGTGGGTGATTTCGATGATGTTAATGAGTGCGTATGTTAGAATGGTGGTAATGTTGAGATTTAATTCGATGATTTCACTATCGCTATAAGAGCAACTGTTGTAGAGGCTTTGAAGTTAAACTGGGCCTTGCATTTGTTTATGCTAGGACCCTTTTGAAGCAAAGACATTAACATGCGATCGACGATTCCGAGTTGTTCTTGAAAATTTGAGGTGATGTGATTGTGTGGTATCTATCCCGTGGCGCTTTGGGTGCCTTTAATCAAATTAAGGTTGAATAGTAGAACGAGATGTCTAGAGCAATCAAAAAAATTCAATGGAGTCTCTCCACCATGGTGTGGATGATGTATTTCAGTTTGAGTATAATTTGATAATGTTCAATTAAGAGGTTTAATCTCTTGAGGTATGCGATGAATTAATTCCAATATTGAGAGAAGTTTTACTCTCAAGAGAGAAGCGGAAGAAAGGATGTTTCTCGGAAAATGATGCTTCCTTGCTTCTCGCTTGGGTTTTGGGTCGTTGATAAGTGTTTTTCAGACTTTGAGTTGGGGTCAGTGTTGGCATGATCTGAATCTTTCGATTCAATGAGTAAAAGAAATATTTGATTTGAGTATTCAAGCAAATTTCTTTGGTTTTCGTGGTGTTCTTTCGCAAATTGATTCATTGGAAGTGGAATTGCTTTATCGATGAATAGTCACATTTGAGATTTAACCTTTTGGTGAAGAGTTAACATTGCGTGGTTGCGATGAGAACTCTCTTTTTCGCTTGGATTCTCTTCATTTCCTAAGTAGAGAAGAAATTAAGAAGTTGGCTTATCGCTTGACCGTCACGGTACATACACGGCACGCAACGAAGGTGCGTGGCTTTGGTGCCGAGAGCAGCAGGACCATTCAAAGTTTGAGATTGTTAAACACGTTGACCATCGAGTAAGGTCTTACCTTCGATCCTCTTCGATGAGTGTACCTAGAAAGTTCAAGTTGATTGTTAGGTCAGACGTCGCTTCACATCTTTGCTTTGTGGTTTCTCTATTCCGAGAGAGAGGCTACTTGGGAGATAGAGTCTCGCATGCGCGAGTAGTATCCGCACTCCGCTTGTTTCGGGACATGTTAAATCCGCTGAATTCAACTCCTTGGAAATTCGCTCGTATTAGTTGCTTGCTAGAATTCGAGGTCGAATTCCATTAAGGGGGTAGAATGTAATACCTCAAGGTGATTCGCTTATTAGAAAAGTTTTAAGAGGAGCTAATCGAAAAACCGTAATCATCTTTTCACCGGGGTTTTTCGTGATTTCACGGCAACTGGGCCTGGGTCACGACCCAGGAGGGGCCCATGTGGTGGCTGGCCATAAGAGGGGGGGTTCCCACCCCCAAACCCTAAACTCCACATTTCTCTCCCCCCCCTTTGGAGCCGCCGCCCCCATTCCCCTTGCTGTGCACCGCCTTGTACGTCGATTTTGGGTAATATGTGTTTGTTTTCTGTCCTGTCCATCTCTTAGAAAGTTGTAGGTATTGTTCTTAGCTTTCCACAGCCACCGCGATCACGTGATTACGCCTTACGGTTTAGGAGATATGATTTTTTTTAGTGCGCGCTGTTCTGTCTGTCTGACGAGAAAGATCTGTCGGCTTGATCATAGGTTTTGATTTAGGTAGAGGTATTTCCAGAACCTCCACCCAAATAAGTTATTGTAGCCCTTTAAATTATCTTTCAAAGATGATAAATATCATCTCCATTGGATCTGTATAATGAAAGTTATGATATTTTCTTTACCACTATTCTGAATTTTGGGAAGATAATTGTTAGTGTTTTCATCTATTGTTTAGACTACTGTAGAGGCCGAATCTGGGGTTTTTCCCTTCTAGAGTTTTATTCCTGGGAACGTTAGCTTTCTTTTGGCACCGAGATCAGGAAAATACGATCTGTAGTTTGGGATATATGAATTTTTTATTATGAACTGTCCGGTCTGTCTGAAAACTGAGGTCTGTAGGTTTGTCCCTCGGTTTTGTTCAAATTAGGGGCCGAATCAGAACCTTCACCCCACTAAGTTATTTTAGCCCTTAAAATTATCTTTCCAAGCTGATAAGAATCATTCTCATTGGATCAATAGGTTGAAAGTTACGCCGTTTTCTTTATCTCCGATCCGTATTCGGATGACGAGATGGGTTGTGTTTAGCTGTTAATTAGCCCTCTGTTTTGGCCGAATCAGGGGATTCCGCCAACTAATGTTTTGTATCCTGGTCTGTTAAGATTCAGTGAGCACTGGTTTCAGGTCTTTTGGAGTTACAGATAATTAATGGTGATTTTTCTAGTATCGCTGTCAGTTTAGCGGTAATCGGGCTGTTTGGTAAACTTGGTAAAATTGATCCCGTTGTTTGGGTGGGAGAGATAGAGGGGATGGAAGGGCTCTTGTAGCAATGTCATACCTTGTTATTCTTATTTCGATTATACATTTGTGTAGGCGATGAGACGGTGAGTGGAGGGGCATCTTCGTGTCCTCCTATTACGTCACATCGCGGAAGGCAAGTACCCTATGCTGTTTGGTGATGTTTCCAATTGTTTGCTTGATGTTGGGATGAATTGTGAATGCCTTTTTCTATCCATCCTGATGTTTATTTCATTTCAAGAAGATGATTCCTTTGATTAAAGAATTAGCATTCATTTCAGTTGTTGCATTCCATTACATGCAACTAACTTGTGTGGCATCCTTGATATATTATGTTGTGTGGGAATGCATACTCATACTTGTTTACACATGTTGTTGAATGCCATGTGTCTTTTCCACTAATGTGTGTTATTCATTCATACCATGAGAAATCATCATATTCATTCATAAAATTCATTATGACCACTAAGTGGATTCTTTTGGTAAGTCCCATCAATTCCAAAGACGGCATTTGAAAGACCCATCAATTCCAAAGATGAGCATTTGAAAACCCACCATTCCAATGTGGGTAGTGTTGACCACCATTCCAATGTGGCAACTTGGACACCCGTATGAAACGTTCTTCATACGGTGATTGGGTCCCCGTACTTTGTGAAGTACGGGCTTAAGTGAACACCGACGGTGTATCACCGCTATACCTGAGATAAGTCGTGATTAGTCCATTCCTTCAATGCATTCTTTCATTCCATCCATTCATGTATTCATTCCATTCAATCATATATGTGTTCCAAGATTTGTTTGTAATTCAACCGGATTGTGTTGTCCACTCTATGTTTGATTATTCTTGTTTGTACTTGCTTTAGTCTTCGACTCACCCTTGCTTTGTATGTTTTAATTAGGTAATTGAGGAGAAGACAAGGTGATTTGGTGGGGTAGTTCGCACATCGCACTTCACTTTTATCCAATCGTAATAATTATTATTACCTTTCGTCAAGCCAACTTGTTAAATAAATTTCGATTTGTAATAATCCAACTTTGGTATTGCTTGACTGCTCGTGGTATTATATCCGCTTATCCATTCTTTCCATGAATCTGTGATCGCTTATTGTCATTCTTTAGAAATTATTGTTGATTGAATCTGTATAATCCAGCTTTAATGCTATTCTTAGTAGTTTGATAGTTTTGCGTGACATCTTGGCTTCCGAATAGCCAGGGTGTTACAAATAGGATGATGAGCGTTCGGATGATGATGTTGTCCCTAATGCGTCTGTGCATGATGCTTGGAATATACATAACCCAGGGGCCATGGTTGTGAGTGGTGGCCATGATTCCCGATGGGAGTATGGGCAGAATGTGGTGTGTTAATGCCATGTTGACATATAAGACAGCTCTTCGGGATGCTATCAAATTATGGGCCATGTAAATGCAGAGGTAGTTTAAGGTTATCAAATCAAACAAAGAGCAGTACACTGTGAAGTGTGAGAAAGATGGGTGTCTTTGGCGTGTTCACGCCTACAAGTTGAAGTATGGAATGCACTGGATCGCGTCGAAGGTGGAGGACCACTCGTGTGTTATGAGCAATATACTGCCAAAGTACTGCAACCTGACTTCTTCTTTTATTGCAAATGTCATGTACGGGGAGATTGTGGAGAATGACATGGAAGCGAAATACATCATGTTGGCCATTGAGCAGAAGTACAAGTAGAAGATCAACTATGCGAAGGTGTGGAGGGCGAAACAGAAGGCAATAGAGAGAAGGTTTGACATGTTTGAGTCGGCCTATGACAATCTCCCTCGACTACTTAAGATGCTAAGGGACAAAAACCCATAACATACATCGTCATGAAGGATAAGGTTTCAAAACAATCGGAGGGGTACATGGTAATGCAATGTTCTTTCCTTGCAATTGGTGCTTGCGTTGATGCCTTCCGTTACTATCGCTCGTTGATGTGCGTGAATGAAACATTCTTGACCAGGAAGTACAAGGAGCAGATCTTGACGGCGATCATGGTGAAGGCCTGGACGATCTTGGCGCCCCTTGGCTATTTGTGTGTGTGTGTGAGAGAGAGAGAGAGAGAGAGTTGTTGGGAGGAAGAAGAAGAAGTGATTATTTGGAATTGGGAATTTTGTGGGGTTTTTGTGGATTTCAAATTCGATCTAATGACTAAGGTCACTTGTGGCTTGATCCAATGGTGGAGAAGTTTGTGGGTTATGTTGGTTGGATCTTCTGTGGTTGACATGTCCATTCATGTGCGTGATACTGTGGTAACTTGCCACATGAGTGGATTTGCCACGTGGGAAGCCAACATAGCACACAAACCAACTTGGTTTATGTTTTAAACTTGATTTGATCTTGTACTGCAAGTACAAGGGCTATTTACCCAGTTTTATAGTATATGGTTGAAACTGGGCTATCTAACGTTTGGATTAGGTGGATGACGCGTGGGGCCGGTTGTCATGGACACACGTACATCGACAAGGTAGCTTCCACGGGCATGACGTGGTGGCAATGCTAGTCGGCGAGTTGGCTACCACGCATTGCCGACGAGGCTAACACGCCATGCGTGGTGAGGTGGTGCCGATGGGGCGATAACGTGGCTCCGCGTGGCACCAATGAGGACGTCGGCCGGGCCCAATGGCTCACCGGTTCTAGGGGTCACGGCGGCGCAAGTGGTGGGGTGAACGTGGAGAGGAGGCAAAGACGAACACGATGATACGGTCAACATTGCCGGCGGAGACCTTCAGCAAGCGATGGCGTGACAGAAGCGGTGGCACGATCTCGACAATGGTGGTGGGGTGGTTCCGGGGAACACCGTGGTGGGGAAGATGGACGACAGAGTCTCACCGGCTCGGCGAAATCGGACGGTGAAGGCCATTGGCCTAAGATGACAGAGATGTCTTTGATCTCTGCACGCGATGATAGAAACTTGTAATCGAGAGATAGAAAAGATAGATCAGGAGCTGGAACACTAGGTGATGTGAGAGGATTAACAAGAAACTCACCGAGGTGACGGGGAACGCAAAGACAAAGTTTCGTCCACCACGGGCATGACCAAAGATGGGGAAGACAAAGATGGCGTCGACGATGTGGTGTTCGGGGCTCTGTCTGGTGGGCACAATTGGTGGAAGATGACAAGACAATGCAGGTGGCGAAGGGACTCGGACCGAGGAATGACGACGGAGCAGAACGGGCGTAGCAAGGCACTGCTGGACTTGAAGAACAATGCCGGGGTGACAGTGCATGGCTGCATCTTCGACAACGATGGCTAGGGCATAAAGGTGGTTGAACGGGGGATGGGCAACACAAGGATGGTTGGGGCTTTAAATAGCCTTAGGAGCGTGGGTGGCACAGAAGCCAACGATGGTGGCGTGACACCATCCGCAGCAGTACACGTAGCTGCAGCTGATCGCTGTAGGTCCAGGTGAAGAGCGGTGTGGGCTAACAGCTCTAGGGTTTGGCGCGAGACCGAATGGCAGGGTGGGTCGAGAGAAGGAGGTGGGCCGGGGTGATAGGAGATGGGCCGAGTCGATTCGGCCCATGAAGAAAATGAAATTTGATATTGATTTTTGAATATAAGAAATGGCTAAAAATTCAAATGAGCTCAAATAAATATCAAACAAACTCGGGAAAATCCAAGAAAATTTAGGAAAATACCTTGGATCACAAGGAACTCAAATAAAATTGTTTTTGATATAATTGAAGTTTACATTTATCATATTAAATTGTTTTAACTTCAGAAATTCCCAATTAAGCTTTATTAATTCAAAGAAAATTGGTAAAATTTTTCGGGGACCTAAACTACACAATTCTTTTTTGAAAGCTCAAAATTTGTTACAGTTGACCAACAACACTCAAATATTGTTGGACCGAAAAGGCAACTAGAGGGGGGTGAATAGGAGCACGCTCACTTTTTCACAAATAATGAATTCAACATAAATTTCACTCCAGTAGCTATGGAAGCTATGAAGATCAGTATATCAGTACAGTGGAAGACTAATATTGAATCCAATATAAACCCCTAAGCAATATGATAAAATCAACAAAGATTAAAGCAAATCAATGCATCGCGGTTGGACATTGGTCACGGGTGATCGGACCGATTGCTCGGCGGTTTGACCGTGGCCTTGGGCTGGTCGATCACCGCCTCCAAAATGATCAAAACGACCGATGACGAAGTTGCCAATAGATGAAACTTTTGATCTACAACTCCAAACTTGATGAAACTTGGAACACGCCTTCTCTATGATATCAGGAACCTATTCCAATTGAAGATTATGATAATTCTTGGAAGAATAGCGATATTTTTCGGTTTGATTGAAGAAGGGTTCAAAACCGGGTCAAAACGAAAACTTGATCCAAGATCTTGCTCGTGGGTGATTGATGATCAAGATGCTCCTAGGTATGTTCCCACATGTCACAGCAAGCTAAATCACGTGGAGAATTCAATCAAAACTCATGGATCAAAGAAAGACCCAAAATCATCAAATATAGATAAAGAACGCAATGAGATAAAACATTGATCAAACTTTCCTTTGATTGATTGATATGATATGGGCTTACAGCCTCTCCATCAATGGAGGACAATGCTCAATCCAATAGCATAAAAATCACATCAAACTATCAAGAACCCTAGCCTCCACAAAAGCTCTCTCTAAGAAAATTAGGGTTTATAAAAATAGCAATGAGACGAAGAGGAGGTGCAACCACCTCCCTCTCCTATTTATAGTGGATGCTTAGACCTTCTAGAGTTTGACTTAATTGGGCTCCCGTTAAGGCCCAAAACAAACAGGACACTTACGTACGTATTTTAATGCGCCGTCTTTATCTCCCCTTGACCTAACTAGCTACACCTTGCGCCATCTTGCACCTCGGATTAGCCAATAGGTCACCCTTGTCCATCTTGCACCACACTTGAGTACATTGACCTCACCCGGCATCGTCGATCGTTATGGACCTCAGCTCTCCAAGCCTAGTCCCGATCATCCTCGCGCTGACCGTCGTTGACCACCAAGCAACCTCGCACAACAATAGACAAGTATATCAAATTGGGAACAAGTTCTTCACAACTTGACCCATGTTAGTCAAAATAAGCATCATGCAACATATATGCTCAAACTCATGACTTTGACCTAACAATCAATATCTCCGCCACGACGGCGATTTAACCAAGTGAAAACCGGTCAAACCGCCCACCGCCTGGCCAAACCGCCAAGAATGACATAGCCAGATTTCCTCTCGAAAACCAAACCCACCGGAATTTTCAAACCAATAGAACTTTTGACTGGAGACTCCATAAATTATGGGACCAAGTGCAATAGAATCTCCTCTCTTACCTACACCTCTATTTTTGGCTCAGATCAATCTAACACTTTCTCGACATTGTCGGTCCGACCGCCACGCGAGACAAGAAGGAGTGGGACATGTCGATGAATTTCAATGTGTGCATGTGAAAATAAGTGGGCGACAATGATTTGGGCAATTACTAAGAAGTGTGGGCATGGATACGTTCGTGAGTCATGTGTCACAGGCTCATTTTCATAAAATGGGATTTATATGCATCTCATAAGTATTTCATATCATTTATGGAGCATGTGCATAAATTATGAATTTGAAAATTTTCAACTTTGTTAGACCTGTAGATCGTCGAAAAGTCCATGTGGACCGATCGAGACTTTGTGATGATGAATAATTGATGCTTGGGTTGTATTGACATTTGCAGTTGTGAAAATTTCAGTTGCTGGCTTTCAGTGTGAATGGTCGGATCGTGCTTTGTATCGGATGGTCTAATTGGTGATACTCGATGATCCTTTCGACTGGACTCAGAGTACTATAGCTACGAGTACTGTAGCTTCGAGTACCGAGTAATACAGTTCAGAGTACTATAGCTCCGAGTACTGAGTATTAGTTTTTCGAGTACCGAGTGGTTGAGTTCCGAGTAATGTACTCAATCGTAAGTTGAGATGTGTATCGAGTACGAAGAGCATTCGGAGTTGCATGGTTGATGGTCGAAGATACAGTGACTGGTCGATGGTCGAAGCTACAGTGACTGGTCGATAGTCGTGGGCTTTGTGGTCGATAGTCGTAGGCTTCGTGATCGATAGTCGTGGGCTTCGTGGTCGGTAGTCGTGGGCTTCATGGTCAGTAGTCGTAGGCTTCGTGATCGGTAGTCGTGGGCTTCGTTCTTAGTGTTTGTAGGCATCTAGTAAGTGGTCGTACGCCTCTGGTAAGTGGTCGTAGGCTTCGAGTGCTTCAATACTTGTTTTCTTCGAGTACCTTGAGTACTCATGTCTGGTTGACCAGTGATATGACCGGCGTGTACACAGCGGTACGACCGGTTTTACAGAGTCGTCACGATTTGTGTTCTGAGAGTTAGAATTTATGGTCGTGGATGATCTGACTCGTGTTTGTTGATACATGTGAGTGTGATATGCGTGTGTAAACTGATATTGGTCAAGTTAGACAAGTTATGCTAGGAAAACTTTCTTTGATCTTTGCATGTGCAAGTTGAGCGTGGAGACGATCATGGTCGATGACGGACAAGATCGTGGATGTCACGAGGTGGTCGTGCCCACGCTAGGGCACATGCAGATCAAAGATGAATGCATGATGAGTGGTCGAAGCTACAAGAGGTGCCGTCTTGGAGGCTTCGACGCGTGAAGAGTTATGAAAGGCGTTTCATAACTGGAAGGTTTAGAGATATTACCGTAATTTGAGGGGTTTTGGTTCACTTGTTTCACAGAAGAGATAGGATTATGTGTTCGTGTTGATAAGAACACGGTTTAGGGCTCTAGCATATAAAAGGTCGAAGAGGTTAAGAGGAACGCGCGGTCGTGGGATGCTTTTCGGGGGGCTTTTGGTGACGGTGACTTTCAGCGAAGAGTTTTTCAGTGTTTTGTGCTAGGGTTTGAGGGGTGCCGTGAGAGCACTTTGTAGCCACAGAACATATTTGAGTAATAACAGATCATATCTATTTAAGAATGATTTGTCTGCTCTGCCGGTGTGTGATTCTAGATATTATGTTCGATTTGTTCTCTTTCATCGCCAATTGCTTGTTCTTCTGTTTTTGACAAGCTCTTGTGTTGATCAGTTTTCGACTAGTTTCTGCTTTGAATGGTCTTCGACTTGTTCTCGTCCATCGTCTTCGATCTGCTTTTGTTCTTTACAGTGCGTGAATCTTCCAAGTCAAAGGTTGGAAGAAATCTGATAGTCGAACTCTTTTGACTAGGTGGTCGTAACTCTCTCAACCAGGTCGAATTCCTCTTCGTCGATTACGTACTATTCAGGTCACCCGATTGTCGTCAACAAAATCGACTAGCAGAGCATATCAGAGCAGTTTCGACCACGACAACAAGGAGGCACCTCGTACGAGTACGTAGTATTCAGTGGTCGGATTGAATCTAGAATAGATTCTTTTCGGTAAGTTGAAAAAGAAGACACTACAATCATTCACCCCCCCCCCACCCCTCTGATTGTTGTATCCGATCCTACAAACTAAAAGAATAAATGTCATACTTGAACTCAAGTTCGAAAACAAATAGAAATAAATGCTTAAGATGATCTCTGGAAAATAATTTATTCAAATACCAAAATAATTATCATGAATAAATATGAATTTTCTCTCATTTTTGGAATTCAATTTAACCTTGAGAAAAATCCACACAATCTATAAATATCTACTGTAAATGAATTTAAATAAGTGAATAGATCATGTACAATAGTTTTAGAAAAATTATATGAGTTCTACTTTGTCCTGTGAATCCTCTACAAAATTTTAGATTTTTATAAATTTATTTGCTATTTTTAAACCTCTACAAAGTAGAGAATTTGAAATTTAAACTCAATCAACAGCTTTGACCGGACCCGAGCCCAACTGAACTATAGCGACTGAGCCCAACCATCTTGACTAGACCATGCTGCTTCACTCACTCGCACCCGACTCACCGCAGACCGACCAGGCTCAAGACTACGATCGACGGGCGGGACCCACTTGTCGACCATGTCTTTCCGGCCGCCGGCGAGCTCTAGCGCACCGTGTGAGCTGTCGCCGCATCCTCGCTCCTCTGTGCATGCAAACTCACGCCGTCCTGCCGCCGCCGTCGCCGCCCAAACCGGAGGCACCACGAGTTGACTCCGTCAACTTTTTCGTTGTAGAAGCCTCTCAAAACCCCAACTCTCTCCTCTTGGCCGCTCAAACGAGTCGGGCGATTCCTTTGCTTTCACTTGGGTACTTTCTCTGGTTCTTGCACCGTTCTTCTCCTTCTTCCATACCGTTTTCATCCTACTAATTTGAGCTCTTGACTTTGTCCGTAGTTCTCAGAACACATGCTTCTCTTTCGGCGACTCCAGAGCACGCCCGTTAGTGACCACTGTGCCATCTCTCACTCCGGTGAGTTCTATTCTTGTTTAAGTGCATCATCCTGTGTTCCTAGATATATGAAGTAGTTCCCCTCAATCAATCTTTCTTTTATCCATAGAGATTATCGGATTTTAGAGTTTCTCATTTTCCGACCGAAAACAGCGCTTTCGTCTCTATCTCCGGTGTGGTGGGTCACTCTTCGATTCCTCTCAGTGACATCATCTCCTATCATACCTAAGCTATCCTGATCACTCTTGGTCTTTCTTTTTCATCCGGTGATCATCTCCACGTGGAGCTCTCCTTGCCTTCGCACAGTCATCGTCGTCGGAGCAACACCGAGCTTCTCCGGTCATTTCCTTGGCTCCGGTAGGTTCCCTATGACCTAGTGATGCTTTTGCAAGCATTTATTTGCTTAAAGCATAGCCGAATCGTGCTAGCCACTTTCACCGTAGTTGCGCTT
Source organism: Hsuehochloa calcarea (assembly GCA_036346395.1). Classification (NCBI taxonomy): domain Eukaryota; kingdom Viridiplantae; phylum Streptophyta; class Magnoliopsida; order Poales; family Poaceae; genus Hsuehochloa; species Hsuehochloa calcarea. Next base: position 22,033,727 of record CM070594.1, read on the forward strand.
GCCAAGACTTCACCGTCATACTGCCGCTATGTACTGCAGCCACCATGCTCCGCCACCTAAGGATCGCAATGCTATTAGGAACCCATTTCTGCCTTTAGTTCGTGTGGCCATGGCCCACATCACCGGCGAGCTGCTGGGCAAGCTCACAGGAGTGAGCTACACTGTTCTCGGAACTCCCGACAACACTGTAGCTCCGTCGTTAACACAAATCTCGATCGATTTAGCATTAAGTAGTAATTATTGTTGGCAAAGCACGTGTTGACTTTCACTTATTTCCTTGAGGTTACACTGACGTGCGGGCCCACGCAGTTAAGTGCATAGTGATCCCAGGCCGTGAACCATGGACCAGGCCTATGACATGTGGACCCCACATATCAGTAGGTATATTCTGAAATTAAAATAAAAAAGAAAAATATTGTGCAGCGGGTCCCACATGTAAGCGACATAGGCTAGGTTCACATAGGTGTAAAAAGTTTTTAAATACATTTTGAAATTCTGAAATGAATTAATTTTACACTAAAAATGGTATAAACTTTAAAAATTCATAAGTGATTCATTTTAACTCCAAATTGAGTAAAACAAATTTTGTTAGTTTTAATTTCTGCTATACTTTAATTTGGAATAGGTTTTGAGCATATTAATGTTATAAAAAAAATTGATATTTAAAATATTTGAACACTAATGACTTTAACCTAGAAAAAATTATAGAAAATCGAAATGAATTAAAATTTTCACCTAAATTTGTATTAAATCATCATCTCTCTACTGTGATTATCTCATGCATTTTTGAGCATTTTGAATTTTCTCAGTTTTCTCGGTGTTTATTTGATAACATGTTTTCTTTAGAATCCAAGCTGATCGAGGCCAGTGATTATCCATCCGAGACTGGACAATTGGCATATCAGCAAGGTGCAAGCATCAATTTTTATATTTATTTTTGCATACATGTTGATCCTGATTTCCACTTTAGTTATTTTAAAATGCAAATATTACTTATGCAAGCATGCTAATTTTGAGTATGGATATTTTGTGAAGTCTAGTTAGCTATATCCCAATTCTTGGAGGTTATCCTTGAATACTCCCTTACAACTATGCCTAAGTTAGCTGACTTGTGATATTACTTATCCACTTATATAAAATTCTTACCCATGCAAGTCAGTAGATGTGTTAGTTCGGTTGATGGGGTTATCTCGTCAATCGTAGGAGACACTGAACACTATATATTTATGCTTTTGGTTCAGATCTTCGAATATGATTTTTGAGTCTAAATTTTATTCTTTTTAAATGGATTTAGATCTAGACAAGTGGCTAGTAGTGAGGGTGCCATCATGCACAAGAATTGGGTGTTGTGAAAAGACTTGTCCAGGATCGTTAAGGATCGAATTTTGGGTCATCACCCAAGTACTACACGCATTTCCACACGCGGGTTGGAAGACACTTGGTCAAGTAAGGGAGTGTCATATTGATTTGAAACACAGGTGGTGTGAGGGCATGGGACTGTGAAATCCTATGTTTCGTAGGAACCCAATGTAAGAATGTAATGTACAAGTGAGCACTATTTTTATTTTGATGTTGGGGGATTTACCCACATGCTAACTTTCTTACATTGGCCACTCCAACACAACTTGCATGCTCGATTGGTTAGCAAAGGTATAGCTAGCATTGCGGGATTTCATCGTGCATGGGTGATTCAATTCAATATGATTTTCTTCTTTGAAAAATACCGAAGTCTTGATTTCCTACCAAAGACACCAAAGGAAGTGTGTCATTATCCGGAGGCTTACAGGCTGATTAGGTCATGTGGGTAAATATGTACTCCCCTGCAGGGTTATAAAGTATTCGAATAGTCGTGTCCACGGCTATGGACAACACTTGGTTCTTGACTGGCATCATTGTTAGACTCTAAACTAAAACTTGATATGGAAACAATTGGTATCGGCATGACTGGTTCGTCATGTGGTTTGGTTTATCAAAGTGGAATTCCACTTGGATATTGGTTGATCTATGTTTATATCTATGTCATTTAACTTCTTTTGATAAAAAGTGTGTTGCTAAATTGCCTTTTTAAACTAGAATGTGTAGATTAAGAATTGTTGCTTTTATGCAAAACTAGAGCCACTATAACCTCTCATTTGATCAACCACTAGTATGTATAAATTTTTTTATGTAAGTCTTGCAAGTGCAACTTTGTACTTTAACGGATTGTCCATTTGTTCAGATGAGGAAGACTATACTCTAGATCACTTCGTTAGCGCCGATCTTGGCGATGCTAACGAATAGCACTGTCTCTGGCCTCCAATCGGTTGCCTTTGGGAAGGGCACACCTTTGCTGGAATTTTTGCTCATGACACTTTATTTTCCATTGCGTACTGTGGTTAATATTTAAACTTGGTTGGTCGGCCGCTTGTGTAACTTATGGACATAAGCTCTTATCTCATATGACACTTTGTAATATATTTGTATCCCTTGTGTATGACTGTGATCAATGTTGATTGAGATATGTGTGTTTTAGCCTTTGATCCTTGAGAGCTAACACGGGACACATATCCGAAGATTTAAAATACTAGTATGGTCTCGGACTGCTATGGATCGGCTTGGTGCATACACCTTCGTGTGGTATGCGGGTCGATCATCTAGTTATGGTCAACCGAGTCTGCATATTTACTTGGATTAAATTGGATTTCAGATCTAGGAGACTTTATTTGCATATGACTTGAAGGACTATGGTCTTATATAAATAATTCGGGGTCTCCACATCATGGGGGGTGGCGAGGCGAGACCTTATCTTTGTTAAATTGAGTCTACATGTTGGTGCGTCTCGATGAGGAATTTTGGAGGGGTAGGAAATGCTAACCGCGCGTATAGGAGAAATAACATCAACCTGCTGCGCGGAGGTAAACTCTTTCTTTTATTAGTTAAGATGAGATAAATTTTGTCTGTAATAATCTTATCCATAATATAGCACGACAAACCATAATCTAAATAAGTTAGTTGGAGTGTAGTTACACCAACTCAAACTCAGCCTGTTTCATCGACCTTGAGATACGTAGTCTTACAAGTAAAGTGTGTTATTGCCAACCGTAGTATAGGCTATTGATGCGACACATTGTCTCTCTGACTGATGATATAAGTTTAATTCCCACAAATCATAAGTTGGATGGGTTATTCGTATAGATTTTCGACTTTAATTGTACAGGATTTGAACTTGTGACACGTGAGTTGTAAACCTCAATATGATTATACTAGCCAATTACCCTGACTAGCCGTGTTATCGCAAAGCAATTATATATTTTGGACAACACAAGAAATATTTCGTAGATTAATGATTGTACTAGCTAATGGGTTCTATCGGCAGCAACTAGTAGAAGTCAAGCTCAATCTTACATTCCACCGTAGAAGAAATGTCTCGCAGATTTAATGATAGGTACTAGCCAGTGGGTTCTGTCGCAAGCAAAACTTGGAAAAATTATTCGTCTAAGAAACAGCATATCCGGTTTTAAGCGTAGACGTTAGCTCTTTGGGGAGCCACTGTGATTAGGGCAACTAATTATTATTAACCGCTTCATTAGCCTTAATTGGCACCCTTCTCCTCGTCGTCGTTATCAAGCAGACGCGGCGAAGCAAAAACCAAACCAAACCAAACCAGCCCAATGCCCCGATGCCTACGCCTGCGCGGCGGGGAAGAAACCGAAGGGGGGTATTTGCACTTTAGCCCCTAGAAAAACCTTGGAGTCATAGGGAGCCCCTCGCGGCGTCGAGATCCAGGGGGTGAGGGCACTGAGGGGTGAGTATCCATGGGGACGGCGACGATGGCGACTGCGGTGGGCGCGGTCATGGTGCTCTACTTCGTGCTGAGCCGGCGGCTGGCCCATAAGGACGCTGCCGGTGGCGGAGGCGGAGGGGGGAAGCGACGGAGGGGGCGCGCGGCGCGGCGGCCGGCGCAGCCGCCGGTGACGTGGTTCGAGGCAGTGGGCACGCTCGCGGAGACGCTGCGGTTCACCTACTCGGAGACGCTCGGGAAGTGGCCCATCGGGGACCTCGCCTTCGGGATCAAGTACCTCATGCGCCGCCAGGTGAGAGAGCCTTCGCTTGTGTTTGCTGCTCGGATCCGAGAGAAATACCGCGGCTTCGTTTCGGATGCATTTCGAGATAAATGTGTTTTGGATCTGAAATGCGAGTTCTTTTTGTTCGAATTGCGTCTCCGAACCTGCGTGCTGCGTTGCTGTTAGTATGCAGGTTTGGGGGTAGAAGCTTTGAGAGATTGATCGGAAGTAGAGAGTCGCGTGCTTAAAATTGGGTGAATTCGGTGCTGATTGGTCTCTATACCGAATAAAAATCGCAACTTTGGAGGTTCGGAGCTGGTGGGTTTTGTGCAGGAACGAGGGCTAGTTCTAGTGTTATGCAGTACAGCAGTAGGTGATCGATATGTTAAGGTTGAGGTGGTTTTTGTTTTGCTGGTGAATCTTTGTCTCTGGCGAGTCCACGGCTGGGAGCATTATACTTGTGCTCATATGGATGGTTTGCTGAAGAGGAGATTGTTATGGCTTATGACTGTGAGATAACCTTTTATTTGAGGGATGCAGAGCTGAATATAACCTTTTATTTGAGGGATGCAGAGCTGATTTACTATTCACAACTCAACAAAGGAAATCAGAGCTTATGTACTATTCTTTTTTGTGTATTCTGTGGCAACTACTGATTCTTGAATGCAATTTTAGTAGTACCTTGGTAGATCATAAAAGCCTTCGGTGTGTGTTTGTAACTAATCGTTGATTGTAATCTTGGTGTTACTTTTCAGGGAAATTTACATGTCGCCAGTGTATATGCTGGAAGCAATTGCATTGAACTGAAAGGACCTGAAATCATGGAAGAACTGATTGTTCTGCGACGTTTGATCGACTTGTGCTTTCTTTTCTCTAAGAAACCATTTCCAGTGTTCCTGGATTTGGCTGGATTTTCCCAAGAGGATGTTCTCATTGAGGAACCTAAGGCGGGGGTGAGTAAGTATTGGTAGCAATTTTTGTTTTCTCTTAATTTAATAAGGTATGATTAGTTTCTAGTGGTTATAGAACTATAACTGCCTGGTATTTTTCGCAATTCCTGCCTTCCATTCTGTTCTTGCAGATTTTGAAGCCTGCTCTTACAATTCTGCGTGATGAGTGCACCAAATCCTTTCTTGTTTTGATTCGAGGGACTCATAGCATGAAAGACACTCTGACTGCTGCTACTGGTGCTGTAGTACCATTTCACCACTCACTATTAGATGAAGGTGGTGTCAGCAAGTTAGTGTTAGGATATGCGCACTGTGGGATGGTTGCGGCAGCCCGCTGGATTGCAAGAGGTATAACACCATGCCTCCGTCAAGGAGTCAGTCAATGCCCAGACTACCAAATCAAGGTGCGTGCTTATTTTTGGTTTATGGTTACAAAGCTCAAGTGATACTTAGTTGGATCCTACCTTAGTCCTTAGAGTATTGTTTGGCTCGTGAAATTGTTTTAGCTCATGATTTTTTTGTTTGGTCCTCTAGTCAATTTACTACGTTGCTTCCCTCAGGAAAAAGAGGAAATTCCTTATTTGTCACTGAAAGTTGGCTCAATCCCTCTTACGCCATCGAAAAAATGCTCATCCCTTCATTGCCATTGGATCTCAACTTTCATCCGTTATTTGCCATTGCAGTCAACTCCGTTAGGAGCTACCGTTAACCCCAAAAACTTGTTAAATTTTTATCAAAATGTCTAACGTAACTGAGACATCTTCTTCCTCCTCTCTTCTTCAACCCTCTCTCTCTCTCTCTCTCTAGAGAGCCCCAACCTCATTCCACCGTCCTACCGTGGCCTTCTCCCTCCATCCGCTGGTGCTGCCGATCCCCACCTCCCACCGCCTCCTCCTCCACCCGACGGCGACCTCCTCCCTCCAACCGCCGGTGCCATGGCATCCCGCCTCCCACCGCCAGCCTCCTTCTTCTCCTGTCGGCCTCCTCCCTCCACCCGCCGGCCTCCTTCCCTTGTCCCGCCACCAGCCTCCTCCCCTCCAACTATCGGTGCCATCTGCATCCCCACCTCCCACCGCCGGCCTCCTCCCTCCACCCGCCGGCCGCCCTGGGAACACTGGGCAGAGGAGATCCGGACCCAGGAAGGGCACCTACACCATGCGGAAGAGGCTGTGCGCTGCCGAGGATGAAGGGGGCGGCATGGGGAAGGACGTGGGTGGCAGGGAGGCGAGTGGCTAGGAGTGGGCAGCCGTGGCGGGAGCTCAAGTGTGTGCAACCGTGGTGTGAGCAGGTGACCATGTAGGGCATGGTGGCGGTGCTGCTGTCGTCGGCCGGCCTCCCTTCAAGAGACGAGCTACTTGGTGCCTTGGGCCCTCGTTGGCTGGAGAAAAAAGAGAAAGAGGAAGGCATGGAGGAGGAAGAATATGGGCAGAATAGTATTTTCGCGCAACATTTAATAGTCAACTCACTGGGGACCGACGGGGGTGGCAAATAAAAGATGAAAGTTGAGATCCAATGACAATGAAAGGATGAGCATTTTTTCGATACATAAGAGGGATCGTGCCAACTTTCTATGGCAAATAAGGAATTTCCTCGAGAAAAAAAAAAGCTATATTGTTTCTATGCTAGCAATAAAAGGCTCTAGAAGCAAAATATTTATCATGGATATCCAGTTACCATACCAATTAACTTGAACCTGGTGATCCAAATCAAAAAACAATTTCTCTGGATAAGAAGCATACACATTTTTCGGTCGATAGGAGAATTGCAAAATTCAAATTTTCATACTTGGTTATGGTCATATGATCGTTAGGATATAGTATGGATGATGGAAGTTGTCTCGTCGTTTTGTTTCAATCATACATCCTCTACTATTTTTGTTTTTTTAATAGCTGAAGTTTGTCTGTTAGATTGTTGGTCATTCATTGGGTGGTGGTACTGCTGCATTACTGACCTACATCCTGAGAGAACACAAAGAGTTCTCTTCAACAATTTGTGTTGCCTTTGCACCAGGTATATCACCATTGTTTGGTATGCATTAAGTTGAGTTGAGGATTTTTGTTACAGTTGATTTTTTGTTGCCAGCTTCATGCATGACATGGGAGTTAGCAGAATCAGGCAAGCACTTTGTGACTACTATTGTCAATGGTGCTGATCTGGTTCCTACAGTATCAACTGCATCTATTGATGATCTACGTTCTGAGGTAGCTCCATTTTTATGATGTGCTATTTATCCCCTATTTATCCGCCTGCTGATGTGTATCCTTTAGTAATGTTATTTTTCCGGGGGAAAATGTAATTCCTTTGTTATATTTATGGTCCATTTGAATGCACAGTTTACATGGGTAGAATACTATTACAATGCCATGGTTTCCTTTTTTTTCAAAATTTAGAAGCAACGAATTTTATTGCCTCTAATCCTCCTGTTTTATCCCTCATCCAGGTAACAGCATCTTCGTGGTTGAATGATTTAAGGGATCAGATACAGCAGACCCGTTTCCTAAATGTTGTTTACCGGTCTGCTACTGCTTTTGGAACTCGCCTGCAATCTTTCTCTGGTGCCAGAGATAGGGTTGCAGGTGCTGGGGCACTGCTACGTCCTGTTTCAAGCAAAACCCAGGTAAAATATTTAAACCAAAAGCTTGTAAACTGTAATATGTAGATGAATTATATTTTGTACCGCATAATGTTGTGTTGCTTAGTGGGAATGTGTTAGGACCTACTGTGTTGTTTGCACCTTACTGGTTTCCTATTGTCAGGTTAAGCATTCTCTGTTGAACAATATGAAGTTTGATATGGCTGTTTGACTGTTTCAACTAACCATCTGAAAGTGCTGAAGGATACCATACAAATGCTCAGTGCATGAAAGATGTGCATTCTGTCATTATCCATCAAACCCAAAGAATTATTGCAAATTTGCAACATTCCTGATAAAGATTTCCATGCAGGTTGTGATGAAACAAGCACAGAATGTTGCACAGGCTGTTGCTAGAAGTCGGTCAGCACTGTCTTCATGGTCATGCATGGGTGCACGCCGTAGAGGTGTAGTCGTAGTTGATGCAAGCCCTAAGGAGGAAATGACCGCAGAAACCCATGTTACATCTACAGTGGAATCAGAGTCCTTTGTTGTAGAACAACGCTGCACCAAGATCGTGGAGGAGTTGCAGTATACTGCAACTAGTGTTTCAGTTCATGAGGAAACAGAAGAAGAGACTCTTCTGAGTGAGCATGAAACCTCTAGGGAGCATTCAGAAGATGGAATAACCGAGGGCGAGTTGTGGTTTGAGTTCGAGAAGGACTTGGATCGGCAGGCTGAAGTGGAGGCACTGACCTGGGAAGAAGAGGCAGCTGCTGCCAAGGAAATAATGGAGGAGGAAAGTGCTGTCCTAAAAATGTAGAGGACAGGCAATCCTTTTCATCAGATAGCTTGAGAGGCAGCAGTTCTACCCCTGGTAGAATCATGCACATGGTTGCCATGCCTCCTTCAGATGCTGGTCCAGATGATCCAGTTGCTACTGATGAGTGCACTGTTGGAATTTATGAGACTCGAGAGATCTTTACAGTAAAATCCGACTATCGAATACCATGATCAATGACCATTACATGCCAATGTACAAGAAAATGATGGAAATATTGATTGAGAAGTTTGCGAACGACGACAACTTTTGTGCAGATACTACAGTAGAATAATATGGATGACTTATACATCATAAGTGTACAATAGTTTCATTTCTGTTTAGCCGTCATTAACCATTATCTGATATTACAATAGACAGGAGATATGCTGGTCCTGATCCGTCCAAACAGATTTTAGTTAGGACTGTGTGTAATATGTAAATGTAAAAGAAACTAGAATTAGTAATTTAACATCTTTTCAGTCATGTTCTTCCGGGTTTATAAAAATGTATATTCCTTTGGAATTTGAAAACGTAGTGTTTTTTAAAATAAAAAATAAAAATAAAAAACTAGCCTCGTAGTGCCATGTTAATTGTAAAAATAGCTCCTTTGACATTGAAATTTCCAAAGTAATCTCCTGAGCGTGGAAGTACGGGATGCGTGGTGCTTCCCGTGCTCGAGAGGGTATGGAACGGATCTACACAGCGCGGTAGGCCGAGCGGGCACTGAAGGATGCGGGCTCGGGTGCCGGAGAGCGTTAGTTCCCACGGGTCTAGTTACCTTCCTCGCCACGCCCATGACCGTTGCTGTTTTTTATTTGAGCAATGAGAATTTTTTATTACAAAAATAAATATCCAAAAAATAGGCTCTACGACAGATACCGGGGCATGCTCTTTTTGATTCACGTCGTCGCGTGCGGGTGGCGCAGGAGATGGCCTACCCCCGCCTGCTCACCGGCGTTCCGCGCCCAATTTTTTTAAAAAACAGTTCATGTAAATGCATCTTTTCAGAATTATTTAACTATTAGTTTTATAATTACATACGGCAAAAGAGCTTACAAGGTTATAACAATTCGAAATATTTTATCAACAAATAAATTTCAAATCACGCTCAGTTACTTGATCTGGAAAAGTTAAGTTCACCGAACGTTGCAACTGTCTTGTCGTGTAGGCCCCGTTTCCCAGAGGGGATCAGGGCCATCCAAAAATTGGCGCGCGAGCCCACCCGAAGTAGGAGCGGGACATCGCTCGCACCCTAAGCAAAACGTGTTCGGTTTGTGGGTGTCGGCGCGACACGTCAGTCTCTATACGATCATCAACGCGCCGCCTCTCACCCCCCGCAGGGACGGGTTAGGTCTTAACCTTCGCCCCCGCGCCTCTTATAGAGCCCCGACCACCCGGTGCCCCGCTCCGCTTCACGATGTGGTACTAAAATCCAACCAGTAGACAAACAGGCACCGGTGCGGCTCTGTGCTCTGGCACCCTCAAAGTCACTGTTAAATTAAAACGGGCCGGACAAACCTGAGCTTGGCCCACTATTAGATCTAGCTGAAGAGTTTGCTCAATTCGAGTTTTTTTTTTTATTTTTGAAACTTGCTCGATTTTAAGCTTTGATCCCTACTTTCTTCTGCAAATATACACTAGGCTAGCCTGCTGCATCCTACTACACTGTGTCGTGTTATAACTTTTAAAGATCATGGATTTAAGTGATAAATGAAATATATTTGGCTTCATAGTTAGCTAATTAGCTCCATTGTCGTGAGCAAAGTCGGGAGGCGAAATACCGAATATACATAGGCATGCTAATGGGTTGGATTAGAACGGGCGAAACAGGTTGGGTTTCAATTCGGATTAGCTTTGGATGGATGGATGGATGGAAACGGTTTGAGGTAGCTAATGGTTTGGTTTGGATTGGGTTTGCACCGAGAACGGGTTGAATTGATTTGGTTTGGATTAAGATTTTTCGGATTCGTACGGTTTAGACCTAATGGGCTGGAATGGGCCGGGTGAACCGGCTGCCGCCTTCAAGCACGGTGCACACCGTCACCATGCCGAGGAGGACGGAAAGGAGGGGTCCGGCGGCCTCTCCTTGCAGAGTTGCATGCGTCGAGGAGGGAGAGGAGGTGGTTCTTGAGCAGGAGATAGTTGGGTTGGTGGGCAGGAGCTAAACATCCCCTCTTTCCTAATATTGCAGTTTACTCAGAGAGCGGGGAGATTTGAGATTGTTTTTGTTTCACCAACTGGAGAGGAAATTAAGGCACGCCCTGGAGGCCCTGCATCATCTGAGTTTGATTGGGGAACTGGCAGATGTCTTTCCGCCCTTTGTTCCTTCGTTATTTCTAGATCTCTCTAGCTGTAATAGAAATGTCTATTGACTGGAGAATCTGGTCTGCTCCATCTAAAATGCTTTGTAAAACAGGTGATACTCCAAGGCGGTCTGCTCGTATCAGCAAGAAAGTCATGGCATTTGATAGCCCAGAAGGTGAGAAGATACCCAAACGCAGCAGGAACTAAACTGGCAGAAAAGGCGAGCAGGAGAAAAAGGAGGCCCCTGAAGCTGAAGAAGCCAAAGACGCAGAAACTGGCAAGGAGGCCACTAGTGAAGATGCTGCGAAGGGCACCGATGTGGAGAGGAAGGCTGCTGAAGAGGCGAAAGAGGCTCCTGCTGAAAACGCAGAGAAGACTGCAGACAAAGCTGATGCTTCTGCTCCAGCACCAGTGGAGGATAATAAGGAAGATGGAAAACCAGTTGAGCCTGATACTGCTCCTCCCGCACCGTCGGAGGCGGAGAACAAAGAGGAAGTAGCTCCTCTGGCAAGCAAGCCAACTGAAAACTTAGCTCCTCTGGTAAGAAGTAGGCTCTGCGTGATTTAGTCATTTGTATGGTTTAGTGTCGTCAGCGGAGGAAGAATGCCCAGCCCGGATACTTCTAGGGCACACCGGCGCTGTAGCGACAGCGTCAAGCACCTCAACTGGGTCGAGGGATTCCATTTCCAGCACCAATCTGACACTCCCGATGCTACTGATCCTGCAGATGCTGATGAATTGATGATACAGCAGCAGCCACATTAGCGTGGGCTGAAACTTGTGGGTAGGTATGGGTTCAAATGGGCTGAATCCATATGTTCCAATGGGTTGAATCCATAGAGTTGAAGTTATATGTGGGTTGGGTTGGGTTGGTTTTTGAATGTAGATTAGTAGACTCGGTTGGATTTGATTCATATGCTTCATTGGAGTGGGCTGGTGTGGGCTTGGGGTGGTTTCTGGACCATTAGCAGGCCTAAATATACCCATCAGACTCCACTGAGCAAAACTAAATAGAAGAATATTTGTCAATGGTGGGTGTAAGACAGCTTCAACGCAAGTTCCTTCTGTTCTGAGGAAGAAATAATTGAACAGTGTAACATTTGTGGCCCAAAATATTTGTTCGGCATGTATCCTATACCTGCAAGGATCTGATTCTTCCTTTGCCCTTTTCTTCACTTCCTATTTTTTATATGACATGATGTACATCTACATTGTAAAAAAACCCTGTAACATGTGCAGCCTAAGATCCTATGGGAAAACTTCTACCAAAGGAGAAGCTAATGCATCTAAAAAAAGGCTAATGGAAAACTTGTGGGGACGTATAAAACTCGCTCTCGCTGAAGAATGGTCTCAAGTCCTCTTGGCACATGAACTCCAAAGGGAAGGAAACAACGTGGCCTCTCACGGCCTGCAATCTCTCCAATGGGTCGGTGCCTACCAGGTCGTCATCCTGATGGGTCTCCGGTTTCTCTAGGGCAACACCCAGGTCGATGGTTGTGTGGCCAATTTTCTCCTTCCGGTGTGCAAAGCTTTGCCGGAATTGGGCCCTGCAATAGGTCAAACATGGTTTCAGCGATCAGAGAACACAATGCTCCGACTGAAACCCAAGCAAATGGGGAGACAGGTCCTTCATTCCATACCTAGAGTGGATGTGATCATTGGGAACGCATGAGAACACGTATTGGTATATCATGGTGTTCGCCTGCCATACAGTATTCAGTTTGTTCAGTTAAGAGTAAAAATGGTAAAAGTTTTCAGGATGTTTGCAATCCTATGAGCAGACAATGGAGAGGAAAATTGTCAGCTCTTGAAGATGGAAAAATTCTGGAATAACGTGCAGTGCCAGAATGGTCATATTCAAATGCTAACTAGTTCTTCAAGACACCATATCCCCATTTCACTCACCTTAGCAGTGGCCATCCAGATGTTTTTGTAGGTCGAATCGTCCACAGGATCCATAATTTGACTGATCTGTTAGTGAGAAGAAGCATATTGAGCGGAATGAAACTTACACATCTCTATTTTGTATATGCACCATCCAACACTGCTATATACTGTCAAAAACATATACGCTTCCTACAAGAATTCCTTTATATGGAACTACTCAAAGTAAAGTATATATAGAATGTTCTTCTAGAAAGGCTGACTGAAGCAACCACAGTATGGAAGGTTTATTACATACCCCCACCCTTCCTGGGGCCTAAATTTTCAACTAAGGACATGGAACCCCTGGCATCTTGGGCACGGTAGCGGAATAGACATTTCCAGTACAATTAATACCAAGTAAATGGATGTAATTGGTGACATAGTTAAATCTGACAGAGTCAGCAAAAAAGTGGAACAGGAAAGAGGATAGCCGCATCTTTCCTTTATCACTAGTGAGCAAGGATCGAAATCTCGGTCCCGGTGAGTTTCCCGGCCGACGGCCGGTACCGGTAACCGGCCGGTTACCGGAAATTTCAAAAAAAAACCGGCATGAATTTAAATTTCAAATTTTGAATCTGTGTTTCTGCCGGACCGGTTACCGGCCGGTAACCCGAAAAACCGGCAAAAAAACAAGAAAAAACTTGATTTTCCAAGCAAGAGCTTAACTAGGCTAATTTGCCCTCTCCTAGGATGGAAAAATTAAGTATAGATCCAAACCGTTCCCAAAGCAACTATTGTCTGTCCCTGATGAATTGAAAGGCTGCCTAATGGAATGACAATAGACCAAATAAAATGTTGCATATATTCTAAATACACAGGCATACATGATTTTTCAAAAGGATGAGTAGTATGCTCGTGCACAGACACAATTGAAAGAGTAAATGGCATTGGTGCGATGGTTGTGAAATTACCTAAATATTTGATTGATCAATGGTGCAAACATGATCAAGTTTAGGGGGGCGGCAAAGTACAATGCAAGTTCAGGATGTTGAGTGAGACAATTGCACAAATTTAGGGAGCTCCAATGCAATTTACTCTAGTTGAAAATATTAGGTCCATTTGAATTCTTAACTATCTTATATTTTCCAAAGGCCGTATATTAATTGTTTTCTTGCTTCTTTCATGACTCCACCTCCTAAAAGGATAGCTTTCTAGTTACATAAGCTACCTTAGGAGCTAGTATTTTTAGCAGAAATATGAAAGTTGGACTTGGTCGGCTAGTCCTGGCCAAACAAATGCCAGTATATTGATACTAGTAATCATACATATGAAACATGTGTCGCTGAACAAACTATTAGCAAATACTTTTTCGTATCTCTTATTAATCATATCGCGTCACTAAATGATTTGAAAGTATAGGATTAAATAATCAATCCAATCCTGAGCAAATAATGATGCAATCCAATTCTCTCATGGCTGCATGCAATCCAATTAATGAGAAAGTGTTTCAAGTTGTACATAAAAAGTCCTCCTTTATGTTTTAATAGTGCTAAATATACTAAAAATTAATGTTTCAATACATAATCTAGCATAAGAATGCCTAAACCAACTAGGGAAGGACATTATGGAGTCAAAAATTCAAATTTTAAAAATTTCAACCGGTATTTTTTTTACCGGTTACCGGCCGGTTTTTTTATCCCTAGTGAGAGTAGGTCAGCAGTCGAAACAACACAGCTAATCAGGCATGCTCTAACAATTGATACCGAATGGAAAGTACAGAAACAGGCAGGTTGCAGAGGAAAAAAGAAGGCCATACAGCAAACCAAAAGAAAATTAGGTTGAAGTTTCCACTTTGGCATTTGAACACGGCTTAGATATCACATAAATTAGTCCAAAAAAAACAAATAAAAGAAAAAATATAAGTCATACTTTCCCTCATTCCATTGCATATAAATTTATTGTAGCTTTCAATTAAAAGCATCAAGATGTGATTTAAGTCAAGTAAAACATTATCCAAACCTCTCCTGGACGAAGACCAAGGTGTTCTGCCCATAGAGAAAGCCGTAGGCTGAGGGAGAACTTCCCAGCTTCCCAATGTCTTCCGTCCATAGTTGAACTGACAACCTCTTTATCTTCAATAATCATACCAATCTAAAAGGATAGAAAACAACCCATTATAAAGTTAACAGGCGGCACCAGCACATATTACCAAATAATCCATTAACCCAGTAAGCATGTCATTTCATGTTGACTAATAGCACCTGACCAAGAAAGAAAGTGCTCTCCACAAAAGCAAAAAATGTACTCTCTTTTTTTTCGAGAACACACAAGCAAAATTTCTATTCAGAAAATTAGCTTTTCTGTTTTTCATGCCTTAAGAGCATTCCTCTGTCTGACGTAATAATATTGAAGTAGCATGGAAATCTACAGAAGAATACAGAAATGGTAACTGAGAAAGCCATACCTCAGAATCCCTTGATCCAAGCAAGCTTCTATCATTTATGTTAGCTGAGCCAATCAGTGTCATGCGATCATCAATGATCATCAACTTACTGTGTACATATATCTGCAAAATTTAGACCGTTAGCAAAAGAAAAAAGAGAAAGGAAAGAGCTTGACAATTTACCCTAAAGACATGACCTGGGAGGGTAACAGCATACTCTGGAACAGAAAAGGTGGTTCATAAACTGGTAGGCTTATTTACCTGATTGGTGACCAAAGGACCTCCATCACCTAGTCTGCCATGTGCTCTAAGGCCATAAAAGGATATATAATCATGTGCTTTGGAGCCAACCACGTCATATAGATTCTGAAGTATTGAATTAGGCCCTCTGCAAATAGTCCGGTGTTGCCAGTGCATAATTGCCCTCACAGATGCAGCTCCACCATCATCAATGCCTCCCTGTATTTAAATATGTAAATAACCTGCCACTACGAAGAGTCCAAACATCAATAATTGATACAACAGCACATTACCTGAAAACCAGGCAAAAGCGGTATGACGATGATAACCCGGAAGCACTTTTTCTCCTTTTCTGCTCTAAGTATACGCCTGTATAATGCTTCTAATACACGGTTTTTTATTGTGTCATCCCCTGAAAGACCTGAAATGAAAAATTGATTCTGCAAACACCAGAAGTTTAGACTAGTTATTTGAGTCTGTACTGTAATTATGTGCATATAGAAATGTCAATGCTCGATTGATTCTCAAATATGTGACAATAATACTCTCAATATCAAGTATTAGGTTGCAGTTTGGACGTTTCAAAATTTAAGAAAAAGGATACAGCACCTCAATGTAGACAAAATGTTCTGCTTTCTCAATGAGAGAAAAATAGGCATTGTGGATGCTTCCTTCAATTTGAGTTGTTCCTGCTGACCAAGGTCCGACACTTCTAACAACCTGAAGCAATAGAAATTTATTGATTAGTCAGACATATTTAATACAGTTGAGAATAGTTTCTATTGTTACTCTGTTACTATACTAAGCCTGAGAGGACAATAATGTCATATTTCATCATTTCAATTCGAAGTTTTTCTGCTGAATAAGATACACCAATTTAATGTTTCAAAGGTTCAATTTATGTAAGTTGTTGGAACGAGACTTACATTCTATTCCAATGGGCCAAAAGACCAATATATAACATGTACAGGGTTGTCAATATGCAAAAAAAAAAAAAAACCCTAGACTATACATATCTAACCCCTCCCCTCAGACTCATAGTGGATCAACAACACTGAGTTTGGAGAGGTAGAAGCTAATTGAACTCTAGTTTGTACCTTGGTGAAAAAATCTGCTAACTGAAACTCCGAAAGCACATACTAAGATATCAATAACTTAGTCTTGCACCTGCGATCGCATGTACGAAGCATCCACTCCAATGTGCTTGGTGAGCTCATGCTTCACGGGATCTCAAGCAATGCTGGTCGTATCAAGACTATCCGATAAGAGAGGAGTCGATGCGAGTTTAAACGCCAAAATCCTCAAGTTACCACCGAAGCTAGGTGATCTCAGCTGTCAACGACGTCATGGCTCTCGACTCAGCCTCAACGCTCGAACGGGAAACAGTAGTCTGCTTCTTGGTCTTCCAAGCAGGGATCGAAATCTCGGTACCGGATGAAATCCCTACTGAGGCGATGCATATCAGAATCGCCTACATCGGCGATTCATCGGAAATTTCGGAAAAAACCGGTGCGAATTCAAATTTTGAATTTTTGAATTCGAAATTTTACCGACCGGTTTTTTTATCCCTGCTTCCAGGCAATCAAGGAGGAACCAAGAAAAACACAATAGGCAAAAAGAGACCAGCGATCAGAATGATTGCTGGCCCAGGTCGCATCAGAGTACGCCTGAAGCTGCAAAGAACTAGAGCGAGAAAAGAAAATGCGACAAGTGATGGTCTCGCAAAGATAGAGTAGTGAACTGGGTGAGAGATATCAGGACAAGTGATCCCAAGGTAGATAAGGCTCCCAACAAGATAGCGGTAGCGAGTGGGATCCTCACGAGGCTCACCATCAGTAGGCCGAAGGTGAACACCAAGCTCCATATGAGTATCCACCACACGCTGGTTAGTGAGACAAGCGCAAGTAAGGATATCCTGAATGTACTTCTCTTGAGAGAGATAGTAGCCCTCGGGCGTAGAAGTGATCTCAATCCCAAGGAAGTAACGAAGAGGACCCAAGTCGGACATCAAGAACTACTCACTGAGATGCTCCTTCACAAAGGCAATGTACTGTCTGAAAGTCATCTCCAGTAATGATCATATCATCCACGTAGAGAAGGAGGAGCGATCGACCCCGAGGAGAGGTGCACAAAGAGGGCAAGGTCATGATCACTGCCGGAGAAGCCGACAGCAGTGATAACAGAGGAGAAGCGGTCAAACTAAGCACGAGGGGCTTGTTTGAGCCTATAGAGAGTGATGAAGACGACAAACCATACCATCAGGGACAGAATACCCAGGGGGCAGCTGCATGTAGACCTCCTCACACAGCTTGCCATTGAGAAAGCCATTCTTAACGTCCAACTGAGAGATTGACCACAATCGAACAAAGACCACAAGGAGAGTGCGAACAGTGGTCGAAAGCTCAGTCAGGAAAAATCAGAAAGGAGATCGACTCAATAAGAGAATCTGAGCAAACAGTAGGGAAACGAGGATAGTAAGGTCGGGACTCATCAAAAGTGATATCCCAATAAATCGTCATCCTACAAGCAACAGGGTCATAGCAACGATAACCCTTATGCTCAAGACTGTAGCAAAAAAACGCACTCAACTGACTAAGCACTCAGCTTGGTGCGCTCACGAGGTGGAAGAAGGATGAAACAGATACAGCCGAAACTGCGAAGGTGACTGTACTCTGGAGCTCGACCATAGAGACGCTCGACACGAGTAGAGCCCTAAAGAGCAGTAGAAGGCTGCATGTTGATGAGAAAAACAGCAGTAGAAACAGTCTCAGCCCAGAAGTGAGGTGGAACAGAAGAGTCAAGCATGAGAGCACGAGTGGTCTCAAGCAAATAACGATGCTTACGCTTAGAAATACAGTTTCGAGCGTGAGCACCAGGACAAGAGTACTAGGGAAGAGTACCCTGCTCAGCGAGAAAGCTCGCAGAGCAGCAGATAGATACTCGCCAGCAGAGTCGGCAAGAAACACACGAATAATTGAGTCAAACTGAGTGCGAACTATGGTGGCAAAACTCTTATAAATAGAGGGAACCTGACTGCAAAAGGGCATGAAGTAGATCCAAGTATGACGAGAATAATTATCAATATAAATATCATAGTATCGATGACCCCCCTTTCGAAACGAAGGAACTAGACCCCAAACATCAAAGTGAACAAGATCAAAAGGATGAGTGGAAATACAATCAGTAGAGGGATAGGGGATCTGCAGCTGCTTGCCAAGTTTGCAACCCATACAATGTAAGGTGTCCCTAGAAACAAAGCCAAGAACACCATGACCTACTAGTGACGATAGACACAATCCGCAAAGATGACCCAGACGATGGTGCTACTGAGCGAAGGAGGTAGTGGCGGATGCAACAAGACCAGAGGTAATGGTAGTGGCTGACTAGCTGGTGGAGACAGCGGAAGGAAGATGGAGCCAGTCACGGCGCCGAGGGCCAATACCAAGGAGAGTCCCAGTGCGGCGGTACACAACACAACAAGAGTCAGACTCAAGAACAACATGACAGTCGTGATCAGTGATTTGACCAGCCGACATAAGCTGCATTGTAAGCTGAGAAACATGAGAGACTGCAGGAACATGAAAAGAAGAACTGGAAAGGATGCCTTAGCCTGCCTGCAACAGGAAGAGATGTATCATCTACAATCTGAATAGTGGAAGGAAAAACTATGGGACGCACAGAAGTGAGGTGGGTAGAATCTAGTGTTATATGAAAGGAGTCACCAGAGTCCAAGATCCACGGAGACAAGATACCTAACAGGGGAGGAGACGAGAGCGAGGAAGGTTGCTGAGAAGCAAGAGCCAGACGAGCAAAACCCGATGAGTCTAAGGATGAGCTAACACCGATGCGCTGGAGTAGTGAGAGGAGCTGCTGTGTGGCGTCACCCTCCCCTGGCGAGAGGCGCCAGCTCCTGAGTGGGAGGAACCTCCAGAGCCCTTCGGGGGACATCCACCTCGACGACCCTGGTCCCTCCGCTTGTAGCAGTCCTGATACCTGTGGCCGTCACGCCAGCAGTAGGTGCAATGGAGACCCACAGTAGAGGCAACAACCACTGGTGCCTCGGGAGCGGAAGGGACCATAGTTAGTGCTCAAGTAGACAAGACAGCCTGCATCTAAACCGCGCCACGATGACGAATCTCCTCAGCACGCACACCCGCGAGGGCCTCCATCAAGCTCGGGCGCAAATAGCGAGCCAGGAGCTGAGCACGCGCAATCTCGAACTCAAGCCGAAGACACGTCAGGAAGTCGTAGAGACGGTGAGTCTCCTGGTGAGCGCAGAGCCACACATAGCAAGGATAAGTCCGGCAGACATCCAACCCCAAAGAGTCAAGCTGACGCCACACTGCAGACATCTGCTGGCAGAAGTCATCCAAGGTGGCATCTAGCTGTTGAAGAGAATGCGTCTGGTGTACCACTGAGAGATACATAGCATCACTTGTCGGCTGGTAGTGATCTCGGAGGCGATCCCACATAAGTTGTGTCGTCGGCAGCTTTGCCACATCTATGGAGATGGCCACGGGCATGCTACCCACCAAAATGGCAGTAGCACGAGCCTCAAAGATCCCGCCATCGCTCGAGGCGTGCAAAGACTGACCGATAGAGCTCCGTGGCCTCCTCCGATAAAGATTGACGACCTCGATCCGCACCACCGTGGAAGAGGCGCGAATTAGCGGCGTAGGGCGAGGCGAACAAGGGTGCTCGCCGGTGAGATGACCCCAGAGGTGCTGACTGTTAAGGTGAATCCTCAAGTGCGCAACCCACTCCCGGAAGTTAGTCCCGTCGAAAGAGCGAGACGGCGAAAGAGCGGCCGGCGGAAGCCATCCAGAGTAATGGAGCGATCAGGAGGGCCGACTGCAGCGGATCGGGCCGTATCTGGAGCCGGGACGGCCAGAAGTGGCCGAGGCGGCGGCGGCGTCTAGAGTCTCCTCGGGCAGCATTGGGCGCGAAGCAGAGTAGGGGAAGCCGGATCCGAGTCAAGGCGGCGCGGATCCAAGTCGAGGCGGCGCAGGGAAGATGGGATCCGGTCCGGGGTGAAGCTGCGGCGGCATCCGAGCCGGGGAGGAACGGATCCAGGCACATGCGACGTTGGGGGCCGCGGCCCGAGTGGCGCAAAGTGCACTAGAGGCAGAGGGGCGCACGGATTGGACGGCAGTAGGTGAGGATCCGACTGCGGGAGGCAAATCTGGCAGCGGGAGCTGTAGGATCCGGCGGCGGGAAGGCTCCGACGGTGGCACGGGATCCGGCGACGGGAGGCCTTCGGCGACGCGAAGAGGCCCAGGCGGGAGAAGCAGAGCAGGTGGCTGTGCGGGAGAAGCAGAGCATGAGCAGGGGAGGGCGACAGCAACAAAACTCTAACCCTAACCTTGCTCCGATACCTTGCTGGAATGAGACCTGCATTCTATTCCAATGGACCAAAAGACCAGTATATAACATGTACAGGGTTGTCAATATGCAAAGAACACCCTAGTTTGTATACATATCTAACTAGTTTGTATACATATCTAACATCAGTATCGCATTTACTTGTATTAAAAGCAAAACTCATGCTATAGAGAGTTGCAGAAGCATTTCACCAAAATGCAGTTGCTATGCTCCTACGCATTGGCCCATTTTGCCCACGTTCGGGCTGAAAGTGGTGGTTTTAGTCACACAAGGATGGTTGTAGTTGCATATAAAACTTGGTATGGGTTGGATGTACCCAAGGTGTTACAGTGATGCAAAAGCCTGTTATACCCGGAAAATAATATATAAAAGGGAACTCCTATAACATTCTGCAGAATGGTCCAACTCCTCTAGCCAAACAACATGAAAACATTAAACTACATTTTGTTTACCAGAGAAGCATTAAACTACATTATTTGGTACAGTACATAGTAGAAAAGTCAAATGACGTTTCTGTGCTGCTAAATAGGTATCAAAAGACACCAACTGCACAAAGACATGGAAGGATCTTGAGCGCATGTTTAAGTAGCTTTAGCAAGAGCTTCCCTTACTCTCACTTTATCATATGACACCCATATTTTCAAATTTCATCAAAGGCCTCTCCAGCATGTCTCAACAAAATATTTGTCTATCATCAACCATCGAATTAAATAGCTCAATTGCTTATATATTATCCATATGACATATAACATGACCCAAACAATAAAAAAGAGGAAAATAGAAAAGTGACATGAAACAGAAATTGAATGAGACAATTTGAAAAAGGGGTTTCTAAGTGCTAACTGAGAACCACTGATGCCTATTTGATTTGGATATGGCAATAATAGCTTTGGCAAGAAAATAATGCAAAATGGAGTCTCAAGTTGCTCCTGTTATCTCCATTATTCATAGAAACTTGAAATATGTTTATCTTTTTATAAAAATCAAATGACTTTCTTTGTGAAGGTTATATACCATAAACAACTCCATGTAACAAACACTAGCATATGATCACGAAAAAACAAATCAAGTTAGTTTCAAGATTTTCCAATAAGATGTTTATGGGGAGAAAAATATATTCATGGTAAGATAGATAACACCCTAAAATGAAAATGACGATGTGCACATGCAAGGATATGTCTATGAATGTCAATTACTGTGTTTTATATGTTGGTAAGACAAGTTATAATCTCGTAGACAGAGTGAAAATTGACATAAAATATGGCTTGCCAAGTTTGCTGCCTTCTAATAAGCGGTTTATCATGACATCCAATTTTAAGATAAAGCAGTTAAGTTTCTGCCTGTCAAACCACTATTGCTAAAGGTGATATGTGTAATGGTGAATAATTCTGAGCTGCATATGGTATAGCACGAAGTCTTGGATGCCTAAATTTGTGAGAAACTGGTATAACATTAGGTAAACAGTATAGACATCAAAAAATTATTGTCTATTTAATCACCAGTGCAAATGGCATAAACTGACCTGACATCGACAAGTTGCTTGGGGACCAACTTCTCCAACATCAAGCACAGAGGCAACCTGGTCACCTCGCTCCTGTGTTTCCCACCACTCATTCATGTGATGCATATTTGGTTTTGAGGTATCATAATCTGTAACAAGTGAAACCTTAGGGGAACCAAGATTGTCAACAAAGCCTTTCATCTGTAAATCATGAAGAGAAAGATCCTGTTTGGCCTTTCGGTTGGACAGTGGCTGGGTCCAATTAGTTTTATTGTGACGATCTGAAAGACCATGATTGATATCCAAACCATCCATAGCTAAATCTCCATTAGGCAATGCCTGGTGATCAGGCTCTTGAGGCAAAAGCAATGGAATGTCCTGGTATGACGCTGGTGTTGCCAAGGAGCTTGGCCTCTTAACTTTAATATCCTTATCATGAGTCTGTTTACTCTGTGTCTCACCATTTGATTCTTTGTTTTTGCCCATGTAATGGGGAATTACCATGTGATGATGAGGCATTAGTAAGGGAATTGCTTGCTCGTTTGGTGCTTTATTCCTCTGTAAAAGGTGATATTGTCAACTTCAAGAATGATAGAGATGAAAACTATTTCTACAGCCAGTAGACTGACCTTTGCATAGTTCCAGCGCTGAACAAAATGCCTTGCTACATCTCTACAAGCTGGGCCATAAAGAGCACACTGAACATCATGCCAGGGCATGCGAGGGTATTTAGTACGATCAAGCTCATCTTTCATTGTGTCCTCCCAAGAATTTGGCTCAGATTCCCTTAACAAGTTAAAAAAAAACAACAATAATATAGAGAAACAAGCTGAGTAAAGAGTCATTAGAAAACACCATGCCTCAGATCCTAGCTAAAAACATGATGAACACAAAAAATTACCTGGGGTTGTAGTAATCCTTTCCTGGCCATATTGAAGGAGGAATGTCCACAACTTTATGCTCAGAAGTATCATAACGACCAAAGCATAAATCAAGACCTCCGATATAGCATACTTGATTATCAACAATAACAATTTTCTCATGGTGAGACCTTCAAGTCATTAGCAAAGAGTTGAAGTATAAGAATTTAATCAACTTCTGCAAACAGATAAAACAAATATAAAGTTCTCATTGTACCATAAGTATATGCCAGTTGAGAAATGGTCAGGGTAGCGCAGAACTTTAACATTCTCATGAATGTTAAGCAACCTTTGTTTGCTGTACATGCTGTTAATTTTCAACGCAAGAGAAACTTCCTTGTACAAAAGAATGTAAATCTGCAAAACAATATCACATTTCATAGTCATATGAGACTAACATTTGATATTATAACTGATTACTGTCATCAATCAGAATCTAAATCATGCTATCATGTTATTTGCAAAAGATGACTGATTCAATAGAAACGAACAATTGTAAGTTGATTGTTCAAGTTTGAGCACTATGCCTCGTACCAACAAAATAAATGCTGCCAAGCAGCAAGATTACTCTAAGACACAGTGCACAATTGACATCTGGTTAAAAACACCATAAAACAAGGTTATAACAGCTCATCTGGTTAAAAACACCATAAAGCAATCATATACCTGTACACCTTGCTTTGCCCTTGATTCCAGAAGAATATCAAGCCTAGAGGATCCATGATAGTGGAAAGGGCGTCGAAGATACAACTCTGGGCAGAGCCACCAGTCAGTAATAAATATCTGCATTCAACATTTAATTATCTTCCACGACATGGCCAAGATGTTAACTTTCTGCAAAAACTGTAGTGGAATTGAAGTAAACTGACCTCTGATTTGGCTTCCTCAATGGAAGAAGCAATAGCATCAAACACAGCTTGCCCATCTATAAACCATTGTACGATACTACCATCTTCAGTCAAACCCCTAGGTGGTGCAAATGAACCAAAACGATGTGGGTGACACCAGCCCTCCGGGGGTCGCCGAGCAGCATTTACTGCAGTAACCCAATCTTTTACCTTAGCAGAACTTCTTGTTCTCAACTTTATTGTCCGGCCCCCGGAAGATACCTACCACAAGGAACAGCATTAAGAAAATTGGATTGAAAAAAAAAAGATGCCATATTTATTGTGCATTACCATGTTGCTTGCCCAATGCCCATAGAAAAATAAAGGCCATTAACAAATAAGAGTTTGAGTCATTTTTATTCTTCTATTTGAGCTACATAAATGCAATGTCAGAAGACTGCTATACATTATTTTCTACAATTTTTCTAGGACAGAACTATGGACAGCTTATTTGCAACAGGATCTTTAGCTATAGGTCAACTAGGGAGCATATGTAGAATAAGTGTACATGGAAGAAAAGAGGAACATGGGGAAGAAATGGTGGGCACACGGAAGAAAAGCAAGAAATAAGAAAAGCAAGAAATAAACCTGTTGTGACACTAGTTTCTCAAGAAACAAACAAGTGGTAAGAGACAGGGTGGTTCATATGGTTTCATACAGATTCAACCCCTAGGAGGGAGTTCACATCATGCCAATGCGGCCCCAATGATGGTTCAGTCTGTACAAGGTTCCTCATGAGACAAAGACTCAACTGCGCTCACTTTATATTGTTGAAAGGGATTTCTAATAGTACAGATTAAGTACATGGGAACAATTATAGGCCCCTGGTCTAATTGATATTAGATCCATGTATTGGTCACATTCGACTAAAAGGCAAAGAGGATATAAAGCTTCTCATCGTTGCTATTACCTACAAAAACATAGACCCAATCAACAATGTTTGAGGCATTGAGCACAATCATTCTCGGTCATGGTAAAAGGAGAAAAACAACATAACTTGTTGTGAAGTGCCAGGCAGGCGAAATGTGGTCAAAGTGTCTTTGTCTACAACATTCTCGCCTTTTATTCAAGCATGTCACCACCGCACTATAGACTAAATGTTACAATAAAATGGGAAAGTGGGATATGCTGGTTGAGTTTATCTGGACAACTCACAAGCATGCTTGTTATAGCTCATTTAGAAGTTACAATAAAACAAGATTTTACAATCGCATCCACAATCCTGTAAGCCCAACAAAAAATATTTTGTTTTGACTGAACTTAAGCTTATCTAGGTTAGTTAGGCTAAAGAAACCTTTAAGTCAATTAAGTCTTAAGGTTAAGGGGAAGGCACTCAAATTTTTACTGTTTCATTGGAGGGAGGCATCCAGCTGTTAGACCAAGATTTTATAAAGGGAAAGTGGTACCTCAAATCCAAAATGCAATGGATTGCGCTCCTTGATCTCCTTTGCTAGAGTGATTTGGCATTCTCCATTTCTATCTGTGTGAGTTGACACATCAAAAATAACTATATCCAAAAGCTTTGGATCAAATGGATCTTGGAGCAAAGCCAAGAATCCTGGCTTCAGTACAGCCCAAACCTGTTGAAAAATGTTCAACTTCACAACTCAAATACAAGGACAGCATCATGGTAAGATACAGAATAAAATAACAGTACATTGCTCTATACCTTTTGCCAACTACTTTTGCAGAAATTAAAACAGCCACATGAACAACATCTGTCTTTACTTTCTGTGTCAATTTTTGGTAAGTGTCTAACTGTAACATAATCTTCCTTTAGCTTAGGCCCATACTCTGGTAAAAAAGATAACAGCGAGACTTCCAAAAATTTGCAAACCTGCATTTTAGCAGATGTTACAGTCTAAAAGAAAGGAGCAGCAGGATTATCCGTTCTCATTGACATATACAATGTTTCGGTGATGTATAGACATTTCTATTAAAACTAAATGATAAAACTATAGAGACAAAGGCATTTTGGTACCTCTCTTGAGTTCACAATATCCAAGTTCCCCAAGAAATGGTTCAGATAAGCATGCATGGCAACCTTTGCAAGATCAGAAATGGATTGCTGACGGCCAAGAGCTGGTCGAATGACAGGCAAAACAGCACTTGAGGGAACATTTCTGCAACAACACTACAACATTTTAAGCTCCTTTCTTACTACTACATCTGTTCCAAAATAGATGTCATTTTGGATAGACATGGTCTCCAATACAAACCTTTGACCATTACTTTATCTAATTATGTGTTAGTAAATTTATATAAAAAATGATTTGGAAGTACTTTTGATGACAAATCTACTGGTATCATGTCTAAGCGACAAGCCGACAAATCCTTTTATGTATATTAGTTGTAAAAGTTTGACTGAACACATTCTGAAATTACATTTATCTTGGAACGTATGTAGCATATGCATGGGTGAACTTATGGGAAGTCAGCATGTACAGGTGCATCAATATATTGTTTGTAAAGATTTCATCGTTGAAGCTTCCATCTTTGTTTTAGTCCATTAAGGCCAACATCAATAATAAGGACAACAATTTACCTATTTTTGACAGTGTGTTCATCATGTTGTGAAGGAACATGCACATCATCTGCTTCTTCATCATCATGCACAACTGGCATATGCTCCCCGATTCCCAAATTTTGAAGCCATTCCTTGACCTTTAATAACAAAAATAAAATCTGGAGATTAGTTCGGTGTTTTGTGCTTGAAAAGGAAGCTATCTCCAAGAATATTTCTCTCTCCAAGTATGAATAGGCAGTCAAATAAAGAGAGAGTGAAAAAAGATCAGAGGAAGCCCTCATTTTTAGAATGCATCATTGCATAGTTATAATATTAAAAGGCATGGAATCCTAGATAATTTTGTAACAAATCAACATATGTTTACCCAAGCAAGTGGGAAATGGTAGAAAACATGCAGAATGAAGTGCAAAACAGTAAACGAGAGGCAGTTCTAAATTTCTAATGTGGTTACAGGTTAAATATTCGAATAACTCCCAAGAAAAAGTGTTCCAAAAGTTCTTCAACTGTAACAGATAATGTGCAAATAGCCAAATATAGCATTCACTTTCAGTGCTTCACCAGAAAGGACACATCAATTCAAATACAGTTAAAATTAATTGTGATGATTATGTAACCAACCTGCTCCTGTTTCTCATGGAATTCTTCAAGAAATGCGCGTCTCTTCAACGCAAAATGTAGATACAGAACCTGTGAGGCCTTCTTATATAGAAGCCACCTAAACTGATAGAAGAACAAGTTAACATTATTGAATGCATTTAAAAAGTTCATATTTCACAGGACCACAAAACCTCAACAATGCAACAGATGAAATAAAAACAGCAAGTTCAGCATGATAAATAACTAGAGATTTTTTTATACAGCAAAGGTAAACCATGTCTCCTCATAGAACAGAGGTTAGAGAAAGTGCTTCCATAGGCTCTAGGCTCCTGGGATCAGTTTTTTACAGCATCTATCAACTAGACAAATGATGACCTCTTATAAGTTGTGCATTTTCGAATGATGTAGCTGTAATGTTTATCCTGCCGAAGTTTACCTCCTTTGTTTTCTTTTAATGTGCATGTTTAATTAGCTGCACAATACTTGATTTATTGAATTATGATTCACAAAGGAGCTAATTATGGCAAATCCAGATCAGAGGTATACGATAAAAGGAACTGTAAATTGTGATGAGTTGTGCATTTCCCAATGAACTAACTTGTACTATATATCCTGGTTAAATTTCCCTCCTTTTGGTTTATCTGCTTTATGTGTGTGTTTAATTGGCTTCACACTACTTAAGTGATTGATTTATGCTTCACAAAGGAGCCAATGATAGCCTGTCCAGGTCGGACACCATAAATTGTAGTCACAACTAAAGCATATAGTACATGGTTGGCGTTAAATACGTAAACATGACAGTCCTTTCGCACTATGACCAGTCAGATCGGTGGTAATGGTGCTAAATATGTAATTTTGGGTGAAACTTCCTAGTCCATCAGCTCTCACTAGTCACTAGGTGTTTCTTTTGCCTACACAATTAGCTTTAAAAAAACAGTGTGTGGACTTCTATCCACAATTGCTTTAATTTACACGAACATAAAATTAAACAGCATTATAACCCACAAATGGCATTAAAATTCATGCCAGTAAACATACACACAGTCCAGATGCAAAAGGCCAATCTTTTTTTAGAACAACCCAACCTACTAAACTGCTTCAACCACACCTAACAACATAAAAATGCAGAATGAGATGCCGAATATATATTCCTTCTGATTTCAAATACCAGCACCCAAATTCACATACCGCTTACTTCAATCAACCATTTTGCCTGCAATCATGCCTAACAATATGACATCAAACACCTTATTCATTCCACCACCAAATCGCAACCTAAGATTACCACAAATCAAAAAAAGTAACCTTCCTTTGACCACCAAAAAAAAACTGAATTCCACATTACTACATTTGCATAATTACCTGGCCTTAAAATTGCCCAAAAAGAACACAAATTTTTATACCAACAAACATGGAATCTAACTCCAACGCAAAGAATTTGCCAGCATTTGCATCAAACCAGTAATATTCAGGTCGCCTTAAATTCAGAGCCCACGAATCAGAGAAACGAAGGACCAACCACCCTTTCGTGCAAGCATTGAGCTATTCGCTGACATCATTTCTATCCCCAAAACAGAAAGCGACCTTCTTTCTTTCTTTATTTCTTCTTCTTCTTCTTCTTTTTTGAGCAGTGAAGGTAGAGGCCCCCCCCTACCTTAAGCCGCATAAGTTTTTTATTTTAAAAATCCATTGGAAATCTATTAGAAAAACTAAGGCGCAGGCATCAGAGAAAAAAATCACCAAACGCCCAATGCTAAGCATCACGGACGCCACCGAATCCAACCCGTAGCACCAAACCGCGCATTATTAACCATTAACTGCAAAACAAGATTTTTATTAAAAAAAATCGAAGAGGAGGAGCCCGCAGACCTGCTTGTACTGGACCTCGATGGTGTAGGAGAGCAGCATGGGCGTGATATCCCCGGCGTCGGGGCGCGACACCCCCACGATCCTGGCCCGCGGTAACTCGTCAAACGCCCGCGCCGACTCCGGCAGCCGGAACGACGCCACCGCCGGGTCCCCCTCCGGCTCCGGCGGCATCCGCACGTACCTGTGCCCGTGCTGCTGCTCCTCCTCCTCGGGTCGCTCCCCGCTCATAGAATCCGACCTCAAATCCGCGCCCCGCTAATAGCAATTTCCGCTCGTTATTTTGCGGGGGATTTGCGGGGCGAAGGCGGGCGAGGACGGGGTGTGCGGATTTATATATCGACAAATATAGAATCATATTAAAATAAAATAGTAGATTGAATATAAAGATATAAAAGTTCAATAAAGATGTAGAAGACTTTTTACTTCTATTTATTACTCTTCATACGATCAACCTTTTACAATAACTATCATCTTCTATTTATAGTCTACAGGTCCTATTAGGATTTAGGGTAGGCTGATCATATATGGGCCGACGCAGGATAGTTCATAGTTTTCCAACACTCCACCTTGAATACTCATTCTCACATATTCATATCTCGTTAAAAGTTCATAAAAACTCAGTGAAAAAATTAAAAAAAAATACATGATATACGTTCTGCTGCGCTGCACGAATTGGCTTGTTAAAAACCATAGCCGAGAAACTTCAAGAAAACTCGTTAAGGAAAAAAGAGTACAATCCGCCCAAGTTCATTTAATCTCCTGGATTTAATCTTTGAGTACTCGATCTTCGTAATCATGTTTCAATAATGAGTTCATGAAGATTCTCCTCCTGAATTCTGCACTTCTCTAAGTTTTATCATTCCAATTCTATGTATGCACCTTTCAATGTTAGATGCTGAAAGTGACTTAGTGAATAAATTTGTAAGATTTTCACATGACTTAGTATGCAGTACTTTAATTTCGTCTATATTTTGTAATTCATGAGAATGGAAGAACTTAAGGTTGATATGCTTTGTGAGATGACTCTTCACATAACTCATCTGCACTTGTGCAACACAAGCTGCATTATCTTCATAGATAATAGTGGGGTTTGCGTGATATTTAATCTACATGACTGCTGGATGTGGTGAATTATCCGCCGAAACCAAGCACATTCTTATGAGGCCTCGTACAGTGCTATATTTTCCGAGTGGTTCGTCAAAGTCGATATAAAACTTTGTTTAGACAATTTTTATAGAATTGCAGTTCTACCACACAGAAATACATAACCTGTTTGTGACTTGGCTGTGTGCGGGTCCGATAGGTACTCGACATCTGCATAGTCATTCATAGACAGGTCTTGGTTCTTTCTGTAAAATAGACCAATGTCTTTGTTTCCTTTGAGGTATCAGAAGATATCATTCATTCCGTGCCAATCTTTTAGTAGGTTCTGCACTATTTCTTGCTAATAGGTTCACGACAAATGTAATGTCCGATCTAGTACAGTTTGTTAAATACATGAGTGCTCATATTGCACTTAAGTACGGGAATTCTGTTCCCATGATTTCCTCCCCCTCTTCTCTAGGTCTGTACTGATCCTTATCTTGCTGCAAAGATCTCACGACCATTGCATTTTTTAAGGGTATGCCTTTTCAAAATTAAATATTTTTAACACTTTCTGAGTGTAGGTTAACTGATATACTAAAATCCCTTCAGGGGCATGCTCAAGCTGCAAGTCTAAGCAATATTTAGTTTTACCCAAATCTTTTATTTCGAACTCCGACTCCAGGTAAGAGCTTGTTTTCTTAATATCTTCCAGGGTCCCGATGATATTCATATTATCTTCGTACTCTGAGATTATACAAAATCCATCCTAAGATCGTTGTATAAATACACAGAGATTATTCTCATTGTTCGTGTAGCCTTTCTTGCATAGAAAGTCACTTCAAGCGATTATACCACATTCTGCCTGATTGCTTAAGTCAGTACAGTGACTTTCTGAGTTCCACGTTGTACAGATTTCTATTTGCTCTGTCTTGGTTCGGGAAAAGGATACATTCAGGTACCTTCATATAAAATTCTGAATCTAAATTTCCATAGAGGTATTCAGTTACTACATCCATCAATTTCATTTCTAACTTCAAGTTAGATGTCATTGAGATTAAATATATAAATGGTGGTTCCGCCCATGACCGAGGAATAAGTTTCTTCATAATCATCTCCTGGACGTTGAGTAAAATATTGTACAACGAGTCTTACTTTATGTCTTACAACTTTATTATTTTTATTTCTCTTTCGAACAAATACACACTTATACCCTACGGGGTGCACATGGGGAGACGTGCGGCTTACAGGTCCAAACACATCTATTTTATTCAGAGATAATAATTATGCTTCTATTGCCTTCTTTCAATCTTCCCAATCTGATATTTTATTACATTCAGCGAGCGATGCACACTCTGGATCAAGATCGATGATTGTGGTAATTTTCTTTGCAAAATCAATATCGACATTGGTTGTTGTCTTATTCATAGATTCTCCCGAGGTCACAAAGTTTATAGCTATTTCTTCAAGGGGTGATTCTTCTAATGCTTCTACTTACTCACCGCTATTTTCAATTACGGGAGCAAGTCTCTTTAGTTTTTCAGCTCCGATGTGTGCGCACACATCCATGCTGGTATCTCTCTTCATGAGGATTTTCAATTCTGGTATGTCTTTCCTGAAGGT
Source organism: Hsuehochloa calcarea (assembly GCA_036346395.1). Lineage (NCBI taxonomy): Eukaryota > Viridiplantae > Streptophyta > Magnoliopsida > Poales > Poaceae > Hsuehochloa > Hsuehochloa calcarea. Next base: position 22,065,357 of record CM070594.1, read on the forward strand.
GCCATGCTGGTGCTAGGTCTCGACTGGCTCTCCTTCTGGTTCTGAAGAACTTCGGTGATCGGTTGTGTCAAGTTCTTCTTATCCTTTTTCACCAGCGTCCCCGGTTACTTCGGATTAGAGGGGCTAGAGTTCTCGTCCTTTCTGAGGTCTTAGGATGGGAGTAGGGATACCTTCATCGGTATTTCAACCCTCTCCGATGCATTGCGTACATGCATAATTGACTTGACCACACTCTTCAAATCACTAAAGTGGTTAGGTAGTTGATTCGCTAATATTTGCAAATCAATTATCTTCTGGACTTCAATTGTCTTCTAGACTTCAATTATCTTCTAGATTTCAATTTGTTTTGCTCGTGCGCGGGTCATGTGCATGGATTTCAATTATCTTCTAGACTTCAATTATCTTCTGGACTTCAATTATTTTTCGATATTTTTCATCAAGGGGTTGATTTTCTCCCCCTAATGACGGGAAACTAACCCCATCTAATATACTATCAGCGAATCAGGCATTATGCAAATCTCCAGTCATAGGGTCTAAATACCTGGTTATAGATGTTGTCTCATAACCACCGTATATCCCAGACTTTTGGAGAGTGCCCATTGCAGTTCGCTTGTGATGATGATATAGGTACATAAACTTTGCAACCAAATCTGTGAAGATGAGAAATTTTCGATGTTGACCCTTGCGCTAGTTGCATAAGTGAATGGATGTTATATGCCGATAGTCTAAAATTGATGAGTTGTTGCGAGCAGGACTGCATATCCCTAACATGTAGTTGGTAAGTTACAATTCTTCAAAATTCTGCTAATACATTCTGGGTGTGGACATGCGGTATGGAATGTCCAACTTAATTCCTATTTTCATATAATAATCATCAAATACATTTGAAGTAAATTCTCCGGTATTGTCCATTCTGGTGGACTTCACATGATGATCAGGGAAATTATTCTTAATGTTAATTATCTGCTAGATTAGCTTTGCAGAAGCGTAGTTTCTCGTAGACAATAAACGTGTGTGCGACTATTTCGAGGATGTGTGCGACTATTTCGAGGAAGCATCGATAAGCACCATAAAATAACTAAAAGGCCCTGACAGGGGCTGTATAGAACCGCAAAAGTCTCCTGGATACGGTCCAGGAATGTAGGGACTTCATCTTTCGCTTTCGTAATAGAAGGTCTAGTAATTAGTTTCACGGTAGCACATGCGGGGCACACAAAATCTTCCTGGTTCGCGAAATTCTTTTCATTGACATTATGTCCCTGTGAATTGTTAATTATATTTCTCATCGTCCAAAGACCTAGGCGGCATAATCTATCATGTCAGAGATAGAAAAGTTCAGAGCTTCTAAATACGGTTTTCAGAGCAGTATAGGCTGCAGGTGCCTTAATATTAGTGTAGTATAGTCATGTTTCATATGAAGGAAGTCTTTCTAATACCCTTTTCCACTTTCTGCACGCTTTGTAATGAGCAGATATTCCTTACAACACTCTTTTTCAGTCTCTATGTGGAAACCGTTACCTCGAATATCCTTGAGAGTTCTAGTTGATTATGAGTACAACAAGGCTTCTTTGTTACCCTATTTTCATCTTATCAAAAGTCGAGGATGACTTTGTTTTCAAGAAGGGGGGATGATGAGGACATAACCCCTATGGATACAATCATATTTGCTATGCTTACTATTCCAATTACAAGAGCGTGTACGCTTCACTTAAATTATTAGGTGAGCTCGTTTTTAGTAGTGCATTTATATTATATGAACTATATGATGCTACCTAACGATGAAAATGTATATTTGTGCAGCATCACATCACTTTTTGTCTAAGCTAAGCAACAGTTTGAGCTGGACACATTTTGAAATCCAATTCGGCCTTCGGAGACAACACTGACTTCAAACGTGCATAACTTTTATATACGGAGTCCGTTTGAGCTCCACAAGTACTTGATGGAAAAATTATCTTATCCTCTTTCCAACAGATCTAACCTCACCTTTAAATTCCTTCTGTGGGTACAACAATCACCAAAAGAAGGTATTGTATCACCTGTTTGGGTCAAATTAGGCCTTGTAATGCTTGGGCCCAAGGGAAGGTGCCACCCTAGGCGGTCTGTACTGCTCATAAAGCACTATTTATATATAAATAGTACTATGAATAGTATCACCCCCTATTTTGTTAGCTATGTGTGGCTTCCCCTTCCTTATATAAGGAGGTCGCACCCCTCTAGTTTCCTTGGATTTTGTTTGTTTAAAAGTTAACTTCATTGCAACTTCGTGTATTGGCTTGTGTCGATTAGACCAACCATAATACCGCTACAGAATCCCAACTTTATCAAATATTTTAACCTTATTTGCAATTTCAGATTGATTATTATCTTGTTCTTACGTGTTCTTTGATTGCATGCAGGAACAGACCTTCGTGGTCAGGTCGATCGTGCCTCTAGCAAGGTCGATAACGATCTCAGAGTTGGTTTAGCGATTGCTGGGTATATCGGTTGTGTGCGATTGGTAGCCGAATCGTGAGATTCGTCACCACCAAAATCGAGTTATCATTCTCACCGAAAGATCGGGACGCCCATTTTCGCATCAGAAGAGGAGTGGGCATCTGGCCTCATTCCCGGGTGTGCGGAGTGGCTGGCGTTACTCCCTACCAACCGTGCAAAGCGTAGTTTATGAGATGTGTAAGTTGTGGAGTGTATCATAGGGAATTAATATACTTAATAGCTTGTGAAAAGGGTCGTCGGCCGCGTGGGCCACGTCGCCTCCATTTTACCGAACGTTGGATCGTAAGCGGGCGTCTGGGCTCTTGTCCTTTTGCAAGTTCCCACATGGTTTTTTGTGCACGGCTTATTGTACTATAATTTTGAATTGGAGGTATTCTGCATTTTTAAAGTACGCATGCCTCGATTTAGTTTGGACCCAGTGTACATGATTATTTTGTTACTGGAACGGTTTTGTTACTTGACAATCTGCTTTCCTTATTGTTGAATTGGCTTATTCAATCTGGATATGTTGGAATATTTCTTTACACAAGAGTTAAAAAATTGCCATGGTGATGGATGTACCAGCTTAAGTGCCCACATTTTCTAATTTCTCTAACCTTCATTTTATTTCAAATCTCTATTCATTTTACTTGTCTACTGCTAATTTATAGATATTGTAGGTTCAAATTTAAATACTTATATACTGCCAGGTTATCTACTGTTGGTATTGAACTTGTGTGGGGAGGGACAACTATACAACAACTGAAGATGCAACAGGTAAATAGCTTGTTTTGGAAAAGAAAGACAAAGTGAATAACAAAGTTGTCTTATACTTTTGCAAGTTCGCACATGGTTTTTGTACACAACTTATTGTACTAGAATTTTGAATTGGAAGTCTTCTGCATTATTAAAGTACACATGCCTTGATTTAGTGTGGACCAAGTGTACATGATTATTTTGTTATCAGAACAGTATGCATGATTTTGGTACTATTAGGGTGTCACATATGCTTTAGTAAGGCAAATCATTATTTTAGAAAAGAGATGCGAAGAGAGATTATGATGAGGACATCCCTTCCATTGATACAACCATCCCTACTGCTTCTGATGTGCATGGACCAATTACTAGAGCATGTTCTCGCCAACTAAATTATCATGTGACTCCATTTCTTAGAGTGCATCCATATTCTATGAACTCTATGATGCTGCCTAAAGCACGTGATATTATTTTACTTAGGAATCAAGGATCGGGGGGCAAGCTAAATGAAGATGATGGCAGCACCAAGTATGGAGATGATCATACAAGGAATGTATATTTTTATACTGATGCTTAGCAGAATCTAGCATGAAGACTATATATCAAGTTGTTTTCAACACTTAGTAATATTTGAGTAAAGGAACTTGGTGATGCGCCACCTATGTTAATGGGCCATGGACCTTGTAATTCAGGCTGGACACCTAGGGTTTGGCACTGTTCACGTGATACTGATCACACGTGAACAGTACCTACGGCCGCCGCCCCTCCCTTCCTCCTTTACATAGTGGCCGCCACCCTTAGGATTTGGGGTTTTTTGTTGATTGAAGTTTAGCTTTACTACTTTATACTTTATCCTCTTGTTCGACGAGATCAACAGTGATATTGTTCTTCAGAACCCCACTTATCAATACAATTTTAATTCCTATTCGCAATTTTAGATTGCCTATTTATCTTGTTCTTGCGTGCTTCTTCGGTGTATGCAGGAATTGATCTTCGTGATCAGATCATCCGGGTATTCATGCACGGTTGATAACAACTTGTCGAGTATTTTAGCAATTGCGTGGTTTTGAGCCTTGCGAGTTCGTAGTCAGGATCGTGAGAGTTGAGCGACTACTACCGAACTTACTTTCTAACCGAAAGATCGGGCCAGAACAGGACCTTCGTGGTTCATTAGATTATGATCATGCAACCGACATTCGTATTTTGTCCCTGAATAATTAAGTGGAGGCAGTGAGTTATTCATGATGTTGCAGATATTCTTGCTGGACTGTTTGTTTTCTTCGCAGACATTCCCAACCCACACCATTCTAAATAATCTTTTTCTTTGTGGAACTAAATGAACTGTCTACACAAAATTATGAATAGTTTGCTCTCATGTATAATGGAAAACTGATCACTTGCAAATTTTCTTTCACTTGTTTTTATGAAACTTTTTTTTGTCCCTACAAATGTTTGTTTGTTTTCTTGTCAAAATAGTTCCAATTGACGTGAAGTGCAAACATCAGGGCCCAGAAAAGAACAATTCTAGCATGTACATCCACGTATGCAGAGATTAGGTAGGTAGAGTATCTACTATCCCATTCCAAATCTATTTACCTCTTACCTCTTCTTTATACAACAATACTATTTGCTATGTCAATCCTCCTTTACTGCAGGTATCGCATCTATTTAATCGGCATAGATGGAACTGACGAGGGTGAGTGTTTTCTTTTTGGGAAAATTGGTTGACAAATCATTGGAAAACATCTCCTTAGCCTTCTACATTTAGGTTTGCCAATTCATGAGACCCTGCATGAGATCATTCGCGCTGCTCTCGTGAGAATTGATATGCTAAGTGAGGTGGCTTTGATTGTCTCACAGAAATATAGATTTGTTGTATCAGTCATAGAATATAATTTTCTGCAACAGTAGCCATTCCGGGTTCATACTTTTCTTTGACGAACAGTTGTGTTCTTCTCTTTTCTGTGGTAGCTCCAGCTCCTCGTGATCATCCTATATGAAGAATGTATCTTTGTCTCAACTCATTATGCCTCCGATGAATCTTCAACCGTGAATATCCTCTACTGTGTAGTGTGTGCACATGAAAACATAGACATCTGACAAATCCAGCAAACCAGAACATAATATTTCTCCTGAGCCAACCACCGTCGAGGTTAGCGATGCCTCCAACAGTCAATGTCATGATCTTTCATTAATTCTTCTACCCTTAGTAGTGCCTTACTTTATCTTAGTTTTTTTTTCCATGTGTTACACTATTCCGAGTTGACTGCTGTTAAGGTTATCGACAACTCCTGATCTTTCAATAATTCTTTTGCCCTTACTTAGTACCATGCCTCTTAATTTTTTTTGGTCTCAATTGCACATGCAGCTACGTTCTCACTTTTTTCCCCTGCCAGCAAAGTATAGAAACATAGTTTATTTATGTTGTTAGACTATTTGTTATTTTTTCCTTGGTCTATGAAACCATACAAAGATATTTGTCCGGTTAAAACATAGTTTATTTGATTTATGCTACATCATCTGGGTTTCTATCGTGCATGTGTTTTTTTGGCACCATTACCGCCATTATTATATCTTTTGTTTTATGTACATTCTTACTGCTATCTCTTCCTTATTCTCTTAGCATTGCCTGCATTTTTACCCATGGTAATCATTACGTTGCCACGCTACCATTTCTTCTCGTTGTTTTTTTGTCCACCATTACTATTACAGCACACTTTGTTGTCCATCATACCAGTTGGGTCATGACCATCCTCAAACCTCACTGGTTTCATTGACAAATTAAGTAGCATGTTCTACCTACGGCTTTGTGAAGGTATGTGATGAGAATTAAATATCTAAATATTACTTTAATATTTAATTAATGACCACACGTCTTTCGTGGTCGTAACCCCTAAGGCTAACAACCCTCTGGTCGTAAGGATTCCAGAGGTTACATTATGGGTACCTTGGTCGGACGAAGTCCTGCACCTTGTCCCCGACCAGGTGACTGCTCGTAAAGACTTTGAACTGGCACTTGGACCCTGTTCCAAGTATATTCCTTCCGTGCGATATATGGAACATATATCTTAATTGTTCCAATCCACACAATGTTTCTGACCCTAAGACACTGACAACAACTCCTTGACAGTTTTGTCTCCTGTTAACTCCAACTGGTGATCAGTTACTGGAACTAACTCTCCGACCAGACACGTCACTTCCGAGAGGTGTCTTCTCTAGGAGTGACTACCACCTCTTCGTCAACTTTTTAAGGATAGATGATGGGCAGCAACAGGAGAGGCCAAATTAGGATAAGATGATCCAATTCTATTCGACATCGACTACAAGCTTGGGCAATCAAATACCTGACACTCTGAAGACAAGTAGAGCAATAGCAATACTCTCAGTGTAATTAGGGCTAGTCCACCGCCTAGTCGAAGACACCCCTTGTAATATCTAGTTCATTGCAATAAAGAGCAGCCCAATTCTCTCCCAAAAAATCTTAGCAATTTTTCTCTATTTATTTTTATAAGATCGACGACTCGATTGTCGATAGTATGAAACATCCCTTTCCATCCTAAAGAAGTAGTTTTGTTGTTTAGTTACACGACCTTTGTTGATGCACTTATTTTGCATCATGACTTATACCCACACTTTCTTATCTGCAACATAAAAGATAGATGGTTCTTCAGCACTAGCTCCACAAAGAAGCATAATTGATGATCAAAACACTGAGAAAGAAGCCATTGATTCACAGGTCATTACTAGTCATTTCACTTCAAAGACTATGATTTTAATTTATTCATGTTCATTTGTTCATTTTTCATTGTGGAGCCTTTTCTATTCCCATGTGTTCTTTCTTATCTCTGTCTATTTTATGTTTACATACAACACAAACAAAGGGGACAACTCACACCTTTCAAACCGCAAAGCCAACCACAACATATAATCAAAGTCCACGGTCTATTAGAAGTAATAGGGTTGATCCACTCAATTTTACTTTTACAAGTGCTAACCTATATTACTGTGTTCACTCTTCTTTCTTAACTTACATTGATCTTACCCTTTTACTTAATGTACAAGCCTGCATCAGCAGCTCATCAACCTATTGTGTCCAACCTTCGGGATAAAGACTTAACTCCCAAAAAGCCTAGTCAGTGAAAATAACACCCTAACCAAGAGAACCACATCACAGGTAGATTTTTTATATGATCATTATGAAGCGCATACGTTCAATACAATGTTCTGTAAGTCGATGCAGCTAATAATCATTCCATAACATTTTCATGTAGGTGCCTGAGGTTATTCCAAATGATTTCGCTGTAATGGCTGCGAAAAAGCTTCGATTTTAAAGAGAATTCTGCAAAGGATCTTCAATTATGGATGCTCTTAAGTAAACCTTTGGATATTTTGTGGGTCACGAGGTAAGTTAATTTCAAGGTTCGTCTTTGTTGAATAAAAAGATGGACTTGCTTGGGCATGGGAATCACTCATGCGCCCTCCTTTCTCTGGGGGGACATGCATCTTAGCTGCGGTGAAGGTTTGTGCACTTCAATCCGACTGTTCATTCAACCTCATTTTCTAACCTACGAAGGTTTATATCTGAATGTTCTCTTACGAAGTCCATGTAAGGTAGCCACATCAAATGTTAGTTAAGAACACATTTCTACCATGAAAATATAGATGTACATTTGAGGCACGATTCTTAAGTGAATGTACATGTTGCGTTTCTTAGCTATTGTGTTTTGCTTCTTATTATTTCCGGCCTTCCAAGTGATGTGGCTACACAGTTATTCCTCCCACGTACAACAGTCACAACCGCGCCAATTGGCATGGGTCAACTTCTAGTGTTAGTATTTTATTGGTCGAGGAAGTTTAGGGATAATGTTAGATGATTTGGTGATATTTAGAGTCCCGCACTTGGATATGCTCTTTTCTACTATCTTAGAGCTACAGGATTTATTTTGCATGCTCTTTGTCAGAATCGCCTTATATATTATCGCTTTACGGTTGGAAGCCACACGCTTTATATAATCATATATACAGTTTTTTTTTTTGAGTAATCATGTATGCAGTTTTCATGTTCCTGTAAGGGCTGAATGTTATCGAGGATCTATTTTAACAAGGCGCCCCCATGAGTTTATCGGCTTTTTATGACAGAAGCAATCGAGCGGTACTTTGATTATAGTCGTGTGATATGCATGGCCATATATACGATACAGAAGAGTAATATATGATATCTTTTTTTTTTATGGCATTGCTTCTTAAGGAGGAGACCATAATATTTCTCAAAAACTATCGTTTTCATACGTTATTTCTCTTTTCAATGCAGATTTTCTTCAGTAGCACCCTATAAATTTCAACATCCCGCATACTCCCATTACATTAGAAGGATTTAAGTGCACACCAAGAAACACCTATGTAAAGTGTGCTCTAATTAAGCTAGATGACACTAGAAAAGATGTTCAACCGACCAAAATGGCACTGCAAGCTTAGAAACTTCAGTATTGTCGGTATATAACCACAATTGTCCGTTCTTCCCAGACACTCCCTGTCCTTCTTTACAAATTGCAAACACTGTTTTATACTGTAGAACAAGAGGACAGCGTTTCAGATCTACCGTAGCAACGGCTAGCTCATGGCCCATGGACGAGAGGAGGCTAATATTGTAAAAATAATAATTTCCAAGCAGAAACTAATTTCATTCGTCTTTCTTTAAGCGCAAGAAGCAGTGATTTGAGAAGCAAAAGGCAAGCTAATTAAGTGCTCTGATATGAATGATACGGACCGACGGAATTTAGGGGATCACATCAAGGAGCACGAGAATATGCGCAAGTTGGTGCCGAGATCATTCCTTGCAAGACACCATCTGACGCAAGTTGCGGGAACCGGCAGCTCGCGCAAATGATTTGGCGATCGGGGGCGACGCGCATCTTGCTTGATTGGGGGATTGGCTTTACGTGTGGGAGATTGTGAACATGTCTTTTGCCTTGCGCCACATTTTAATGTTTCCCGGTTGCTTTCCTTCCAAAGCTTTGTGTTTGTGTTTGTGTTTGTTTTTGTTTTTTAGCATACAGAAATTGTAGTATGGCTAGGCTGTCTAGCTTAAGGCTGGCATGTTAGATATATTTATCTTTGAATTTCCGAGATTTGATTCTGTCTCCTCTGGCCAGGGGCAGAGCTGCAGAGCTCAGTGAGGGTTTACTTGAAAATACCCGCCTTCTTTTGCATTTTTCTTCTTCTGAATACTTCCTTCTGCAAATTCAAATTCATCCCCTTCCAGACTTATTTGAAAAAGGCTTAGAAGTAGTATATTGTCCAACGTACTTGACTATCGACCGTCTCCTTTGGCAATACTGCTTGTTAGATATATATACATTATTGTGCTTATTTTAATTTCTAAAATAATAATTGATATAACGGCAACATATATACTAGGCATATTTACAACTACAAACAACAATATGATTATCATCTTAAATACACCTATATATCACACACACACACATATACATATGCGCTAACAGGGCAAAAGCTAAAACAAGAAAACTACTTACAGAAGTAGAAATCATCACCATTTCATGACTAATTTCTAGAAACCAAGATCTAACCATGTCAAGAGATATCAACGCGACTTATAGAGAATCGCTTCGGCGAAGGTCGCGGTAGAGTCTGATGTGAAGAAGAAGACGCGCAGTAGATAATGATGGAAGTCGTGAGTAGTTGCGCGAATGCTTCTTAAAAACCTAATTTGCCCCAACCCGTACAGGGTCATGAGGGACGTTGGCTTCGGAGACATTGCTCTCCCTACGACGGTGCACGCCAGCACCGGGATGGAGTAGTCGAGGTAGCGCAACACAGAGGAACAGGACGACAATTCTGGTTCTCTCTCGGATTTCTTTAGATAGAGAGGATGTTTCCTCATATAGACACTAATGAGCTCAGATGGAAGGCAAATCACCACACAACAAAAATGGAAACTACATTAAAACACAGTTAATGCATGCCATAATAGCCTTGTAGGATTAGTGGGATTCAAACGTTCGGTTTAAACCGTTCTTCTCTTTTCCAATTTGTTGCACATAGATATGCCATGTCATCATGCGGGATTATGAGGTGCAAAAGGAAGCTACCTCTCCACACACAACTAGACCCGAAATCGCTGCACCATTCACGCGCATGCCACATGGGCGAGCGATGGCGTGGCGTGGCTAGCGAGTGGGCAAGCGAGCGGGCATGTGTAATATTCTTTTTGGTTGCTTTAACTAGGTAAAACTAACTCCACCTTACAAGTTGGTCTTCTCCCACCTAGACTAGCAATTTAGTACTAAACTTCACACCTTCCACCATGCATGAGAGACCTTATGGGTGAAGGATCTAGACTCGCCATTATGAGTTAATGGAGTGTTTTGGTAATTAATGACAAATCTAATTGTGAGACTAACAATTCTATTGTTATATCTAGTGTGTAGTCTCATTTGGATATAAAGGTGAAATTCAACGAGGTATGCATTTGACTTATACTCTTATATATTGTTGCATTCCCCAGATCCAAAATATAGGATGAACTCAACCATAAGTTTAACTTGAATATGTGCATATGATCTAATTACACAATTGTGTATGCACACATTTAGGGGAAGTTTATTCCATATTTTATGGTTTCATTAGTATTGATCCATATTCCGTTTTCCACATATATTTGGGATCTTTACTTTGAAACATATCCGTTTAAGTATATAGAACTTGTGTAGTTCTTACATACTCATGTCGTGAGTATATGTAACTTGTGTAGTTTATATATGCTCACGTTGTGTTACATTTATCTAAATTCAATTTATGTGCAATTGAAATGGTTATCATCAATTACCAAAGAGGGAAAGATTGAAGTATCTTGTCCCACCAGTATGTGTTAATGGTATGGTGTGGTAATTAATGATAATCATATTGTGGAACTAACTTTTTTCATGAGTTGGATGTATATGTTATGTTCCAGGGTGATGAAGACTTGGGATGATCATGAATTGATCATCAAGTCAAGATTCAAGTGAAGGGATGCATCATGTGTTGATGCATATGAAGAGCTTGAAGAAAAAGGAAATCATCGTGTGTCGATGATGTTCAAGAAGAGGAGATGATCATAAGTTGATCATCAAGACAAGAGAAGACCCATCATGTGTTGATGGAGGTCTAATGAAGAATGCATCATATGTTGATGCATGTCAAGACTCGGGATGAAGAAATCATCATGTGTTGTTGATGTTCAAGACAAGATCTCGAAGTGAAGAAATCATCATGTGTTGATGATTGCCAAAATCAAGGACCCGGACTTGAAGTGATGATATGCGTCATCAAGCTTCAAGAAGATGCAAGGCAAAGGTATGACTAGCTAGGACTAAGGATGTGTTCCTAGTATTTTACCGGTCTTGGTGTTTGGTTGGTAGACCGGATTGCTAGTATAGGATTACCGTACTATTAAGAGGGGTCTTGACTAGTAGCATGAGTTAGTCATGTGTTGATAGTTCATTATATTTGCTCTAGCTCATCTGTGGCATGATGTTGTTATTTACGAATGTGTTTTGCAAATAGTTGATGCTCATGTTTGATTTCTTGTAGCATATGACTTAAGTTTGCAAATGTGTTTTGCAAATGGTGTAAGTCCATGTATCTTTTTCCTTGTGGTATGATTCTAAAAGTTGGCAAATATGTTTTGCAACTTGTTAAGAATCTTACCTTTGATCCTTGTTAGGCATGGCTCATCAATTGGCAAATGTGTTTTGCAATTGAAGTTGTTTTGAAAGCTATTTGCTACTTTGTCAGGATAATCGATAGTTTCGGCGTTATAACTACGGAACTACCGCTGGGCGGAATTTCCGAAAATCTCGTGGCACTTTTTTTCCAGAGAAGCACCTTTTTGGGACTTAGCCGATTTTCTGGAAGAGCGGTAGTACCGCCATGTTGGGAGCGGAACTACCGCACCGCGGAAGTTCAAAATTTGGCGCGGTACGTTTTTTCCAGAGGGTGCCATGTGTTGGACCTGAGTGGAAGCGGAAGTACCGCTCATCAGAAACAGAACTACCGGAGTGCGAAAGTACCGCGAGTTGAACAGTGGTAGTTCCGGATTTCAATTTTCAATGGCTAGTTTATCGTCTGATATAGCCGTTGCTGTGCTTGTCGTTAAGGTGCGGAAGTACCGGCCGTATAACGGCAGAAGTTCCGCATTTGCTGATTTTTCAGCAGATTCTTCTCCAACGGCTAGTTTTTGTGTGTGGGCTATAAATACTCACCTTGGCCGGTTGGGGATAGTTGCTGGTTTTATTGTGAACCTCTATTGAGTCTCTTGAGCTAAGAGTAAGCATCTTATTCTATTTTGTGCATGTGTTGCACTTAGTGAGATTTGAGAGCAAGCCCTAAGTGCATGTGTTGCCTTAGGTAGTGGATTGTGTATCCACTTGAACGTTGACACTTGATTAGTTCAAGTGAAGGTTGAGATTTATTTCTCTTGGTGTTTGCCGACACCTAGACGACGTGGAGGCATCGTGCCCGGTGATCTTCTCAAGAAGCTTGTGAGAAGGCCCGACGTGTTGTGAGTAGTTTGGTGCTCGCCATCTCCGGAGTGGAGTAAGAGTAACCTTAGTGGAGCGAGGTGTTGGTTCGTGTTGGAACCGGTCCAAGTGGTTGGACTTACCTCGGAGGTGTTGGCTTAATTAGTGGAGCCAGTCCAACGTGGTTGGGCTTACCTCAACGTGGATTAGGAGAGACCGGCAAGTCTCCGAACACCATGGTAAAATATAATTGTGTCATCTTGATTTGTGCTTGTGCTTTATTTTGAGCAATTTACATTCGTGCTTTAATTGCTTATATATCATTGTATGATTGCCCATATTGTTTTGTAGTCATATTGTTGGTGCACTTAGGGAAGCTTAGCTGATTTATGTTTTAATTGTGCAAGACCAATTTGTTATTAGCTTCCGTATTATATATTGGTTTTAGCGCTAAAGATTTTTAAAACCGCATATTCACCCCCTCTAGTCGGCCACCTCGATCTTACTATGGGATTTGCTAGGATTTATGAAGAATATTATTTGGGCTAAGCCTGTAAACTCCAACACCACGCGTTCCTCACGTGCATCACGGATCGTCCTCAATAAGCATAACAGCACATCTACGGTATCCACATGTCCCAGTGGAACGTTGTGTGCCCATGTGCTAGAATCAGCGTGCAAGACGAGGCCTTTTAGGAGATGACAGCTAGGTTTTCGAGGTGTTGTGTAAATCGCCGAAAAGCCACCATGCCTTTCTTTATATAGAGGTCCCATAGTGGAGCCCTACGTTAGGGGCCATTATGGTGTGAAGTTTGCATGACCTATTAGTAGCGGATCCTATTCGAACCAATATGTTTAAACCCATTAAGTGTGCGACCTTGTAGGTTCATGTATACTCGGCCACAACCTGGAAAAACACCTTTTTGATCCACAAGTTGATAGAGGTCCCTAGTAGAACACAGCGACCTTCTAATGCACATAAAGATCAAATCAGACGAACCTATGTAGTGTCATGTGTTGATCCTTTTGTGTCATGATATTGGATCAAACTCACGGTGAGATGTGTGGAATACTATGATAGCTTGATCTTTCACTCAATCTTATAGTTGATTACTCTGTTGTAGTTGGCACTTCAACCATATTCAGCATGGTCTTGCACTCCCCTGATCCAACCACATCGAGAGGTTCAAAGATATCTCTCTTGTTAAATAGGAAGGGCAAATTCCATCTTAATCGCTCACATTCCTCTACATGCTTCATACTAAACATGAAAAGCTACCTTTATGACTATCCAGTTACCGAGTAGCATTCGACAATCCCTAAATAAACTATTACACATGTAGAAAACCATAACGATCTTAGGTATAATAATTCTACAGATACTATATCTGAGACTACTTGATGACACTTAATGTGGATATCGTGGGGATATGTGCATGATCTTAGGATGATGAGTCAATTGGCAATGACGTTGTTGGTTTGTAAAATCTCGCATTTTCGGAAACGCTCCTGTGCTGTCAGGTTATAGCCGGTCCGATCAAGCCAAGCCGTCGGTCGACCGGCGTGGTGTGCGATCCGCCGGCAGCATTACCGTCCGACCGCCACGATTGATGATGGATTTTGGAGTTAGGCCAAAAATAGGTTGTGAAGGCATGAGAGGGGAGTATCCTGAATGTGGTAACATAATTTTTGGAGCTCCCAGTCAAAAGTTCTATTCATTTGAAAATTCCAGAGAGTTTCGGATTTTCAAGTTGAAAATTTAGCTAAGTCATTTGGAGCGGTCGGACCGGCGTTATGAAATCGGTCGGACCGGCGTGAAATCGGTCCGACCGGTGGGTATGGCAGTCAGACCGGCTTCCACTTGAACTTCGGCCACTTTGGCATTGTTGTGTTTTGATGGTGTCTATTGTATGAGTTTCAATGCTTTATTGTTGCATATTGCATTGTTGAGCTAATGTGGGTCAAGTTGTGAAGAACTTGTTCCCGGAGACGATTTCTTTATCTATTGCTGTGCAGGTGGCTTGCAGGTCAACGACGTCAACGGCGAGGAGGATCGGGACTAAGCTTGGAGAGCTGAGGTCCAGAACGATCATGGATGTCGGGTGAGGTCGTGTGACTCAAGCATGGTGCAGAATGGACAAGATGGTTCGAATGGGCAGTTCGTTGCAGCTGGTTGGATCAAGCGGCGCGGGAGTCGGTGCAAGTGTCTTGAAGGTTCCGATGGGATTCGGACGGGAGAGACTTGCCGACATGATGAGAGCCGCTGATTAACCTACACGTGGTGAAGCAGGCGATTGCTTCAACAGATTTGTGTGTGTGTGTGTGTCCCATTTGTATTGGGCCTTAATAGGAGCCCATTAGAAACCCTAGGCCTTCCTATAAATAGAAGGGGGGAGTTGGAAAAATTTTCCCAAGCATTCATTTGAGAAAACCCTAAGTTTTCTAGGGTTTAGAGAGGAGAGGAGAGGCTTGGGTTTAGAGAGAGATTTGTTTGTGTGCTCTTTGATTGAGCTCTTGTCCTCCTTGAGGGAGTGGTTTTGACAAGCAACATCTTGAATCAATCGATCTATGGATGTTTGTTCAAGGATGAAGTCTCATATGTTTTCTTCTCTCTTTTGATGATTTTGGTGCTTCATTGATTCAGTTATTTTTTGTTGGTCTCTTGACCTCATTTACCTTGCTATGATGTGTTTGAATACTCCTAGAACCATCTAAATCTTCAATCTCCCACAAGCAAGTTTTAGATCAAGTTTTTCATATTCCTAGGTTTTGGACACTCCTTTGGTAAAACCTAAAAAGATCAATTCTTTGTTGTGGATCTGGACGATCGTCGCTAGGAATATGTCCCAGATATCCTTAGGGAGGTGTGCTCCAAATTTGGTCAAGTTTCATCGGTTGAATCAAAAGTTGGATCAATTTTCATTTTGATTTCGAGTGGTCTGCAGTGGCTCTGGACTAAATCGGTTCGACCGATTTCTCTACGGCGGTCCGACCGCCGATCATTCTGACCGCCAATTGGTCGCCGGTCAGACCGCTAGATTTTTAGACCGCCATTTTGCCGACGGTCAGACCGGCCCAGTGAGATCAATTCTCCATTGTTGAATCTTGTGTTTAAGGGGAAATTCAGATTCAGCACAAGGCTTCCTCTGTGCATTTACTGATCTTCTTGGCTTTCATAGCTATTGAAGAAAAGTGCGTGTTGAATTTGATTAAGGCGAAAAATCAAGAAAGCGTCTATTCACCCCCTCTAGTCACCTTTCCGGTCCTACACTTAATAATATAACAATCCATGTATTGTCTCAAGGTGGGTCAATCCAACACCATGTTCTTCAACATATGTCTACATTATTGATTTTTTTTTAATCTCATATATATAACCTATGAAATATGATCATCAATCAATACATGTGTTGATCATCAATCAATATATGTATTGATCTATAAATCATAAGTGTTCCACATAATAATATAAGATCAAGGGTAAAAATTAAAAGCACATTATTTTGTTTAAATATTATAGATTTTTAAAATGAGATGTGTATTCTTTTCTTATATATTTGGATAAAAACTTGAATCTATATATTAAGATATAAATTCCGAAGCTATGCATTGTGAAAAATATAAATAAGCATTTAAAAGTTAATAGGTAAAGTCGTATGAACAAATAAAAATTTATATTTAAATCATAATTTTAATCCCCACAGAGCTCAGGTCCCCCACCGGGTGGGGACGAGGTAGTTTCCCCCCGAAGTTGCAGGCCGGGCCGGGACATTGAAGCCGAATCTCTTAGCCCAGCAAGGGACAGCCCATAGTTTGCGTGATTACACCTGCTCATGTCCAATTTCCTTAGTAGCCAGGACAAATTTTCTTTTTCAGAAACTGAAAAGCTTCTGACATTCAGACCCGGGTTTTATTCAGACAAGTACAAAGCTAGACAGTCCTTTAGAGGCAGAATCTTATAGCCTACAGCTCCAGATTTTACGAGCAAATTCTCAGTTGGCACATCCATCCGTGATCCGTCAGGTACAAAGCCAGAATCAACAAGTCGACAGCAAAAAGCTAGAGGCCTCCGAGAAGGAAAACGATTCGAAGATTACCTCTACATGATCATCCTACTGGTGGTGATAGAAACTAGAGATTCTCTGCAAATCCAGATTGCCCAGCTTGTTGCTGCTGAGTGAGACGATGCGTCGGTGTAGTGGCGTATACATATGAACGTTATTTACGAAGAAGTTTCTGCTATTCCCGAACGACTATAGAGATATTTCGGTTATGTTTGGTAGAGTTTCAGATTCATATTTTTTTCAGATTCACTCTTAATTTTTCAAGAATCCACTTCTCTGATAATCTAGAGTTATCTCAATAAATTATTTGGCTAGTAGGTTGGCTCCAAAAACAATAAGAGAGAGAGAGAGGATTAGAGGCAAATTAACTATACTACCCCTGGTTGTAATACTTCAATTTTATTTGTGTCTTATTCCTTTGTATTTGAAAGCAAATTATAGAATTTTTTCCCCAACTTTTTAAAGATCATATAAATGTATATATACATCCGGAAATTTTTTTTAAAAACATATCATCTCAAACTTACCACCTAATTTGAAATCCTTGTGCGGACTAAAAATGAGTATATGTATCATCATTCATTATTACATGGTATCAAATTTGAAATTAAATAGAAGTAAGCATCATCAGATGAACAAGTATTACAAATACATGCTTTCGTTTCTCAGCATTCAGCAAGGCAGTATCACATTACTTAAAAAAGGCTGCACGTTGCTACCATCCAACAATTATTAGTTGCAACTTACCCAGCAACACCAAAAGACAAGACGGTCTTTTTTTTTTTTTGCTTTAGCTAAATTTCAAATTCAATTCACATTATATATCCAAAAAAACCTTCCTCTGCAATTCGGAATAAATTCCGCACTGAATTAATAACATCTGTAAAACGAACAAAAGATACACACACGTGTGTGTATATATGTGTGTGTGTGTGCACGCGCGTGTGCATATACATATATGTATGTATATATACGTATATATATTAGCAACTACAACTAGTAGGATGGTTCACTGGAAATTGATGACATAAGTGTAATACCCCGTATAGCATTAGAGACTTCAACTGAATTAGAGAGAGAATTAAATAAATTAAATTTAGAAATTCAGATTTCTGAGGGAGAGTAAAAAAACCTGGGCCATTGGCCCATAGTGTATTTGCCCAATTGAGTCGGTCGGCCTTCAAAACGAAGGGGAAGGTCACACAAACCCTAGCCTGCTACTGTAGCATTGTCATGGTGCTGTAGCACCACCACTATAGCGCATCCCCTCCCAGGTGTTGTTGCCTCCTTGCTCGGCCAGTAGAAGAAAGAATGTGGAAGAGAAAGAAAGGAGGAAGAGAAGAGGGGAAAGGGAGAAGGAAGAGAGGAAGAAGGAGATGGGGAGTGCTGGGATCTCGCGTTCCTTATCTCGATCTCTGTAACGTCCCGTTTTCAGTATTAAAAATTTATTTCCTTGAATTCCTATTTTCATTCGAATTTTCAAATTTTGGATTAAATTCCAAAATCTCTTAGCTTTCATTAAGCTCGGGTTTGTGTTTCAAATATTCATTCAAATTTCAGATTTCAAAATTTGTTTAGAATTCACTGTTTTCGAAAATATCAAAACCCATTTTTCTTTTCTTTTTCTTTTTTCTTTTCTCTTCCTTCCTTCTTGGGGCTTTTCCTACCCATCTCTCTTCCTCTCTCTGCCCGGCCCTTCATGAGCCTCTTCTCTCTTTCTTCCCTCCTTTCCTTCTCAAGACGCGCTTCTTCTTCCCCTTTTCTTCCACCGACAGCACCGCCGCCACTCGCCTCTCCATCTCCCCTCTTCTCTCTCGGCTCCCTCGCCCGGGCCCCTCCCGCGCCCGCCGCTCGCTCGTCCCTCCTCCCGCGTCCCGCGCATGCGGCCGCCCAGCGCCCGCACGGCTTTTTCCCCATTGCTGCCCCACGTGCGCCGGCCTCCCACGCCAGACGACTTTTCTACTCTCTCCGCCGCCGCCACGGCTTCCTCCTCTCTCTCCGGCTATAAAAGCATGAGTTTCCGCCTTGTCTTCTTTTCCGCCGGATCCATGCCCTTCTTCCCTTTCCTCCGGTGCCTTTCCTCCCGGTCGCTCCGCCTCGCCAAAGCCCTTCCTCCGCCGTCCCAGCCTGCTGCAGCTCGCCTCGAAGCGCCTCGACTCGTCGCCGCCTCCTCCAGCGCCGCGCCGCGCAGCTCCCCTCGCCGCCGCCTCCCGTTCAGCAATAGCCGCGTCGCCTCCGTCCCCGACGCCGGTCGCCTCCACTGTCTCCTCCGCTTCCCGCCTCGGCGACCTCGTGGTGAGCACCCTCTTCCCGCGCCGCCCTAGTGCTGTCGCCCCTCTCCCCCTCTCCTCCCTCCGGTGTCCGTTGCTGCGCTCGGCTCTGCGCGCGTCGCTCGCCGCTGTTCTCCCTCCGGTGTTGTCTCGGCAACGCGCCGCCCGCCTCCCGCCGCTCCCGGTCACCTCAGTTGTTGCCAACAACACCGCGCCCGCCTGCCCCAGTTCCCAGTTCTCTCTTCTTCCCCGGTCCGACCGCTCCCCCTCCGGTCCAACCGGCCACCCAGCTCCCTCTCTCTGTCTCTCTCTCTCTCTCTGCTCTCTCTCTCTCTGTCCCTCTCTCTCTGCCTCTCTCTCTCGTGGCCGAACCCTAAGCGATTCAAATGAGGCAAAGAGAAAGCAGCAGAAGACAATTGTGTTGTATTTTTGCATTTGGAATATATGTATGATAGAAATTGTGTATGCAGTGAATCGTCGCGAAGTTGGCATTTGAAAAATGTGTGTATTGCTTTTGTATTGCGAATTTGTGTATGCAGTGTAGTTTTGTGTATGCAATTGAGATCGGTATATTGAGATTTATTTGTTGATCTTGAAAATATTTTGTTAGGCTGTGCAGGTTAGTCGTGAAGCGATAAATGTTTTGTGTATTGAAGTCGTGTGTTGAAAGTGTTGTATAGCGATTGTGTGGTATGGCGATTTTGTGTATTGTATCGTTTTGTATTACTCGATCGACTAGTAGTTTTACATTTTTGGCGAAAACGTTTCCAAAACATTTACTCTCGAGGATTGTGCTACGACTTGCGATGAATCGATTAACCGTTGTTAGTGGTTAACTCGCCGATTGCCAAGTACTAGTAGAACTATCATTTTCGGTTTTAGTTGAGAGCTATCGATTAAGAACATAATTTGCAAAATCTCGGGAAATCGAAGTTATGCAAATAACCTTCGTAATCGTCTCTGCAATCGTGTCTATTTTAGTTAAAACTTATTTATTCAAATTTTCCGCGTTGTGTAAAATGCTTTAAAATAATCTGGCATTTTCTCAAAATATTTTGGAAGACTATTCGAGATTAACCTGTTAATCTCGACAGCTTACTTTGAAAACCTAATTAATAATCTTGTAATCCTATCCAATATTCATTGGTCTAAATATTGTTTATATCTTTTTATCCCTGTTCAAAAGTCGTCTCTATTAAAAATGTGTTACCGTCATTTTGAAGTTCGTCCAATTTATCGTGTACCCTAATCTTGGCCGATCAGCGGTATCCAAAGTCAAGTATCCCTGCGATAGTTCATTCGACTTTGTTTTCCCCCTTGTTTTCCCTCGGCAGAGTATCACCGCCTTGTCTCGTGTACTCAGCTAATCGTTTGACCTTGTCAAAAATCCCCGCCTCGCTGAATCTCGTCTCTTCAGCTCGTTCCTCGCAAAACTTATTTATAGTGCTTTGTTTATATTTGGTCTTTTGGAAGTTCTTTGGATTTATTTGTTGTTCTTGCTTATATCGTGTAATTAGGAGTCCAAGTCCAGAAGAAACAGCGACTCAAGCAGGATCAAGATTTGGATAAAGACGAAGACCCGAATTCAAAACCTGGCAGAGAAGGCCCCGAGTAAGATCAAGGCGCGATAATCGACCCAAAGTAGTCAATGCTTTGATCATTCCGAACCTACATTTTATGCAAACTATGTTTATTTAAAATAGCAAAGTTGCATGCTTTAATTTTGTAATCAATGATATGTTAAAGCTTAAGGTAATTAAATACCCATTTGTTGATTAATTACTTATTAAGCCATCCTTTGATAATTGAATCCAGTATTCCTTGTCACCCTAGTAATTATATGGTAATACTAGTATAGGTTGTACTTAAGCGACATGCTAGTCTTGCTTAAGTACCGGGACAATAAATGTCCCGATCATCATCCTTTAAACATGAAAATGGTTTTGGGCGGTCATTGGAGGTAGATGGTCGATGTGTTGTGTTAATTGGTTTTCCTTCCCAAAACCCTAAACAACTTGCTAGTACCACATCTGGACGGAGGGAAAGAATGGTGGGTGCGGACGTAGCACGAGAATGGTTGGCATGTGGTATGAACCGTCCAGATGAATTAAGGACTTAATCTTGTCATGACCTCCTGTGTAAAACAAGTACAACCGTAAGTCTGCAAAGTGCAATTTGGCCTAGTAAAACTATTGAACCCTGAATGTCATCCCACAACCGGTGTTAGAAGTGTGCAAGCGGCAGGACGATCTTTGGCTTGAATGGGACACCGAACACGGTGAAGTTGCCCGCTGCACTATTCTCTGGGGCCGGGGCCCGCTTTGCTAGTCGTTGGGGTAAACATCCCGCACAACTTATGGAATTGGCCATAGGGGTGAGATGCGGAAGGGCAAGGTAGTTTGAAACGTTACTGTGACGATCGCTCAACTACATGACTAAGGAATCATGTGGGGGTAACGAGTATGATTATCTCTTGTGGGTACAGTGTACAACCTCTGCAGAGTCTAAAGCTGTTTTAAAAGTAGCGCCTTGGTCCAAAGGCGCATATGGGAACTTAACCTTGAGTTAGTTCTATTTCAAAAATCTTTGTGGGTGGAATGGAAATGTGTTGGGCTCATCCGGCCCTTGTTTTGAATTTTCTGGGTAGCCTTATCCAAAGGTTGATAATCGGTGGACGAATGCTAGTTATCAAAATTAAGCATAAGGTGGAGGTAACCTTCGCTGTTATTTAATATTGCACTTATTCTCTTTAATGAAAATGCAATTTGTTTAAAATGCTAAGTCATAGGACTTTGTAATTATGATAATTGAAAATGTTGCTTTAGCAAATAAAAGAACCTGAGCCATCCTTGTTAAGCCTTGCATGTATACTATTGCATACTGTGTGTTGGCTCGCGAGCACGGTAGTTGTGCTCATTCTCGCTCTTTCCCCAAACCCTCGTAAGGTGAAACTTTGGAGACTACTACGAGGACCTGGATGTCCAAGACCCAGGAGTTCTTGAGCGTAGTTTAGTTTATAGTTGTTCTAGTCTCTTGAGCCTAGTGACTCATTGGTACCTAGGTGCATTCCATATTATCTGAGTTTCGGGTAATATCGGATGTACACAGGTTTCCCCAGTCACTTGCCTGTGGAGAGATGTGCTCTCACCCTTTGTGCTTCGCTGTCGCTTCCGCTACTTATGTGATGTAATCTTTGGCCTGCTCGCCCTTATTGTAAAACTTGACCCGATGTGGTCTATGTAAACTCTGATGTGTTAAATTAATGAATGGTATGGTTTTACGTCATTGTATGAAATGATTCAGTGATGTATCTGTGAGTGCTATCTACTGATCCAGGGAATAGCACGCTTATTCGCGACAGATCCGGATTAGAAAATCCGGTCCGACAGAGTGGTATCAGAGCATATGACTGTAGGATCTTTAGTTAGACTGGTCGAGCCTAAGGACTTGAGTCCTATTTTAAAAATTTATGAAAAGCTTTGGCAAAATATAATGTATCTATTGCTCTTACTCATCTATCTTAGTTCCTTACTTCCCCTGATTTCACTTGAGTTTGTACTCAGTCTGATTCTCTCGTCTGTTTCAAAAATTTGTAGATGGCAACCCCGTCATCCGATGCCCCGTGGGACTTTTGCTCTCATGGAGAAGGTGGAGTTGAATTCGTGGATATTCTCCACCAATTCATGCATCACTGGATTACCTCGCAAGCCTATCTTGAGGCCGAAGACTCAAACTCTGGACCAAGAGTCATGGACCATGGAGGTTTTCGTCTATGCCAGAGAGGGTGAGTTCATCGCTCGCACCTTCAGACCCGAGACCTCCAAGTGCAGTTGTTCTGAAGCAGTCCAAGACGCGGCACACTTCGCCTTCACCCGCCTGAGCCAGATGCACCTAGATCTTCTGCGAGAAGCGCCCTTCTACTACTACCTGCCTCTCCAGGAAGGAGAGACCGATCCCGAAGTCTTCGTCGCCATGTGGGAGTAGTTAGCTTAGTTTAGCTAGCAGTGCTTGCTTTAGCAGTCTTTTGGTTGCAAGCACTCTTTATTTCCTTCATAATTTTGATCAGCTAGCAGTGCTTGCTTTAGCTAGCAGTGCTTGCTTTAGCAGTCTTTAAAAACAAGTGTTTAGATGAAATAATATGAAATTTTGATCAGCTGAGAAATTGTGGGTATATGTGTGTAGATTCCAGAAAATGTAAGTTCATAATTTTTGAAGCTATAGATCAAAAGTTATGATTTTTTTCTCTCGAAGGTGTATGTTCTGTTTTGGACAGAATAGTGTTCGAGAAGGAATGGTATCGTTTTGAGTTGCGATTAGAAGCGGATATGTATATTTAGTTTTATTGAAATGTTGTGTGCTTTTGGATGATATTCTTAGTATATTTTACGAATGCCAAGTGGTGGTGTGAAACCGGGGTTAGAGCCCGCTACTCGTCGTCACCCATCACACTGTTGAGGTAAGTGCAAGTAGTGTGTAGCATATGCGGAGAAAAAATCATGAAAATGTTATTATTTTACTTGTATAAATTTTTATTCATAATCTTGCTGCTGGATGATATATGCTCAAGATCGATTAAGTATATTATGCTCATTTGCATCAAAATGTTCATCCTTGAGTCTTGGACTATGTGGTAACCAAGTAATGATTTATTTGAGGTTCCCGTCATGTATTGGATGGACATGAGGTCCCCACACTCGTGGAGTGTGGGCTTGAGGTCCCTATGCTAAAAGGTACATGCTTGAGTATGCATCGACGGATGCACTAATCTGCATTACCGGTAATTGCAAAGAAGAAAGAGAGTTGCATTCTTGACATATGCATTGCATGAAACTAGAAGAGATTTAAATATGAATTCATTGTTGATGGCTTTATGAGAATATTGTTATGTTCAATATTTGTTTATGTTGTTTTACCTACTACATTGGTTGTACTTTGCTGAGTCAAAGACTCACGCTTGTTGTTGTTGTTGTTTTCTTTAGGTACTCTCCGTGAGAGTGGCATGCATGAGAAGGGGTAGAACATTAGTGCATTTCACTCGAGATTATGTATGGCAAATAAAAATGGCACATTCGCTTAAACTAAAGAGAGCCTATTATTACTTCTTTTCTAAGATTGTGCTCAACCTTCGTGATGATATAGTTATTCGTAATTGAGATATCAAGTACTCCTTGCGGTTGTTATTGATTATGCTTTAAACTTTCGTAATTGAAAATTAGTCTTGGTGGTGCATCGGTCCCTTCCCCTTGTCTCCTGACTGCCTGTGGCGGTGGCCAATCTCGAAGGAAGCCCTGTTCTGTGAGACAGACAGGAAGATTGAATGATGTTAGCATAACGTAAGGCAAAATTAATAACTAGGATGCGAAATGAGCAACACTTACCTCTTCAATCTAGAGTGTGCTAGGGCGGCGGGGAGATCTAGGACCACCACTAGTCTAGCTGGAGCCTTCCTCCTCAAGCCATCAAACACCTGGATGTTGTGCATACGAGCTTTCTGCATCTTCTTGTCTATATACCTCTGCATGTTCTTGGACCACTGCTTCCCTTTTCCAGCTGTCACATTACTGCAGTGGCTATATTGACAAAGTAACCAACTATACGAGTCCAAATTTCCTCGACGATCGCGGTGGTAGAGAGGCACCACACACCTTTTAGCACACTGTTGTACACCTCGGATATGTTGGTCGTCATAATGTCGTACCTCGCGCTGTCGGTGTCGTACAACTGGAACCATTTCTCCAACCTAGGAGTGTGGAGATTAATCTACTATGTGAAACTTATGGGGGCTCCTGGATTCCCCACTCGCGGCCCATTGTCCCTCTGTAGGGGACTCCTTTGTATGCCTCATAGCACGATGTCGAGGTTTCTCCAGATGGACTCAAACTTCAGAATCTGGTTTTGCATACACATCGCCTTGAAAGTCTTCATGAGTTCCTGACTGTGGAACTACATGAAAAGTTTGATACAAGATGCCTCATGCACCACCAAGTTTCTGCATCATTCCACTGGCATGGGGGTTCAGTCGTGTTCTTCATTGTGCTTAGTGCGGATAACAACCCAGTATTGCGGTCTATGATAAGGCATACGTTGGGTCGGTCTCCCATAATCGCCCGCTTGACATTTGCTAGGAACCACAACCAACTGGATATGTTCTCATTCTCTACGATGGCAAAAGCAACTGGAAGAAGCTAGTCATTCGCGTCGGCTGCCACCGCGGTAAGAATGGTGCCCTTGTACCTCCTGGTGAGGAAAGTTTCATCCATCGTGAGCACCAGACGACGGAACTTGAAGCCCTCCATGGCCTAAAAGAAAGCTCAGAACACACGGTCCAGTATGAAGCAGTTAGGGCCTCCATCAGGATCTTCTTTTTCCATCTTATTTATGTACGTGCCTGGGTTTCCTTCGGCAATCTAGTGAAGCGTCCTTGGCACAAGGTTATACGCCTCCTCGTATGTCATGTACATGGCCTCGATAACCTTCTGCTTTGCTCGTTGGACCTTGCTATAGCTGACATAATAACAAACCAGATTGATGACTTCTGACAATAGCATCTTGTGGGAGATGGACACGTCCTGTGCAACTAGGTGTCTGATAAGGCTTGCAACATATGTGGAAGTCACATTACGATGCTACCGCAGCGGCTCACTCAGCTCACAAGTATGTTCGATCACCGCATTGATAGTGAAGACCGAGCCAAAGAACTTCGCCCTGTGAGCGCTGACCTTGCCAAGTGCTGCTAAACTAACAGGGTGTCACCATCAAACCCCCACTGGGACCCTTCTTCTTGTGGCAGTACGAGCGACCACACTGCAATATCATCAAGTCTGGATGTCACGTAAGGCACCTTCGATGACACAATTCTGCCGATGGGACCACTACCCTGGGGTACATCCTCCTCGCTACCATCGAGCTTGGGTCAGGGTCCTCACCGGACTCCAACCGGACCGGCTAGTCCGGTAGAAACTCGTGGTAGTCAATGCGGGCTAATCACCATTGTCCCCCCATTTTGCACAAAATTATGCGCAAGTCTTCTCTCGTAATCTTCCTCCAAAATAACACATTTCGTGCTACCAGCTTCACGCATCACTTGTAGTTGCCTGCTTCCTTAGGCACTAGCATCATCAAGGTTTACTGGCACCCTGTGCACAACATTCACGTACAACATCAGCTTCCCGTATATCGCCACCTCAGGTTGGGAAGCAATCTGCATGTATGTCGAACCCGGGAACGAAGGATCCCGAATTCTCTGTGTTCATACACTAGTCCAGGATTTCCAGTGTACACAGTCACAAAAATGTTATCACAAACATATCCAGCGTGTATATTTAATAAGCATAGAGTTTATTACAACCGGGTAGGAGGCCAAATAAAACATTAAGCGGAAGCAAAATATAATGGTAAGCCACACGACACGCCACAGTAATCGCCGGAGGTCGCCGCCTAATCGCCCCGCTCCTCACCTTCCGGATAGCGTCTTCTCCCAATAATAATATTCAAGAAGAGTGAGCACTACAACCGTGCTCGCAAATTACACCCAATATGTAATTTAGAATGTATGCATAAGTTTAACAAAGGAGGTTATAGGGTTTATTTGCGAATCACCTTTTGGTTTAAATATTTATACTAAGTTTCAAGGCATATTTTTATTCCATAGCTAAATTCAAATTTGAAGTTCATCATTTTATAGTGGATAACCTCCATATGAAACATGGTGAAGGATACCCTCCTATCACAAGGCTACCCGCCTAATTTTACCACAAGGATTAACCATCCTCAAATCATGTCCAAAGTTATTTTAAAACCAAAAACAAATCTAACTTAGAGTGGCTTTGCTCAGCATGTCCATGACCGTGGACACGGCTATTCGAATAGATTTACACTCTGCAGAGGGGTACAACTTTACCCACACGAGATAATTTTGCCCGTTATGTCGGCCAATGCACGCTTCCTTAGGCGTGTGACTAGGCAATTATCACAAGGCGTTTCCAATGCATTACCTCAATACCAATATGCCCGCTAAGGTTTCACTTCCATTAGGCTAACCACCTGCCGGAAACCCCCTCTTACGCCAAGTGGGAATAAAGTCTAACCGACACCCACACAACAAAAATGGCATAAACAATAATGAGGTAAGACAAATTATTAAGCCTGGTTCTGCCCATACAGAACATGTGGTAGTACGGTGGAGCTTTTGCAAGATGCGGCTCAAAGGCCGGTCCTTAATCTACTTGGGCAACTTTCAATAAAAACCACTGGTCTCACCCCTAACTGACAGGCCGTGCATAAACCTCGCACCCACCAACGGTACATGTTTGCCCAAGTACAAACCATTTTCTTTTATTTTTATAATTTTCAAAGACATTTGCAAAAGTCCACCATGACAAAGCAATGTCATAGGCTTTTTATCAATTTATAAAATTTTGGCTAAATTCTCCCAAAATCAAAAATTTCATGGTCTAAGCATTTGCTAAGCATATATTTATTTTTAAATTCATTTGACTAAGGTTACAAGGAATTGATAATACAACAATCAAATTTGGCTATACAAAGGAATTGTAATAATTAAGTATTTAAAACAGGAATTTAAAATAATTAAATACAATTATGCATGCAATAATAATTTAAAACAGAAATTAAATAATTTTAAATATTGGGGGCAAAATAGTCAATGGTGTAACTTGCCTTGTTCAAATTCCTGGTATTCTACTTCTTCAATAGGGTCAAGCTCTCCGGAGTCGTCAAAATCTATACGCGAAAATATTCCAAATTCAAACAGAATTCAAATGAACACAAATAAATTCAAATGAAAATTCAAATTAACTCCAAATTAAATAATTTTGGTTTAGTTAGCTAGATCTTGATTTTATACAAATTTAGAAATTTGAATCACCTAAATCGGAGTTTGTATGAAGAAATACGAGCTCCTGGAAGTTTAAAACCTAAATTAAATCCTAAAATCGAATTTCGATTTTCCAATTAAATTTCTAAAGAAAATTCTAATTATTGCGCAAGCATGCGTCACGTGATCGTTCACGAGATCGACATGTGGGCCCAGTCATGGATCGAGTCCACGGCGCTTCCGAGTCCACGGTGGACTCGGCGACGCAAAAACATGTGAAGGAGCTTATTTGGCGCAAGGCCAAGGCCGGGCAGCCACGCGGCGCTGACTTGGCTGCCACGCACGCGAAAACAATGAGGTGGCGCTGAGGTGGCAGAGCCACGTCGGCGCCGGAGAGGGGAGGCGCTCGGGAACCGAGGGTGCAGGCGCACGGCGGCGCGGTGAGCTCCGGCGAGGGTCGCAAATTGATCAGGAGATGATACTGAGTGTGATGCGCTACCTGGCGACGCGAGGGCGTGGCTTAAGATGGTCGGCGACGGCGAGAGGCGGCGTGTGGTTCGGTCGTTGGCGGCGAAGAGCTCCGCGACGCTCGAGGTGCGGAGGTGCGCACCAGTCCGCATGGTGCCGAGGCGGCTGGTGGTGCGGTCGAGGCGCCGGAGGTTCACCGGTGGCGGCGCTAGAGGCGATGGAGCACGCCTTGGCGGAGAGAGAGATCAAATGCGCGATTGAGGCGAGGAGGCGAGGAGCTCTGGCGAAAGCTTGAGGAGGAGAGGCGCACCGGTGCTCCTTTTATAGGGCGAGGCGAGGCCGGAGGCGAGGTTAGCGCTGGCGTTAATGGCGGTGAGCCGGCGCGAGGCGCATCGGGTTTTAAGGCGAGTAAAGCCGAACGAACGCGGTGGAACGGCCGCTTTCATTGCGCTGTGATGGCGAGAGAAATGGGGAGGAATCACGAATTGAAGAAATACCGAGGTGCGGTAATGCGGCGGCCGCTGGGAAGAAGGAGGCGAGGAAGACGACGTGCAGCAAAGGGCCCACTGTCGTGAGAGAGAGAGAGGAGAGAGGCGCTGGGTGGATTGATGTCACCGTCCGATTTGATCGGACGGCCCGCTATCGTGGCGCTGAGGAGAAATGGTCGAGACGCCAGACAAAGGCCGGGCTTCGCCCAAGATCTTTGTAAAAGATTTTAAACCTTTTCAATTGATTTAATTCGAGAAATTCAAATAGGCTTTAGAAAATAGTAAATGAAGTCCAAAAATTTTGAGAAAATTCACAGAAATTCTATGAGGCATTCTGGACTTAAATAAAATAATTCCAAATTTTAGTTGGTAATAGATTTTGCACATAAATTATTTTAGCTTTAAGATACTTTAGGGAAAAGTTTTTAAAATTTCCAGAAAATCCACAAAAATTAATTAAAGTCTTATTTTCAACTGAAATTGAAATTTTGGGTTGTTACAATGTACTGGCCCCATGCAACTCTGCCATTCACCTTGAGTAGCTCTCATATGCCCTGCCCTCCCCTATTCGTGCAGGTGATCTCATCGATGACAAGCTTCTCCGTCGATGCATTCATGTCGAACTCCCTCCGGATGCAGCTCCTAAACTCGTGAATATTCATCGCATAGAGCCCCTTCGCACGGACCACCTTATACTGGCATCTCGACAGGTCCAACCCATTAGGCTCGCCCTGTACGAGACCGTTACCATAAAACACAAACAAGTCTTGCATGTTTGACATTACCCAAAGCCACAACAACTAAATTTACTGTACACATTATGACAAACAAGTAGCACTACATAGTCTACATTTCGCAACACGACCTAACCAAATTTAATTAATTACAACTAATTAATTAGTAGTATTAATAAAGCCTAATTAATTATGATTATTTCATTACCGTAATTTAATTAGGTCAGTTTTCATTACGTCTAACTAACGACAACTAATTAACTATGGATAATTAATTAGGATAAATAAATTGCATACTAATGAGTAATTAATTGCCACTACATAATTAGTAGTAGTTAATTAGTAATTAATTATGATTAATTAGTTATGGTTTACTACTTACAATAATTTTAATTAAGACAACTAATCATGACTTCTTAATTAAGCCTAATTAATTAAGACTAAATAATTAATAGTACTTAATGTAGCCTAATTAATTACTTCTAATTAAATACAGTTAAAAATTTAGGACAAATAAGTTATGATTAATTTATTACGACTAATTAACTACCACTACATAATTAGGACTGATTAGTTAGTAGTATTTAATTAATCTTATTTAATTAGGACTAATTAATTACAATTCATTAATTACAACTATTTTAGTTAATACTAACTAACTACGACTTTCTAATCAACTGGCTACTTAATTAATACCACTTAATGAAACATAATTAATTATGACTAAATTATTACGTTAATTAAATACGACAATTTTAGTTATGAATTTTAATTACGACTAACAAACTAAGAGTAATTAATTACGACTTACTAACTACATGTGAAAAATTACAACTAATAAATTACGACTTCATTAAATACAACTAACGAATTTGCAAAGTAAAATATGACTAATTAATTACAACTATTTCAATTATGACTAAATATTTATGACTAACTAACTACAGCTAATTAATTACGATAAACTAACTGCAGAGTTCAAAAAAATAGTACATACGAGAGAAATTACCTACTCTAGAAGATCTTCGATTGATGTTAAATTAGCTCTATTAAAACGATCGCTAAACACCATCAAATCAGCAGCGAAATCGGAACTAATTTTGATCGATCACGCAACCTCTTGCTCGCTCGATCGTCTCTCTCTATGCAGAGCGGAATGGTTCTGATGCGGAGGAATAAGAGCGCGTCACTGCGTTTTATAGCTGCGCGAAGGCTGACCGCGAATCGACAGGATGGAATCGTTGGGTCTTACGCGCATGCGATCCGCCGGGTTTTCGCGCATGCGGGGGCAGCGAGAATTCAGGGACGATGAAAGCAAGGTTTTAGTTTAAAAAAATTCAAAAAAATTAATTAAAACTAAATTAGTTAGAAAAATTACGACTAGTAAATTATGACTTCATTAAATACTACTAACGAATTTGCAAAGTAAAATACGACTAATTAAATAAGACTAATTAATTACAACTATTTCAATTACGACTAAATATTTATTACTAACTAACTACAGCTAATTAATTACGATAAAATACTTTAACACTAACTGTAGAGTTCAAAAAAAATTGTAACACCCTGGCTATTCAAAAGCCAAGATGTTACATAAAGGATCTAATATGCAATCATCAAGCGGAAGAATTCAAAACATAACTCCTAGGAGGACATAAAGAAGTCAAACTTTCATAAAGTAATAGCAGTAATAAAGATTGAATCTAAACGATTAAAACAATGGAGTGATCAGGGACCACAAACAGTACTAAATAACCATGGCATCGGGAGAATTATCAACTACATCAACATTATTTATTACAGTTCAACATGCTACGAATGAAAGATATAATCAAATCTTATTAATAAAACTGAAGGAAGGTGAAAAGAGTGAATAGTATGGGTGTGACTACTCGCCAAATACAACATCAATGATCACCTAAAATAAACAACAAAGCAAGAATGAGTCGAAACTCAGCAAGTACTATACATGATAAATCAAGCATAAAGTGGACAAGCCAACTACAACTGAAATTTGAACAATTATCGGAACACATACATGAATGAATGGAATGAAAGAATGCATTGAAGGAATGGATCGCCAATGACTTATATACCAGATAGCGAGTGATACACGTCGCTTGTTCACTTAAGCTCAGATTTAACAAAGTCCGGGACCCAAATACCGTATGAAGAACGTTTACACGGGTGTTCGAAACCGCCC
This sequence comes from Hsuehochloa calcarea, assembly GCA_036346395.1. NCBI lineage: Eukaryota > Viridiplantae > Streptophyta > Magnoliopsida > Poales > Poaceae > Hsuehochloa > Hsuehochloa calcarea. The sequence continues at coordinate 22,097,178 of CM070594.1, forward strand.
ACATTGGAATAGTGGGTCTTACGTGCCCATACTGGAATTGATGGGTCTTTGCAAATTCCACTCCCGTGGACGGAAATTGGACAATATATGAATGGAATGAAACAATTAATATGAATGTCATTATGCTTACTCACAAGAGTATCAATTTGAAATGAAATATATATCATGGATTAATAACAAGGACATTCACAAGTTTTACACATCATCATGCATACCAATGAAATCAACACATTTTATCATAAGGTACTTGCCTTCCGCGATTGGTCATACTAGGTGGCAAAGATGGCGCGCCTACACTCGCCGCCTCACCGCCTACACCAGAAACAATTAAAATAAGAATAACGCGATACGACGACACTACCGGTGAACTACAATGACTCTCGGATCACCCGACACAACTCATGGACCTAACGTTGGAACACGTGTTTCCCCTGTTTACTACAATTCTGGGCAGCGGCACAGAAAACTTCGTAATTTAAGATCTGGAACTCATAACGACCTGAGACCAGTGCCAAACGAAGCTTAACAGATAAAGCTTCAAAACACTAGGAGACAAGATTTCCTAATTATGCCCACACATAAGACTAATATGCAGTTGAAAGTGCCTGAAAAACATCTGTCCCGACAGCAGACCAGTAGCAAAGAACTTAGCATAACTTTTAATCTATAAGTCCCAATTGAGTGTTCTTTGCCAATCTTAAATCATGATACAATTACCTACAGAAACTGTTTTGGGTGACCAACCTGAATCTGACTCTAACTAGGTCAAATTTTGTTAACAAGTCTACTGACAAATATCGTCAGGATTTTCAGAATAGTACGAAAGAAATTATCATAACTTTTGAACCACAGATCGGAATTGGGTGATATCAGTGGCTATGGAAATCTAAGAACCTAAGATATCAAACTCTAGGATACCAAAATCCTAGATTCTACCTCTAAAGACCCGCAATTGGCCGTGCAACATACTGAACCTAATCTGGAAAATCTGGAACAGCAACCATATTCGACCCTAATGATCAAATCCGCATCCAAACCAAATCAAACAGTGAATTGAATCTTTTGTTACCCTTGAAGACCCGCAAGACGACGAAGATCAACCTCCCGAATATTCTTCTCTTCCTCCTTTGGCCGGTCACCACTGCAGCGAGCACGCAGGGGGAAAAATGACCGGTGAAGAGAGAATCGAGGGAGATTGCTTGGAGATCTTGGAGTGCGACTTCGGGGAAACACCAAGAGCTTTACTCAGGGGCGGAGGCGGCGCCAGGGCTGGAGGAGGCGCGGCTTGGGAGAGGGGAAGGTGGAGGTGGCGGCTCCCAAGGGGGAGAAGTGGGAGGGAGAGGGAAGGAAAAGGGGGAGAGGGGTTTTGGCCTAGGGTTAAGGAGGGGGTGGCTGGCTTGGGCTTGGGCCCCTTGGGGCGCCTCCCCCCTTCTTGGCCCACACTTGGCCAGCAGAAGGGCAGCCCTAACCTGGGTCGGAAGCCCAGGTTCCAGAATTCCCCAAAAACATTGAATTTTTAATTAAATCCCCTCGCCTGATTAATATTCTCTCTAATCGATGTTCGGGGTACTACAAAAATAGTGCATACGAGAGAAATTACCTACTCTAGAAGATCTTCACTTGATGTCAAACTAACTCTAGTAAAATGATCGCTAAACACAATCAAATCGGCAGCGAAATCGGAACTAATTTTGATCGATCACGCAACCTCTTGCTCGCTTGATCGTCGCTCTCTATGTAGAGCGGAATGGTTCTGATGTGGAGGAATGAGAGCGCATCGCTATGTTTTATAGCCGCACGAAGGCCGACCGCGAATCGACAAGACGTAATCGTTGGGTTTTACGCGCATGCGATCCGCCGGGTTTTTCGCGCATGCGGGGGCAACGAGAATTCAGGACGATGAAAGCAAGGTTTTAGTTTTAAAAAATTAAAAAGGTGGGGGCTACCATGCCCCTAAGGGGCGGACGAGGGTAATATTGTGCCCTTAGAGTCGAACGAGGGCAATATCGCTCCCCTGAGGGCCGGACGAGACATTGTCACACCCCTAGGGGCAGATGAGGCAAAAGTATGCCCTTGGGGCCGGACAAGGCATTGTCACGCCCTTGAGGGCCAGATTCACAATGTGTCGCGTCCGCACAACTCCGCGATGTTATTTATGTTGGGTTGATCTCGGCTAACTGCCGAGACCGAGATTCAAGGGGGGCATTGCCCACTCGCGCCCTGATCGGGGGCGCAACCAACAATATGGCTTTGGTCCCGTTCACCTGCGCTATAAGAAATAAAGGGGGCTCGGCAAGCAGCTGTGCGTGTGTGTGGTTCTAGCCTACGAGAGCCCCAAACAATCCGATCTATCAAGAGCGCTCATGTGTGCGAAGATCGCAAGCCAAAGGTCGACGGTGTCGCCCTCTAGCCGCCGCCATCACCGTTCTCCCTCACGCCCGAGGCCGACGCTTTACTACTCTCACCCCATCACCGACCTCAGTCCAGATGGCATCTTCATCATCGGGTACGCACTCACGCTTCCGCACTAATGAATTATGGTGTTCATCTATGATATAGACTTATACGTGTTTAGATCAAGTATTGGCTCTTAGTTTTAATAAACAATGGTATCAGAGCCAACCCTAGTTCATCCTTGAACCCGATCAAACCCAACCGAGTCTTCCTCTCGCTTAGATCTAAGGATCAAAGGCTCGGCTTAGCGTTTTAGGAGGGGAATCAACAGTTTTTTTGTAAGATCCTAATGAAATCCCGAAAATCCCCAAAATCAGAAACACCAAAACGTATCTCCTCCGTTCTCGGGCACCACCGAAGCTCTACTCGACGGCTGCATGCGCGACCTTGGTCGCATGCGCGCACCGGTAAGAAGGGCTGCGGGGGTGCCACCGCTTCATGCCGCGCCGCCTCAAGTTGCCGCTCCGGCTTTCCCCTCCAGCGGCGTCTCCATCAGATTCGTTGCTCGCATCTCTCGCCGCCGTCGCCTGTGAGCAGCGATTCAGGAGAGGAACGAAAGAATAGGATTAGGGTTAGGTTTTCTGATTTCGTCGGCATTTTATATCACGCAGCTGTCGATCTCGGCCGTCCATTTCAATCCGACGTCTCGCGTGAATCTTTCGGTCGGTAGTGTAAAGGCGGGCGTGATCTTGGCCAGACGTTCAGATCCGACGGTTCAAGTCGCGCTCTCTTCGCCGCACCGGAAGTGAAATTTGGGTGACGCGCGCGAACGAAGGCCGAGCGCGCGTGCGCGCGAATGTGGGCCGAACGCGGTTGGAACCGGGCCGAACGTAGGACGAGACAAAACACTGTGCACAGGCCGCACAGTAACTCTTTTTTTCTTTCTTTTTTTAAAGTGCTTTTATGATTAAGTTTATTTATTTATTTTGTGCACTATTTTAATTAATGATAATTGCTCAAATATCAGTATGAATTAGTATGTAATTTAAATTGAACCAACGAGATATTTTAATTAGAGATTTTTATGATTTATTTTGGCATTATGTATACACATGATTACATACTGACCAACGTTGTTTGTAATCGTGTGTCGCCATATTAATTGTTGAAATTCTTTTCATTTTTGCCCAACGGTGATATGAATTGAAACTATAGTTTTGCATGTTATTAATCAAACCAACGTAGGGTTAATTGCATGCAATACTTTTTATGTTATTTCTAATTTTTCCTCAGATTTTAATGTTCAAAGAATGAATGCTTCAAATGTTGCCGCTACAATTGACAACATTGAGCAGCTTACGGGGAGCAACTTCCCCACTTAGAAAGAAATAATTTCAGTTGTCCTTGGAGTTTTAGACCTTGATTATGCATTAAGGGTGCCCGCTCCCGTTTCCCCCACCGTTGGTGAGGACAATTACCATGAGAAAAAGAAAATATATGATAATAATACTGAAAAATAGGAGCGGTCCAACCGTCTATCACTAATGATTATGAAGACCTCTATCTCAGTTGGGATCAGGGGAGCAATCCCAGATTCTGAAAATGCTAAGGAGTATCTGGCTTCAGTAGAGGAGAAATTCAAAGGCTTTACTAAGGTTTATGCCAGTACTTTAATCCAGAGGCTTCTATCCACTAAGTATGACGTGTCCAGCAGCATAAGAGAGCATATCATGATGATGACTGATATGGCTGAAAAACTCAAGGGCATGGACATGGAGATATCTGATGGTTTCCTAGTCCACTTTATTATGACTTCTCTTCCTTCTGAGTACACTGCTTTTAAGATAAACTATAATACTCAAAAAGATAAATAGAGCATGAGCGATCTTATCGCCATATGTGTCCAGGAGGAAGAAAGGATAATGACCGAAAAGAAAGATTTTGTGAATCAAGTTGGCGGTCCTAGCAAAAGGAAGTTCTCAGGGGACTTTAAATCCAAGAAAAGGCTACACTACTCTCCTAATTCAGATAAGTCAGGGCCTAAGGTGCAAAATACACCTAAGCCCAATGTTGCTCCTACTAAAGCACCTAATGGGAATGCATGTCACTTCTGCAAGGAGCCAGGGCATTTCCAGAAGGATTGTGTTGGTTTTCTAAAGTGGTTCGCCAAGAAGGGTAATGATTCTATAACGTTCATTGATGAAACCCTTTATAATGATTTTTCCCTTATATCTTGGTGGATTGACTCAGGTGCAACTGTGCATGTTACCAACTATTTACAGGGATTTCATACCGCGAGAACACTAAGAAAGGGGGAGCGAAGTCTTAGAGTCGCGGATGGAAAAGAAGCCAAAGTAGAATCAGTTGGTTCTGTTTCATTAGTTTTAGATAGCGGCTTCACACTTCGTCTTAATAATGTAGTTTTTGTTCCTTCCATTAGGAGGAACTTAATTTCAGTTTCTTTATTGGACGATGATGGATTTAAATGTAATTTTAGTAACAATAAATGTGTTATCACATTTAATTCAGATGATGTTAGTTTTGCTATTAGACAAGACAAGCTCTATATGCTTTCCCTTAATGAATCACCTATATCTTTGAATGTGTGTGATACTAAGCGTAAAAAGAATAATGAGACTTCGTCGAAACTGTGGCACTGTCGTTTAGGCCACATTTCGAAGGGGAGAATGGAGCATCTCATTAAGGAAAAGATTCTCCAACCATTAGATTTCTCTGACTCAGACCACTGCATTGATGCATTAAAGGAAAATATGTAAAGAAAATAAAGAAGGGAGCAACTCGCAGCACATGACTATTAGAGTTAATTCATACTGATATTTGTGGTCCTTTTCCTGTGACATCAGTGGATGGTTTTGATTCTTTCATCATATTCACTGATGATTTCTCCTGTTATGGTTATATTTTTCCCATTAAGGACCGATCTGAGTCACTTGATAAATTCAAGATATTTAAGGCTGAAGTTGAAAATCAGCACAACCTAAGAATTAAAGTGGTAAGATCGGACCGTGGGGGAGAATATTATGGGAGACATGCCCCTTATGGCCAAATTCCTGGACCTTTCGCTAAGTTTCTTCAGAAAAATGGCATTGTTGCCCAATATTCTACACCAGGTGAACCTCAGCAGAATGGGGTAGCTGAGAGACGCAACCGTACACTTATGGATATGGTACAGAGCATGCTTAGCTATTCTAGTTTATCAACTGGTTTATGGATGGAGCCACTAAAGACAGCCGCACATATTCTTAATCGGGTTCCCAGTAAATCAGTACCTAAGACACCTTATGAATTATGGACTGTGAGAAAACCGAGTTTGAAATATTTAAGAGTGTGGGGTTGTCGTGCTGAAGCTAAGATATTTAATCCATATATTGGAAAATTAGATCCTAAAACAGTAAGTTGCCATTTTATTGGGTACCATGAAAGATCTAAAGGGTATCGGTTTTATTGTCCTGATAGGACAACTAAGTTTGTAGAAACAAGACATGCTGTGTTCTTAGAAAATAACGAGGACCTGGAGCCTAGGAAAATAGATCTTGAAGAGAAGCGGGTTTACGTTCCTTCACCGCTTATCCCAGAGACTTTTATTCCCGCGCTTCAGGTGGTTGCACCTCCAGTACCAAATACTATTGATGCACCCACTGTTGAGATCTCTGAAATTCCTAATGTCATACCTAATGATGAGTCTCAGCAGTCTCCTACGCCTCAGCAGCCTCCTGCAATAGTTGCTGAACCTATTAGAAGATCACAGCGGGAGAGAAGATCTGCCATCCCAAATGATTATGTTGTTTACATGAATGAGGATATTAATGATATAGAGAAGGTATATGATCCCACCTCTTATAAGGAAGCCATGATGAGTGAACATTGTCCTAAGCGGCTTGATGCCATGAAGGATGAACTAAAGTCTATGAGCACTAATGATGTATGTGACTTAGTAGAAATTTCTGACGGAGTCAAAACAGTAGGCTGTAAATGGGTCTACAAAACCAAGCATGACTCTAAGGGAAATATCGAAAGGTTCAAAGCAAGACTCGTAGCAAAAGGCTTTTCACAAAGAGAGTGGATTGATTATAATGACATATTTTCTCCTGTCTCAACTAAGGATTCATTCAGAATCGTTATGGCACTTGTAGCTCATTATGATTTAGAGCTACATCAGATGGATGTTAAGACGGCATTCCTTAATGACAACTTGCAAGAAAATATTTTCATGACTCAACCGGAAGGTTTTGTCGTGGAGGGCAAGGAGCATATGGGATGTCAACTTAAGAAATCTATTTATGGCTTAAAACAAGCATCGAGGCAGTGGTACCTCAAATTTGATATAAGTTATAAGAAATTTTGGATTTAATAAAAATGAAGTTGATAACTGCATATATGTTAAGTTCAAGGGGAGTAAATTCACCATCTTAGTGCTTTATGTGGATGACATCTTATTGGCTAGCAGCGATAAGGATATGCTGTTTGATACAAAAAGATTTCTTTCATCCAATTTTGATATGAAAGATCTCGGTGATGCCTCTTACGTTCTTGGCATTGAAATTCACCGAGACAGGTCCAAAGGAGTATTATGTTTATCTCAAAAGGCATGCGTTGACAGAGTACTAAAGAGATACAATATGCATAAGTGCTCTGGCTCACCTGCTCCTATCGTTAAGGGCGATAAGTTTGGGATATTTCAATGTCTAAGGAACCAATATAAAACTGATCAGATGAAGTCGGTTCCTTATGCTTCAGCTGTCGGAAGCATTATGTATGCTCAAGTAAGCACACGCCCTGACTTAGCTTTTGTAACTGGAATGCTTGGCGATATCACCAAATCCAGACTGCACCAATCGAAGGCCGTTGAGAAAGTCTTGCGTTATATGCAAGCCACTAAGCACCTCATGCTCACATATAAGAATTCTGATAACCTTGAAGTTATTGGTTATTCAGATTCAGATTTTGCGGGATGTGTTGATACTAAGAAATCCACGTCAGGTTATATCTTCACACTCGCTGGAGGAGCTATCTCGTGGAAAAGCTCCAAACAAACCCTTATGACATCTTCAACGATGCAAGCTGAGTTTGTGGCATGTTATGAGGCTACCGGGCAGACTGTATGGCTTAAGAACTTTATTCCGGGTCTTAGGGTGGTAGACAACATTTCTAAACCACTCACCTTATACTGCGATAACGAACCCGCAGTCTTTTATGCGAGTAACAACAAGTTAAGTGGTGGTGCCAAACACATTGACATTAAGTATCATGTTGTGAAAGATAGAATCCAGGATCAAACCATTAGTGTCAAGCATATTAGTACTAAGTCAATGCTTGCGGATCCGCTTACTAAAGGCTTACCACCCAATATTTTTTGTGATCATGTTGCCGGCATGGGTTTATTGGAAAGCCTTTGATTCTGGATAAAAAACCTTAAAACAAACCAGCTCCCATTAAGTATAATGAATATCTATTTTAAAATGTAATAGTACACTATAGGTACTGAGGTTGTATGACACTTCATTGGCCATGCCACGCATTATCTTGGTATGCTGTTTTTCATTTGAGGATGGACTTATGTTGTTAGCCTTACGATCAAAGGGGGGAATGTTGGGTTGATCTCGGCTAACTGCCGAGACCGAGATTCACGGGGGGCATTGCCCACTCGAGCCCTAATCGGGGGCGCAGCCAACAATATGGCTTTGGTCCCGTTCACCTGCGCTATAAGAAATAAAAGGGGCTCGGCAGACAGCTGTGCGTGTGTGTGGCTCTAGCCTACGAGAGCCCCAAACAATCCGATCTATCAAGAGCGCTCAGGTGTGCGAAGACCGCAAGCCAAAGGTGTCAGGTGTGCGAAGACCGCAAGCCAAAGGTCGACGGTGTCGCCCTCTAGTCGCCGCCATCACTATTCTCCCTCATGCCCGAGGTCGACGCTTTACTACTCTCACCCCGTCGCCGACCTCAGTCCAGATGACATCTTCATCATCGGGTACGCACTCACGCTTCTGCACTAATGAATTATAGTGTTCATCTATGATCTAGACTTATACGTGTTTAGATCAAATATTGGCTCTTAGTTTTAATAAATAATTTATTCTTTTGATACGTGAGACCTAGATTTGTTATTTCACATACCAATTAGATTTGTTATTTCACATACCAACTAGATTTGTTGTTTCACATACCAACTGTATTATCTTACCAACAAAAAAACAAAACTGGTGACTCACTAGGTGTTTTTTCTTTGTACCCACCCAATCTGTTCGATTAGCGTTTCCGGGTCGGATCCGCGTGGAACGCGGAACGGCGTGGGCTCCGTCCGTACTTCCATAGGTTTTCGTTTTCCGGCGGTGTAGGCGAGATGAGATCCGTAATCCGTTTCTTGTTTCTCGCAAGTTAGAATTGGTGAGAGATCCGTCGCCGTCGCATCCGGGCCGGGGTCACTGCCGTGTCTGACGTATTGCCGACGAGCGAGCGCGGTTTCCAGGAACGTTCCTGCACTGGTACGACGAAGCAGGCTACACATCCATCCAGCCACGCAGACGACGACGAGCGACTCTGGAAACGGGGACTGCACGCGGGTCGCGTTGGCTGGCCCGCACGCTGTCTCCGTCGCCCCCCTGCGAAACTTTCCAAGTCCAAGTCGCGACAACAAACGACTTGCAAAGTAGTAGTAAAAACTAAAGAAAACGACTTCCAATTAAGCGAAGAAGCACTCACTGGTCGTCGATTCTGACCTTGACTGTACGCGACTAATCCCTCATTAGCCAGCACATCACGCCCTTGCGACGGACGCATCGCGGCCCTCCGTTTGGCCTCCATCCGCGTACGGGCGGTCTGCGGACTTCTCAGCCGAGCGTGTCCCTCACGGCCCGCCAAAACAAAAAAACCCCAGAATACCCTTCCGCTTTCGTTACGCTCTCTTAGCATTGCCATTGCAAAGGGCAGTTTAGTCCTAAATTTTCGTATAAGTAACTGCACTAACCAAAAGCAGCACACTCTCCAAACGAAATTGCAGTGTGCTGCCATGGGCGCCGACGGCGAGCACCGCCCAGGCCCCAATCCAAAGGACCCGCGGTTCCCATGTGGAGTGGGCCCCGGCGACGTCCCAACGAAGCCAAATCTATCGAACCTGCCGAACACCATGTCCAAGACCGGACAGGTGGAGGCACCGTCGAGTTACGCCATCACCGGCAAGGTCCTGCTCGCCGCGTCCGGGGCGCTCGCGGGCATCCTGCTGGCGCTAGTCGCGCTGCACATGTACAACAGAAGCCGCCGCCAGCACTTCCGCCACCGCCGCCGGCTGCTCCGGAGCCTGGCCATCTCTGGAGCCGGCGAGGAGCGCGACGGCGCCGAGGCACCGTCGCCGCGCGGGCTCGACCCCGCGGTGCTCCGCGCGCTCCCCGTGCTCGCCGCGGGCCCCGGGGCCGGTGACTGCGCGGTCTGCCTCGCGGAGTTCGAGGCCGGCGAGAAGGCACGCGCGCTGCCGCGGTGCGGGCACCGGTTCCACGTGGAGTGCATCGACCCGTGGTTCCGGGGGAACTCCACGTGCCCGCTCTGCCGCGCCGACGTCGAGGCACCGGACGCCGCCACAGCTGTGGCCCAGCCAGAGGTGCGCATAGAGGTGGCCGCCGCCGCCGCCGCCGCCGCGGCGAAGGGGAGGGCGCCAGCGATGGGGAGGCTGCCGAGCGGCACGGATCTTGAGAAAACGAGGCGGATCTTTGCTTCGACCCGATCCGCTTCCTTCTGATAGGACAGGCTCGGGCTGTATGGCGGAAGGTTCCTCCTCGCTTCTTCCTGCGCGGATCTCCACGCGCGTCGAGGACAATCGTTTCGTCGTAGGAGCGTTCTTCCATTCCGTTCGACTGTACATAGATTTGTTGCTGGTGGCGCTGGGTGGGTGTACTTGGTTTTGTACAATTCTGGTAGATGGAGTTGCATTGTTGGATGTTGAGTTAGCCGTGGGCATTATTTAGTACGTTGTGCGTCTTATTGTGACTTCTGACTTACAAAGTGATAAACACAGTGGTTTTGTTCGACTATGTTGTTATGGGATTTGGATGTCTTCAGAAGTATTTTCAGCTTTACAGCTGAATTCATTGAGCGCTCAGCGATATATTTGGATGTCTTCAGAAGTATTTTCAGCTGTACAGCTGAATCCATTGAGCGCTCACCATATCGTTGAGCGCCCAAGTAGATACAGTACCCTAGAGCTATTTTTGTAGGAGTTGTATGGTTCCTTTTAAAATTTCAACGACATTCGTGTATTCCAAACAAGATACAAGCCATGGGACTAGTAGGCTTGGACATACACGACCGCAGGCTCAACCTAACTTGAAACGTTAGTTTTCCTTGGAGATGCGAGTTGTTCCTGCATCCAATCTAATACTCAGTTAACCACCTGGCCCAACTGCAATAGTGAGCTTATGACCCTCACTGTTGCACCCCCGTGCGGTCCAAGCAAAAAAATCGGTGGGCTGGTGGCGGGGCAAGCACACTTCCAGGCCCGGTCGACCTGCAGGCATAGCGCAAAAAGTCGGTTTTTATATATATGAATATTATATTTATTTATCATTATTATTATTATATAAAAATAGAGATCTTCTATTAAATACTGCAATCAGTTTGCATATCTATATTATAAATCTTCTAAACAAGAGATTTATCATTAGAATTCAGGATATATAGCTCAACATAGTTGTACTGTAATTGTTTGTCAACGTATTTATTCAGAGCAATGGAGTGGAAACTATAGTATAATTCTCAATGAAACAACAACAGTAAAGCACTCATATTCATATCTTTTCAATCTTACCCCTCAAATTACAGCAAAAAATAATAAGAACGATGATATTTATGTCCTAAATAAAAACCACTCAGTTCACTAAAACCAATATCGGTTCGCCGGTTTACTAAAAAACTAGTTGGATCGACCGGTTTACTAAAAAAACTAGTTGGATCGACCGATTTTTCTCGGTCCAATGCATGGACGATCTTTGAGTTGAATCGAGCGAGCTAGGTCACCGATTCTGGCTTTTCCCGATTTAACTGGTAGTTCGGTCCAACGTTTTGTACTATACCTACTGGTCACCCGCCGATGTCACCACCCTCCATGCTGACGAACAACGATGAACCTAAAAAGTAAAAAAAGATGAAAATAAAGTTAGACATAGATAACATATCTATCAAATTCTTATGAATTTTATCTACATTGCAAGGTGCCGTTAAAAATGAACTAGACATATCTCTATATATTATCTATCTATTTATATCCTCTTATAGTGGAAGGAATTCGCGAGCCAAGGGATCCCTTGTCCCCGGTTTTGCGAAAAAGTCCCTACCGTTTTTGAAATTGTGTCAAGGCCCCAAATGAACCAGCGGGCTACACGTTTTGTGTTGGCCAATTTTTTAAAAGGAAAATTTGACCATTTGCCCCATCTTTCACGTGGCTTCAACGATTTGCCACTATTTTGGATGCAATTGATTGTTTGCCCCAACTTTTATATTTGGTTTGATAATTTGCCATTTTCCTGCATTTATCATATATTGTAATTCATTTTCTCATTTTTTTACCCACCTGAAATGACCGTTATGCCCCATGGACCGTTTGTCCTAGGGCATATGGTTCGATCGGGCCCGGTGCATGCACTGACCGCGCCGCTCTCCCCGACCTCCTCCCCCGACTGCCAAGGCGACCAAGGCGGCGACACTCTCCCTTTCACCATCTCCAGGAGGTGGAGTATATCACCTTCACCCCTGAGGAGGATGACACTATCCTCCACGCTTGTGCTCGCTTCGGCAACAAGTGAGCCACCATAACCAGGCTCCTCTCCGGCTGCATCGACAATGCCATCTAGAACAACTAGAACTCCACCCTCAAGAGGAAGTACTCCTCCTCGACTTCTAATTCTATGGCGCCCGGAATCGATGCTGCCGTCGCCGATGACGCAGCCGACATGGCGCTGCCACTGAAGTAGAAAAGTAGCAATGGCCACCTGGGACTCTGCTTTAGCCCCGTGAGTCCATCCAACTCCAACCTTAATGACTCCACCCACCACAACTTCCCCTCTGTCATGTTGTCGTCCACCGCTGCTGCCACCTCGAAGCCACACCCGTAGCAGCAACGCGTCTACCACCCCCGTGGCACGGACTGGAGGGATCGTCGTGTTCCCGCCACCACCGCCGCCTCCTTTGGCGACATCTCTATGGCTCTCCCTCTCCCTACCCGGCCTCGATTAGCCCGATCCGTCTCCGTCCGAGGCAGCCCCAGCGGCGCACCCACTATCTCTTCCTAAATGGCCTACTCTAGCATCTCAAATGACGTGCCACCCATGCCATTCTAGCTACAGTTGCCGTCACCGCCGATGATAAATCTCGCACTACCGCGCCCGTCGTTGCCGTTTAACACCGAGTTCTTGGTGATGATGTAGGAGATGATCCACATCAAGGTCTGGAACTACATGTCCAGCTTCAACCCCCACTTGCCGCCCAACGGCGTCCACGTCGCCGAGGCCGCCAAGTGCATGATGGGCATGACCAAGATCCAGAATAGTAAGCGACAATAGTAGCTAATAAGATGATCATCGATTAGCTCAGATCAGAGCGCAACAACTCAACAAGAATCATAGCAAGAACAGAACGAGCAAAGAAAAGCAAAGGCAACAAGTGAGGAGGAGACTAGGTTTTGGGGTGTGGTGCGGTTGATGCGTGCATTGGGCCCGACCAAACCATATGCTATGGGCTAAACAGTCCCAGGGGTATAACAGTAATTTTAGGTGGGATAACAAAAATACTAAAATGAATTATGAAATACGAAAAAGATAGAAAATAACAAATAATCAAGTCAAATATGAAGTAAATGATTAACTGCATCTAAAATAGTGGCAAATCATTGAAACAAGTCGATCCAAATAATCAATTTCCCTTTTCAAAAAGGCCCTCGTCGCAGGGGCCGCCGCCTCATGCGCTCGTCCTCGACCTCCTCCCTCCCTCGCCATCGCCTCACCTCCCGTCTCATCCCTTTCAATCTCGCCGTCGCCGGAACTGCCCTCATCCCTCGCCATCGCCACCTCCCTTTGTTCCTCCGCCCTGACCTCCTCCCCTTCCTTCCACGCTAGAACCCTAGCACGCCCTAAACAGAGCCGCCACCACTGACCTGCTGTCTTGCACCACCGATCTAGTCACCTCCTTACCTTCCTTGCTGTCGTCGTCGTCCCCGGGTGGCCACCCGATCGAACCCTAGGTTGCCCTAGGTTGCACCGCTGTCACCTCCTCCTGGACCGGCGATACACGGGTTGCGGAGGTGAGGGGTTGTGGAGGACAGAGGAGACGGCGACGACAAAGGCGAGATCAGGAGCGGCAGCGGTGGGCTTCCAGTCGCCGTCGCAACAAGTGAGGAGGGTTGCCGCCATAGCGGTGACGGCGTGGAGGTCAGTAGTGGTTTCTCCTTCTGCCGCATCGCTCCGCTTTGTTCCGTCACCATCTCCATTTGTTCTTCGAGTTCTCGCGTTCCCCTCTTTTCCTCTTTCGATTTTGCATTGTTTCCTCTTCGATTTTTAATTCGATTTTTGTTTGCTCGTGTGGATTGTGACTATCATGTGCCTATTTTGTTCCTCCCCTTGCTCTTTGTTCCTGCGGGGTGTTCTTTGTGGAATTCTGGACTATTTTAGCCCCATTGCGCAACAAAAATTCCAAAAATAGCCCCGATAATTTCAAAATTCCAAAAATAGCCCCCCCCGTCGTACTAGCTGCCGTCGGGGACGGCAGCAACCTAGTTCTTTGTCGTCCCGATGGCGACGCTGGTCTTCGCTGTCCCGTGGGCAGACACCTTGTTGCGCCCCACTGGGCAATTTTTTTTAAAAAAATAATTAATAATATTTGTTGGACGATTTTTTAAATATGCAAAATGAGCTCAAACAATTATGAACTTTTTTGTGGAGCCTCCTGGCATAGTTTTTCTGCTTGTGTAATTTTTTTTTGTAATTTTATGCATTCTTTTTTTCTCCAAAATTCTTTAAAGTCTAATGTTTGTAGAAATTTTCTAATATAGCAAATGAGGTCCAAACATTATGAATTTTTTTTGCCACACTCCCTACATAGTGGACTTGATAGTGTAAATTTTGTATAATTTTATATGCTCTGAAATTATCTCAACAAATTCAGGGTTTAGGTCTCAAAAATTAGGACAAGACGTTTCGGAAATTAGGGTTTTATGATTTCATGTGACTTGAAATGTGCGAAGTTTGGTACGACATGACTACTCTTGGCCGCTATGGTTCTTGATCACATTTCTTACATGCGAAGCGCATCTGACATTCCATTCTTTGATGTCATTTTAAGGGTATATCTGAATAAGATTTCCTGACATCTCCTCCGCCCTTGAATTGAGATGTCAGAAAATCTTATTCAGATATGCCCTTAAAATGACACTAAAGAATGGGATGTCTGTACTCTGCTTCGTACAGAAGAAATGTGATCAAGAACCATAGCGGCCAAGAGTAGTCATGTCGTACCAAATTTCGCACATTTCAAGTCACATGAAATTATGAAACCCTAATTTCCGAAACATCTCGTCCTAATTTTTGAGACCTAAACCCTGAATTTGTCGAGATAATTTTAGAGCATATAAAATTATGTAAAATTTACAAAATCAAGTCCACTGTGTAGGGAGTATGGCAAAAAATATTCATAATGTTTGGACCTCATTTTCTATATTAGAAAATTCCTACAAACATTAGACTTTAAAGAATTTTGGAGAAAAAAAAAGAATGCATAAAATTTCAAAAAAATTACACAAGCAGAAAAACTATGCCAGGAGGCTCCACAAAAAAGTTCATAATTTTTTGAGCTCATTTTTTATATTTAAAAAATCGTCCAACAAATATTATTAATTTTTTTTTGCCCACGCGTGCTGCCCCTGGGGGCGGCAAGGTGCTGCGGTCCCCGACGGTAGCACCAACGTGCTGCCATCCGGGACGGCAGCAACTAGCTCCGACGGCAGCTAGTACGACGGGGGCCTATTTTTAAATTTTTAAATTATCGAGGCTATTTTTAGAATTTTGTTATACAATGGGGCTAAAATAGTCCACTTTGTGCTTCTCTGTTGTTGCTGTCGCTGGTTGTCCCTCGGTTCTTCTTCGTGGTGGATCCCCTTCGTGCGTCTCCATACTAACTGATACAATCTATGGTGGATATATACATCCACAGGCTGCATCGATTTGCCCATGTGGTCTTCTCCACCGCCCGTGCCACCATGGCACACTGTGATACCACCATGGTAGTCAGCGTGGACCCCGTTGCTCAGGAAATTGACTGCTCCAAGGATCCTGCCGAGCCATCCCAGGTACATATTCTTCCGTATTTGGATTACTTAGGATTTCCTCGTTGTATTATGCTGGACAGTAGTAATCTGAGCAACCAAGGTGATCGGCTATATACTTATGTTTCTACATCTAATCATCTAGGTATTAGTTTGTTAGTGGCAATAGCACTATCCTTGGTGGTTACGCAGGTAGTACAACAGATCTTGTTCTTTACATATGTAGTAACCTAGGATTTTTATCGACGCTACTCAGTACATACATAATTTATAAAACAGGTTTTAGGCATGACATCTCATAGCGCTTCTGAATCAGATCTTGTATGCAAGTCACCTGAGCTATGAGTGCATCCGCTGCATGTCTCGGTAATCATGCCTCTCATAGTCGATCGACGCATTTAGCTTCTTATTTTGCTGTGTGTATATACATGCTAATAATACAGGCATCACACGTGTACATCTAATCTTCAGTGGATCATTTTCCGTGGATAAACTCTTTAACTTTCATTTTCTTAGTAATATCATAACCTATGTCCCATAGTATAATTTCTGCTTGCTAAGAAGGATAGTAGAGCGATATCCTACCTTTGCATTGGTTATATTAGCACAACCCGAGCTCCTACCTCGTTATGCTTACAAGGCTCTATTAGACCCAAAATGGTGACGCAACACCTTATTCACTATTCATATCACGTATCTTTGGTCGAAGACCTCGTCGTAGGGCTGGTCCTGGAGTGGTCTCGAGGAGTCCATGCTATCTCTGGTCATAGATTGTGTCCAATGAGTACTGTGCGCGCTTCTCTGGTCATAGATTGCTCCCAACGAGTCCTGGTCTCACCGAGTACTGGTGAAACTGGTTGTAGTCCTTCTTGAAGTGGTCGTAGACCTGCGGAACTGGTCATAGTCCTAGATTCCTAAGTACAAGTAAATCATCTTCGTTAGGCAGCATCATAGAGTTCTCAAATAATACACTCAGCCCTAGAAATGAATTTACTTGATAAATTAAGTGACGTGCTCGAGCTCTTGTCATAGGACCTTGTAGTTCAGCAACCGGCTCTGGAGGATTTTGTGTAGTGAGTGTATCCAAAGGAGTGATGTCCTCATCATCCCCCCTCTTGAATTGGAGTCGTCCTCGACTCAAGCTCATCTTCTTTTCCCACGTATGGTTTCAAATCTGAAATGTTAAATGTGGGACTAACCCCAAAATCTGCAGGTAACTCCAATTGATATGCATCATCATTTATGTTCTTAATTATCTTAAACGGTCCATCAGCTCTAGGCATCAACTTTGAGTTTCTTAATTCCAGAAACCTATCCTTTCTCAAATGAACCCAAACTAAATGACCCGATTCAAATTTGATAACTTTCCTACCTTTACTTCTATCAACCCTATACTTTTCAGTCATACTCTCTATATTCTCTTTAGGTGTTTCATGTAACTTAAGAATAAATTCAGCACGCTTCTTAGCATCTAATTAATTTTTTTCAGAGGTAGGCAAAGGTAATAAATCAATAGGAGTACAGGGGTTAAAACCATACATTGCCTGAAACGGACTTACCTTGGTGGTGGAGTGTACTGGCCTATTGTAAGCAAACTCAATATGCGGTAAACACACTTTCCACATCTTCATATTCTTCTTTAAAACAGCCCGCAACATGGTGGATAACGTGTGGTTGACAACCTCCGTTTGCCCATCAGTTTGGGGATGGCACATAGTAGAAAATAACAACTTTGTCCCCAATTTATTCCAACGTGATCTCCAAAAGTGGCTCAAAAACTTCGCATCGTGATCTGAGATAATAGTATTGGGTACTCCATGTAAGCGAATGATTTCCTTGAAAAATAAATCAGCTATGTTTGTAGCATCATCGCTCTTGTGACAAGATATAAAATGTACCATTTTAGAAAATCGATCCACTACTACAAATATACTATCCCTCCCCCTCTTTGTTCTAGGCAATTCTAAAACAAAAACCATAGAAATATCTTCCCAAGGGGCGCTAGGAATAGGAAGAGGTATATAAAGTCCATGTGGATTGAGACGGGACTTAGCTTTGTTGCATGTAGTGCAGCGAGCCACGTAGCGCTCGATATCGCGCCTCATCTTTGGCCAAAAGAAGTGGGTGGCCAGCACATCTTCTTTCTTCTTTGCTCTGAAATGCGCCATCAAACCTCCTCCATGCGCCTCCTACAACAACAAAAGACGAACAGAGCTACCTGAAACGCATAGCTTGTTTGCACGATAGACCAAATCATCATTCAACACATATTTATTCTATGTTTTCCCTCCTTTACAATGTTCAAGCACTTCCTTAAAGTCCAAATCGGTGGCATATAAATCCTTAATGACCTCCAAACCAAAAATCTTATGATCAAGTTGAGATAACATGGTATAACGTCTAGAGAGCGTCGGCAATCACATTGTCCTTACCTTTCTTATGCTTTATGACATATGGAAACGACTCAACAAATTCTACCCATTTAGCATGTCGTTTATTCAGTTTAGCTTGACTTCTAATATGTTTTAGCGATTCATGACCAGAATGTATAACAAATTCTTAGGGCCATAGATAATGTTGCCAAATTTGAAGCACACGAACTAAAACATACAATTCTTTGTCATAGGTGGAATAATTCATACTAGACCCATTTAGTTTCTCCAAATATGCAACCGGGTTACCTTCTTGAATCAATACACCACCTATCCCAATCCCACTAGCGTCACATTCAATCTCAAAAGTCTTACCAAAATTAGGGAGTTGGAGTAGGGGTGCTTGGGTGAGCTTCTCTTTCAACAAGTTGAATGCCTTCTCTTGCGCAGGTCCCCATTGGAAAGACACTCCTTTCTTTGTCAATTCATTCAATGGTGCGGCAATGGTGCTGAACTCCCGCACAAAATGTCGATAGAATCCAGCAAGACCGTGGAAGCTCCGCACCTGTGACACAGTGGTAGGCGTCGGCTAGCTTTGGATGACTGCAATCTTTGTCTTATCCACCTCAATTCCCTATGGTGTCACAACATAACCAAGAAACACAACTCGATCGGTGCAAAAGGTGCACTTCTCGAGGTTACCAAACAAACGTGCATCTCTCAAAACATTAAAAACAGCACGTATATGATTCAAGTGTAACTCATGTGACTTGCTATAAATCAAGATATCATCAAAGTAAATCACAACAAATTTTCCAATGAAAGGACGTAAAATCTCGTTCATTAATCGCATAAAAGTGCTAGGTGCATTAGTTAGACCGAAATACATCACTAACCACTCATATAGTCCGAACTTAGTTTTAAAAGCAGTTTTTCATTCATCTCCCAATTTCATTCTAATCTGGTGGTAACCATACCACAAGTCAATCTTTGTGAAAATAATAGAACCACTCAACTCATCAAGCATGTCGTCTAGCCTAGGAATAGGACGACGATACCTTATGGTAATATTATTAATGGCTCTGCAATCAACACACATACGCCAACTACCGTATTTCTTAGGAACCAAAAGAACAGGAACAACACAAGGGCTAAGGCTTTCTCTTACGTACCCACGGTCCAAAAGATCTTGGACTT
The DNA here is from genome assembly GCA_036346395.1 of Hsuehochloa calcarea. Taxonomy (NCBI): domain Eukaryota; kingdom Viridiplantae; phylum Streptophyta; class Magnoliopsida; order Poales; family Poaceae; genus Hsuehochloa; species Hsuehochloa calcarea. Next base: position 22,116,459 of record CM070594.1, read on the forward strand.
GTCGCTGAATTTCCTTAGTTTCCTCTGGATTGGTCCTATATGCAGCACGGTTTGGCAAAGTCGCTCCTGGGATCAAATCAATTTGATGCTTAATCCATCGAATAGGTGGTAATCCCGGGGCTATCTCAGCTGGAAATACATCCACATACTCCTGCAAAAGATTAGCAACAGCAGGAGGTAAAGAGCTAGATATATCCTCAAGTGAATATAAAGCATTTTTGCATATCAAAGCATAGCATGGCAGCTCATTATCATAAATTTCAACAAGTTCAGATTTAGTGGCAAGCATAACACACCCTTCAATTTAATTCCCTCAAACTTAGAATTAGACGTCACTTTCTCCCATTTAGGTGGAAAAATATATTTTGCTACTTGCTGATTTTCAGAACCATGCTTGTTGGTGTTTCTTTCATTTTTAGCGCGCTCTTCTTTATCTTTCAAAATTTCAGCGGGTGTCAGAGGCAACAACTTAATTTTCTTACCCTTATGTGAGAACGAGTAGGTATTAGCTCTACCATGGTGCAAAACATCATTATCATATATCCAAGGCCTACCGAGCAACAAAGAGCATGCTTGCATAGGCACTACATCAAAGTCGGTACTATCTTTGTAATTACCAGCTGAAAATTGCACTCTCACAACTTTGTTTACCTTTAAGTTACCACACGAATTGAACCATTGGATGTAGTAGGGACGTGGGTGTGGTTGTGTGGTCAAGCCAAGCTTCTCGACCATCTCGGAGCTTGCAAGGTTATTGCAGCTCCCTCCATCAATGATGACTCTGCAGGCTCTGTCTTTCACGAGAAATCTGGAAGGAAATAAGTTGTGCCGCTGATTTTGCTCCGCTTTCTCCACTTGTGCGCTCAGCACTCGTTGCACAACAAGGCTCACATGATTCCCTGTGTCAACAGTAGCTAATTGTTCCTCTACATCATCAGCATCATTGTCTATCTTGTCTCCTCCACCTGCAAAGTTAGCTGCAAGTACATATTCGTCCTCAATATCACTAGCACTTATATAACCACCGTCTTCGGTGGCAAGATATGCTCGCTGACTTGGGCAGTCCTTCATGACGTGTCCCATTCCCTTGCAACGGTGACAAATAATCCCCGTAGTACGGCCCGTGGAAGCAACCGAATAACTCCTGGCTGGGGTCTGCACACTAGTAGATTTGCTTACCTCGGGTGCATGTGATGTTGTCAGAGGTGCTGCTGAACGCGCCCTACTGGAGGAGGGGGTAGCAGACCGTATAGCTGAAGGTGGATCTGTTTTAACTTGCACCGACATTGATCTTGGTGTAGACGTGATTCCAAAATTATTCCTTGGCCTCTGCTGTCGTCTCTGCAATTCCTTTTTTGCCAAACATGCAAGTTGGAACAATCTAGGGACACTATCATATTCTTTGTAATCAACTATGTCCTGAATTTCACGTCTTAACCCCCTATAAAAACGTGTCATAGCAGCCTTTTCGTCCTCAATAATATCACAACACAACATACTAATTTGTAGCTCCTGATAATATTCTTCTACGGATCTATTACCTTGGTTTAAGCGTTGTAATTTATTACGCAATTCACGTTTAAAAGAAGGTGGAACAAATCTATTACGCATAGCAAATTTTAAAGCATCCCACGTAGTAGGCGCTAATCCATCGTCGCATACCCTATTCCACCAAATGATGGCAAAGTTTTTAAATTCACTTGTGGCTTGCCAAACTCTATGCACTTCAGGAACTAAGTGAGCTTTGAATTTCTGTTCTACCGTTATCTCCCAATCTAGATATATTTCAGCATCATAAGCACCACAAAAGATGGTATAGTGAACTTGACTTTAGCGTATGGATCATCATTAACACGTGCATTATATTGCTGAAAGTTATTACCCCTCATACCTTGACGGTTGAAGTTCAGCCGGTTCCGTTGTCGTGCATCAAAGGCGTCGTGGTTGTGCATCTCATTATCATTGTCAAACTCATGGTCATGGGCTGCACCATGAGGTTCCACACGTCCATTGTTCGGTCGTTGATTGGCCAAACCATCAATGTGTGCATTGAGCATTGCAATACTATCATTGAGTTGTCACAGTGTAGCATTTGTTTCCGCAAACTTCCTATCAATGTCGTCATTAATAGCATGGTGGTGCTCATCCAACACCCTCACGAGCTCTTCTATCAAAACACTCTTACGCATCCAATTCTTCACCTGCCATGGTTAGTAGAAGATAAAAGATAACACAAATGTATTATCCCTATCAACTACTAGGTGGTGGAAGGTGGAATCACACACTCTCAAGCGTCTTACCAAGTTCTTATGAGTTTCTTACCAAATTGCAGCAGGTGGTATGATCGGAGAAGGTGGGATGTATGACCACGGCGGAGGCGAATGCGAGGATCCAAATATGAGGGCTGAAAGTATGTGGAGCTCGGATATGCAATGTTTAGTAGTAAGGAATAGCAATAATGAAATCAGATTAGCAAAGCTGAATCAAAGTCCACAGTACTCGTCACAGTTGCTGGCCCAAACACGTTCCTAGAACTAGCTCAAGCAAGCCGAAAAATAGGGTAGATACAAACACAACGAAACAAAAATCGTAAAGCAAATGTTTTCACTTTTTTTTTTGAATTCCTTTTTTTGCACTCTTTGCTTCTTTTTTTTTGCACTCTTTGCCTCTTTTTTTTTGGCACTCTTTGCCTCTTTTTTTTGCGAACGTGACCCGAGCTCAAAACTCTTCTGCTACCTTTTGTGGGTCCAATGAGGTGAGTGGGTCACAAACTTTTTTCGGAGAGCGGGGGTATAAAGGTAAAAAAAACTCTCTCTCTCTCTGAACTTTGGCTAGTTCTGTTTCGACTATGGAAAATCTTCGCAGCCTTTGTTTGGCAGGACGTGATATGATGAGGGCTTGGGGTGTATGAGAGCAACAAAAAACAAATAGGTTTGTCTGGGCAGACACGAGTGGACGGTCGAATCCGAGTAGGTGATCGAATCCGACCAGGTGGTAGATCCCGAGTGGGTGGTTGAATGGGTGTTGCTCGAATAGGTGGTCGATTCTGAGTTGGGTGGAGAAGCCGAATCTGAGTAGGTGGTCGTATGGGGGTGGTGTCTCGATCTCGGCTATAGTAGACAAACCCTAATAACAACGGATGCAACCAAGGGCAAGCCGAGATACACGATGACCAAAACAGCAAAGACTCGACACTTGAAACTAGATCACGACAACTAGACCAGCAAGAAAGACACCGACGATGGACTCGAACTCAACAACGCGAAAACTGAAAACACAATAGCGAAAGGCACGAAGTGGTTTGGACAGCGGAAGAATTAAGATCTAAATTTTTTTGTGGGGCAATTTTTTAGACTCTAGGTGATGGAACACAACTAACAAAAAGGGGATAAACGAGATTACCTAACGGACAACCTTTGCTTTGATACCACTTGATGAGGTACGGTGGCCCGATCTTCCGATAGGTTCGATTGATTTCGTCGTAAGGACGTTGACGCTTTAAGGCTTTCGACCCGCAGACCGTCACCTCGCAATTCGCTACACCCGCACGACTGTCGTTATCGACCACGCTTGCACGCGATCGACCTTACCACGAGGGTTATTGTTCCTGCAAGCAATCGAAGCAACTCACAAGAACAAGGAAGATGCTATCTAAATTGTATTGCAAATATGGAAGAAGTTCATAAAGTGGGGTTCCTCAAACCGAACAATCGGTGAAACTGCAAAGTGGCAGAATAATATAAGAAAAACCCGCCCTAATCTATGACGGCTACTGTATATATATATGGGGGAACGAGAGGAGGTTGACCTAGGGTTCTGCGGCCGTGGAAAGAGACGTACACAACCTGGGCTCCGATCTCGTCATACTTACAAGGCCCTATTAGATCCAAAACGGTGACGCAACACCTTATTCACTATTTATGTCGCGTATCTTTGGTCGAAGACCTGGTCGTAGGACTGGTCCTCGAGTGGTCTTGAGGAGTCCATGCTATCTCTGGTCGTAGATTGTGTTCAATGAGTACTGTGCGCGCTTCTCTGGTCATAGATTGCTCCCAACGAGTCCTGGCTCGTCGAGTACTGGTGAAACTAGTCGTAGTCCTTCTTGAAGTGGTCGTAGACCCTACGGAACTGGTCGTAGTCCTAGATTCTTAAGTACAAGTAAATCATCTCCGTTAGGCAGCATCATAGAGTTCTCAAATAATACACTCAGCCCTAGAAACGAATTTACCTGATAGATTAAGTGACGTGCTCGAGCTCTTGTCATAGGACCTTGTAGTTCAGCAACTGGCTTTGGAGGATTTTGTGTAGTGCGTGTATCCGAAAGAGTGATGTCCTTATCAATTGTTGCCTTAATTGTCCACAAATTGGGTCATCATATTTCGTCACATCATCTTTGATGAATTCTCCTTCCCTTTTGCTATCAAATTATCTCCTTCCAACTCCACATACAACTTCCCTGATGACAACACGCCTGTCATTCTCCCTCCTCTCACCAGAGATGCCACCACACCCTTTGTCGACCAGTATATCGCGGCACCCCTTCCTACCGCACTCGAGCCGACCAGTCTGTCACGACCAATCTCCTTATCGCACCCACTATTGACCAGCTTATCGCATAGTGATGGCCAGATGGGTCATGCCACGGTAGGCGGGCCGGCATCGATCAGAGGTAGGCTGGCCGGCACGACACGCCCGACATGAGATGGGTAGGGCAGGCATGGCACAAGGGCCTGTGGTGTGCTTGGGTCTACACCCTAGCCCACTGGCCCAACCCAACATGGCATGCACAGTGTAGTGCCGAGCTAGGCCCAACCCGACACGGTGGCCTAGTAGCACCGATACCGAGGCATGGGACGACAGTGGGTGCGGTGGCATGGGGTGTTGGAAATATGCCCTAGAGGCAATCATAGAGATGATGATATTTCATTATGTTCATGATTTTGATAATATGTTATCGTGTTCCTTAAATGAATCATTTGTTATAGATCAATAAGTATGCGGCTTGTTGGTGGAACTCTTTAACTTATATGATGTCATTCTAAATGTATCCCTGGTCGGAGGTCACTAGTCGGAACACCAGTGACTCTATGACTAGCACATGTATTGATTGATGACCTGGTTTCACTGGTCATGGATATAGGGATATTGAATCAATAATGTGAGCACATGTCAGAGAACATGGGGTTGAATAGACCCATCATTGAGACACTATTGAGATTGTTATGAATCATTGTGTCATTAGTTGGTCTCAAGTAATGATGATGTATAATCCTTAGACCTGAGATCAGCATGGTTTCCTACATATGTAATAACACTCTTAGGGGTTGCCAAATGCTACTCGTAACTGGGTAGTTATAAAGGTAGCTTTCAGGTATACTATGAAACATGCGGAGGGATATGACTGGTCGAGATGGGATTTGCCCTCCTTACATAACAGGAGAGATGTATCTGGGCCCCTCGTGGTGATCGAATAAAGAAAGTGCATGGCCATGCCACTAGTGGTCGAAGTGTCGACCACATGAAGTTATCCGACACTCGATCAAGAAAGTATTGAACAGTCCATGGATGACACAATATCTCACCTGGAGTTCAACCAGACATCGTGAGGCAAATGGATAATGCATGAGTAGGTCGCTTAGTTCGATCGATTCTGATCGGTCGTATGGAGATACGATCTCGTCGTAGATTGATCGAACGTAATCACGTGAATGGTAATGACCTGGTCTAAAGGAGTTACGAACTGGTCGGGACCAAATGCGATCTGGTCTTATGGAGATACGAACTGATCGCAAGTGATGAGGACCTGGCCATAGATCAAATTACATCAAGGTTCGTTCGCTTTTCTATGTGTGTTTTGGGAATCGTTATGTCTTCTTTGGTACCGCTAATGATCGTGTTCGGAAAAGAGTTTAGAGTCATAACCGATTACACATGAACTGTAGGGTCACACACTTAAAGGGCTAGGATCTGCTTTTGGATGGTGATCCGACCAGTATAGGCCTCGAGTTCCTAATGGGCCTACAGTTCGAGATCCATCATGGATGCCAATATAAAGAGGGGAGGTGGCATAGGATGAAGGGAGAGGATGATCTTTGGAAGAATTCCTGAAACCCTAGTAGCCACGCCTTCTCAACCACGCTGCCGGTGCTAGCACTCCAGCGCGTGGTGATCCTGCCCCGTACGTGTGGATACCTCGGAGGTGTTGTTGCGAAGCATCAACACTAGGACGATCCACAACTCGTGATGATCACCAGAGTCGGAGGAGAAGTCGCGTGGTGAATACGACCACTCGAAGGAGGAGACGCGTCGTGAGTACGACTACGACTGCATCAACTCGCGACAATGACTCTACTTCCGCTATGAGTCGGCGCGTCTAGTGGTAATCTCGTGATCTATTACTAGCAGTGGTTCCTTGATTGCGCGGTAAATTTTTGGTTGTGCTATCGTAGCCTTGCTCGTAACCCAACATGGGGCGGCTGGCGCCGAGGAGGAGGAGGGAAAGGCGTCGCGGGAAGGCGGTGGGCGCAGTGGCAGGGGACGGCCGACGCTGAGGGGTATCGGGTGCGGCCGCGCATAGGGGGTAGGGGGGAGGGCGGTGGGACCGGACCGAGCCGGCGCAATTATGGCTATTGGGCCCGTGTTAGCCAGTGGGCCGTGCTAGCCCGATTAGCCCATTTGGCCCAAAAATGGTTGGATTTTTCAAAAATAGTGTTATGCTATGATGAAAGAAATAATAGTGCAAATTTTGATTTTATAGTTTTTGTTATGAAAAATTATGATAGCTTTGCTCTTGGTGATTATGGACTTTCACCGAAGGATGTTGCATCCTTCAAGAATGCCACTGCCTCAATCCAACTAGAGTTATTACCGAAAGGGCAAGGGGGAGTACCTTCATCAGGCCCTAGGGTAGCATCATCGTCGGCAACCACCGGAGCAAAGATGTCCAGGACGAGTACATCGGTAGTCTTGAAGAATTTTGATAAAACAACCTGTAAGGTCGAGGATGCCGATTAGAGTGGGGGTTGAATAGGCGGTTTTAATTTTTTTATAACTAAAACCGAGTTTTATGCTGAATTGTCAATCAAATCGGTTTTGCACAAGTTGAAATCTAAATCAACTAGTCTTGACTCAATGCACCAACAAGTTAATACAAAGACAAGAATTGCAATCTTAAGTAGACAAATAGGCAATTTAATTCTACAAATGTAAATTGCAAGAAAGAAAAGCTAAAGAAAGCAAACCACAAGAACACTTCAACTTTTTCCTGTGGTGATCAGAAACTTGCCAGTTTCCCCTAATACACATTGAGGTAAGCCCAAACGAATTAGATCGACTCCACAAATTAAGTAAACACCTCGAATCCACTCGGGGTTGCTCTTTTATCACTCCGGAGATGGCGAGCACCAAGCCACTCACAATCGTACGGGTCTTCTCACAACCTTCTGAGAGAAGATCACCGACGCAAGTCCTCCAAGCCGTTTAAGTGTAGGCAAACACCAAGAGTAACAAGTCAGAGATACTCACTTGAACGAATCAAGTGAACGAATCAAGTGTCTAAGCTCAATGGATACTAAATCCAATACCTAATGCAACACCTGCACTAGGATTTTACTTTCTAAGCTCACTAAGTGCAACACATGCACAAAAGAGAGGAGGGGGTTTGGTCTTTGCTCAAGGGAAACGAAAATAGCACCAACACTCTCCTACAACCAGCCACAAAAGGTATTTATACACCCACATAAGAAAACTAACAATTGAAGGAGAATCTACAGAAAAAAGGAAATCCCGATCTGACCACCAACCAATGGCCGGTCAGACCACTCTAGCTCTAATGACCATAAAAACTAACCGTTGGACGCTCAACCGGACTGACCTCCCTCACAGGGGTTAGTCAGACCGGACCAAGCCCGGTCACACCGCCAGGGGGTGGCCTCACCACTCCACAGATGAGTCAAACCAAGGAGAAAAACACCCCTCTCTGGAATAAAGCAAACCAGGGTGACTGACCATAGGGCCGGTCAGGCCGGCAAACACACGACGGTCAGACCGAGGACCCACCGGTCAAACTGCCAGGTCATTTAGACTAGAACTAGGCCTGGTCAAACCCATGGTGGGCCAATCTGACTGCCCATAGGGTGAGGTTAGACCGTCAAAGAGTTGGAAAACATATTTTCAATATCGCTTCAACTTAATTTTGCAAAATACATTTGCTAATTGATGCACGATGCAAACAAGAGATGAAAGCGAGATTCTCAACAAGTTGCAAAACACATTTGCTGACTTTTAGAATCATACCATAAGAAATTTGGTACATGGACTTAAATCATTTGAAAACACATTCGTAAACTAAAGTCACATGCTACAAGGATTATGCATGAGTCTCAACTATTTGCAAAACACATTAGCAAATATCGGTAACATGCTAAAAAGAGCTAGAGCAAGCACTAAGAGCTATCAACACATGACACAGTCAAGCTACTAGTCAAGACCCCTCTTAATGGTACGATAACCTATACTAGCAATCCGGTCTCTACAACAAACACCGAGACTAGTAAAAGACTAAGAACACATCCTTAGCCTACGCTAGTTATACCTTTGCCTTGAGCATCCATCTTGGAGTGATCACTTGATGACGAACATCTCCACTCTAAGTCCGGGATGTTGGCTTTAATATCAACACACTATGATCTTCTTCACTTCATGATCTTGTCTTGATGCTCATTAACACATGATGACATCCTAAGTCTTCATCATCTTGAAATCAACTTTGTTTCACAAACTCATGGAAAATGCTAGTGCACATAATGATTATCATTAATTACTAAAATACTCTATTAACTCATAATGGTGGGTCTAGATTTTTCAATCTCCCCATTTGTGATAATTGATGACAATCCTCAACAAAAAAGGAATTAAAAGTACATATGTTGATTCCTTCTTGCAACATCAGTGATGTGATTTTTATATTATTGACCTTATAGTAAAATATGGTTTGAAGAGGTTGACTTCGTATATTAAAACTTTCCGTGATGCGATATCTTTCTTGAATAATTCTAACATAAGAATAGAAATATATAAAAACTTCTGCAGAACAATGGATGTACGTCCAAGAAAAATTGGTTTGGACATCTTTGGTAAGATGGAACTCTACTTGATGCTTAAGAACCTTTTACCATATAAAAACACTTTTTCTGTTTTTATTCAAACACACTATCAAAGCCCCGACAAGAGTGTACTATTGGTGAGCAATATTGGTTCATTCTTTGAGAAGATACTTTAGTTTTTGAAAATTTTTATGAAGTCACTATTGCTTTATCTCACTGTGTATTATCCAACATCTTCTATAATTGTGCATACTATTCTACAAATGGCTTCTTAGTTGAAAATGTATGAAAATGACATAGTTTTACGAGAGACTATTATTGCCATGAAAACAAAATACCTGAATTATTGGAGAAATCTATTTCCTATATGCATTTGTATTTATTTTAGATCCTAGAGCTAAAATTCAAGGATTGACTAATGGTCTTTATCTTCATAGTTATGCTACAGGCCTAGACTATTCTAACTATTTTGTAGATATTTATTCTAGATTTACCGATATTTTTCAAAGGTATGAAAATAAGTTTCAGGGAGTTCACTTGCAATGACCTCCACTAACACCCACCACAAGTAACAAGACAAATTTGTGGGGGCAAGATCGAGGGTGGAGATTCTTCCTCTAGATCCATGGGTTCTACAGCGGCACCTTCTCAACCAAGACCAACCTCCCACCCAAGAAGAGGAGAACTATCCGGCTATCTGGACAATGATATTGTGGATTTCAAGTCAGAAGGCTATGAAATTTTGCAATGGTGGCATACCTATAAGTTGACATATCTCGTGCTATCCATACTTTCGCGTGATGTGTTAACTATTCCTATCTCAACGGTTTTCTTCGAGTCTGCTTTTAATCATTTTTGAAGAATATTGGAGGAGAGAAGAACACGTCTCACGAGTGAGATGGTGGAGATACTTCTAACTATGAATGACTGGGAACAAGCTGATGTACGAGCACAACACTCTATAGAAAGTTCAAAGTTGTCGAAGGTATTCGAAAATCTATACCTAGATAATGACACTTAGAACATGAATGTATGTAGAGCTATAGGTTGTACTCCTTTTCCTTTGCTAATGTTTTCTCATGTTGAGTTTTTACTTGGCAAATGTTTTAATGAGACAACTATTTAAACATCAATAAAGTTCTTTACTACATTTCAATATGTTTGTTTCATTTTTTACAATTTTTATATGTATTTCTGAATTCTACATATTTTTCTGTTTTTTTGGATTTTTTTGGATTTTTTGGGCCAAAATGGGCTACAAGGGCCGAGGTTGGGCCAACCGTGCTCAGGCTGGGCTGGCACGACCTGAGGTGCTAGTGTGCTGTGCCTTGGTTAGGACCCTAGCCCACGGGCTGACATGTCATGATCCGATTAGCTACTGGGCCTAATCAGATCGTGCCGTGTCGGGCGTCCTATCTGGCTATGAGTACTATCGCGACCCATATTCCTGTTGCCCCAGGTGCACCTATACCAGGGGCAGCCTCCACACCTTGTGTCGTGCAAATCCCTCCTACCTCCAATAGTCGCTCCATGAAAATTGATGGCAAAGTTGGATTTCGCACTCCAAAAACCATCTTGAACCTCCAAACCACTGTTTCGCCTCCCGTTTCCTGTTGCCTAAAATTTACAGGGGCGCTCTTAAAGATCCAAATTGGTGTGCGACCATGCTTGAGGAATTTCATGCCCTCACATTCAACAACACTTGGGATTTAATTCCTCCTCCAAATGCCAACATTATGTCTGGCAAATGATTTTTCATCACAAACATAATCCCGATGGGTCCCTGAAAGCATCTAGGCCCCTAAAAATTGTATTTTGGTAATTAATGACTTTATGTTAATATGGGACTAACATGTTTGTTGAAGTGATTACAAGGCATAGTCCCAAATGACAAAGTGAAACCAAGGAGCTGCATGTCAAAGAATGATGAGAAGATGGAGTTGATCTCAAAGACAAGGTACAAATAGACTAGGACCCCTTTTAATTTTACCGGTCTTTGGAGTATGGAGGAAGACCGGATTATAGGATAAATGTCGTACTATTAAGGGGGAGCTTGTCTAGTAGCTTGAAAGCATCTCATTATGCCTTTGGATCAACTTAGGATCATGCATATTCTTTTGGTTTGGTTTAAAAAGAAAAATCTTTTTTTCTCAGAACATAATCGGAAGTTCCAGCATGTATACTGCGGAACTTCCGCTGTGCGGTTGCTCTGAAAAAGCTGCGGCTTGATTTTTCCAGAGAGCATCCATTTTCGGGACTTAGCCGATTTTTCAAGCGCGGAAGTTCCGCAATGAAATGAGCGGAAGTTCCGATTAATCGGTTGCTCCGAAATTTGCGCGGTCGAATTTTTCCAGAGAGCATCCTTTTTCGGGACTTAGCCAAATTCTCAAGCGCGGAAGTTCCGCAATGAAATGAGCAGAAGTTCCGATTAATCGGTTGCTCCGAAATTTGCGCGGTCGAATTTTTCTAGAGAGCATCCTTTTTCGGGACTTAGCCAAATTCTCAAGCGCGGAAGTTCCGCAATGAAATGAGCGGAAGTTCCGATTAATCGGTTGCTCCGAAATTTGCGCGGTCGAATTTTTCCAGAGAGCACCCTTTTTGGGACTTAGCCGTTTTCACGAGTGCGGTAGTTCCGCTGTGTAAAAGCGGATCTTCCGATTAATCGGAAGAACCGAAATCTTGTTGGCGGAAGTTCGCACATAAATCAACGGCTAGTTGAGCATTTAATGCTCACTTTGTAATGACCGTTCTAAATGCACTCGAGTGAAGGGCGGAAGTTCCGCACTTTGTACGGCGGAAGTTCCGATTTCCCTGAGATTTGCCTGATTTTCTGCATAACGGTCATATTTGGTTGTTGAGGGTATAAATACACCCCCACCAGCTCAAGGACGTGTTGTTGAGCATTCATTCAATTCATTTGAGCCTTGAGCACTCCTCTCACTCCTCATTTACTCTCTTTGCACACATTTGTGAGGTAGTGAGCAAGAACAAGAGCATTGCATTCTTAGTTGATCCATTGGCTCGTGATTGTCGTCAAGTGAAGTTCAAGTTCTATTCTCTTGGTGCTTGTCGGCACCTAGACGACTTGGCGAAGGTTGCTCGGTGATCTCTTCAAAGAAGCTTGTGAAGAGACCCGCTGGTTGTGATTGGTCGGTGTTCACCAACTCCGAGAGGAGGAAGAACAACCAAGTGATCGAGGGTAGGCTTAATTTGTGGAGCCGGCTTGAGTGGTCAAGCTTCCTCAACGTGGACTAGTGAAGATCGACAAATCTTCGATACCACGGGAAAAACCCCCTTGTCCTTGTGCGGTTAATTCTTGTCTTTACTTATTGCACTTATCTTGTAGCTCATAGATTGTGTTAAATATCTTTGATTAGAGTATCTTGCTAATTTCGGTAATTTGATTAAGAAAATTTAGAAACCTCCTATTCACCCCCCTCTAGTCGGTTATCCTTGATCCTACAAGTGGTATCAGAGCTTGGACTCTCCATTTTTAGACTTAACCGTCTAGGAGAGAAAGGATGGCTAGCGAGGGAATGTCTATAGGCAAGGCTCCTCTATTTGACGGATCAAATTATTCTTATTGGAAAATTAGAATGTCAATCTATTTAAAGGCCATGAGCCCAAGTGTATGGAGAATTGTAAGTGAAGGTTTCGTTATGCCACTTGATCCCACACATCCCACGGATCAAGACGAACGAAATTCTCACCTCAATGCTCAAGCAATGAATGCTCTCTTTGGAGCTTTAAACGCGGATGAGTTCAATCGCGTGAGCAACCTTGAAAATGCTCACGAGATATGGACCACGCTCTCTGAAATTCATGAGGGCACATCCACGGTTAAAGAAGCCAAATTGCATAGGCTTAGGATCAAATATGAGACATTTACAATGTTGCCTCAAGAGAGTATCACCGAAATGTACTCTAGACTCAACAACATTGTAAATGAGCTCAAGGGTCTTGGTACTAATTTGCTTGATATTGATGTAGTGCGCAAGATGCTTAGGGCTCTTCCCGACAAGTACGAAGTGTTGGTGACATTATTTCTCAACTCTCCCGAGTTGCCAAGGATGACACCAACCGGGCTTTTGGGAAACCTAATCACAAATGAGCTTTACAAGAAAGACAAGGAAGAGCTCATTGAGTCAACTTCTTCAAGGAAGAAAGTTACCGCTTTTAAGGCAAAAGCGGAATCAAGTGATGAAGAAGATGAGGATGAGGACTCCGAGGAGGAATTTGCTCTCCTTGTGAGAAGAATGAAAAAGTTCATGAGGAGACGGCCTCATAGAAGCTTCAATTTCGATAAGATTGCAAAAGGGCAATCATCCAATGAGAAGAAGTGCTATAGCAACATTCGTTGCTATGAGTGTGATGAGAAGGGGCACATTGCCTCTCATTGCCCAACCAAGAAGGATGACAAGGGTAAGTCATCAAAGAAGAAGGAATTCAATGGTAAGAAGAAGCTTTTCAAGAAGCTTCACAAGGATGGCAAGAATGAAGCTCATATCGAGAATGGGACTCGACAAGGAGTTTTGATTCGACTCGACTCCGATATTGAGGGGTCCTCCAAGAAGAGAGGACTTGTTGGTATTGCTATCAAGGAGGCTCCATCGCTATTTTCTACTCCCACTTGCCTCATGGCAAAAGGAGAAAAGGTAAAATCTCTTGATAGTGAAGAACCCTCCTATGATGAGCTTATGGATATGCTTGAAGAATTAAATGAATATCTTGGAAAGGAAAAAGCTAAATTTAGAGTCTTAAAGAAAGAGCATATATCTTTAAAAAACTCTTATGATGAATTGAAAGATGCTCATGATTTGCTTGTCCAAGATAGGTCTTACACTAGCATTGGTATTGCTTGCGATATTCAAGAAAAAATGCCTAGTGTAAACATTGCTAGAACTAGCATATCCACTTCTTGCGATGATTTGCTTGCCATACCATGTAGCTCAAGTGTTGATTCTAAAATTGAAAATGCTAAATCTTGTGATAAGCTATTTGTAGAAAATAGTGAGCTAAAGGAGCAAGTCACCAAGCTAAGTAAGAGCTTGGAAAGGTGTTTCAAGGGTAAAGCTACCCTTGACAAGCTTTTGAGTGAGCAAAGGTGCTCATTCAATAAGGAAGGACTTGGGTACGTGCCCAAGAAAGGTAAGAAACCGGTAAACAAGCCCGTGAGGTTTGTTAATCAAAATGGCAAGTTTTGCAAAAAATGCCGGGAAATAGGACATGTTCAACAAAAGTGTCCTATTGGTAAGGTTTCATCAATTGGCTTGTTTGATTCTTGTTATATGCTCAAAAAGGCCAAAGATGGAAAAGTGTTTGCTAGGTTTGTTGGCACCTCAATTTTAGGTGTTAAAAAGAATGCTATTTGGGTGCCCAAATCTTTGATAACTAACCTCCAAGGACCCAAACAAATATGGGTACCTAAAAGAACTTGATCTCTTTTGTAGGTGAACTACAAGACCGGTGGAAGGCATTGGGTGCTTGATAGTGGATGCACTCAACACATGACCGGAGACCGGAAAATGTTCACCTCATTTGAGAACGGGAGCGGAAATGAAAAGATCACTTTTGGTGACAATAGCAAAGGAAAGGTAATTGGCCTAGGTAAAATTGCTATCTCAAATGACATTTCCATTTCAAATGTATCTTTAGTAGAAACATTGAATTTTAATTTGCTATCCGTTGCTCAATTATGTGATCTTGGATTAACTTGCTCTTTCTCTAAAAAGGAGGTCACTATTTTTAAAGAAAAGAAAATGAAATGATTTTTAAAGGTTTTAGATTCGGCAATCTTTATTTGGTTGATTTCTCCTCAAATGAATCGTGTTTGAAAACTTGTTTGATTGCAAAAACTTCAATGGGTTGGTTATGGCATAGAAGATTAGGTCATGTGGGAATGATTCAACTTAAAAAGCTTTTCAAACATGACTTAGTGGTTGGCTTGAAGGATGTGAAGTTTGAGAAAAATAGACTTTGTAGTGCTTGCCAAGCCGGAAAGCAAGTTGCTAACTCTCATCCTTCCAAAAGTATCATGTCAACTTCTAGGCCATTGGAGCTCTTACATATGGATTTGTTTGGGCCAACAACCTATAAGAGCATTGGGGGCAATAGCTATTGTTTGGTCGTTGTAGATGATTACTCTAGATATACATGGGTATTCTTCTTATATGACAAAGGTGAAGCCTCCAAGATTTTTAAAAGTTTTGCAAAAAGGGCTCAAAATGAATTTGATTTTATAATAAAGAAAATCCGTAGTGATAATGGTTCTGAGTTCAAAAACACTAATATTGAAGATTATTGTGATGAACTTGGAATAAAGCATGAGTTTTCCACTACCTACACTCCGGAGCAAAATGGAGTAGTAGAAAGGAAAAATCGTACATTAATAGAAATGGCTAGGACAATGCTTGATGAGTATAATACTTCCGATCGCTTTTGGGCGGAAGCCATTAATACCGCTTGTCATGCCATAAACCGTCTTTATTTGCATAGACTTTTGAAAAAGACTTCCTATGAACTCCTTGTTGGAAGAAAACCGAACATCTCTTACTTTAGAGTATTTGGGTGCAAATGCTATATCTTAAGAAAGGGTGTTCGACTTTCTAAATTTGCTAGTCGGTGTGATGTTGGTTTTCTGCTAGGTTATTCTTCAAATAGCAAAGCATATCGTGTCTTTAACAAAACAAGTGGTATTGTTGAAGAAAGGCACGATGTACAATTTGATGAAACTAACGGCTCTCAAGAAGAGCAAGAAGATCTTGATGATGTAGGTAATGGAGCTCTTATGGAAGCAATGAAGAATATGCAAATTGGGGACATTAAGCCTAAAGAAGATCAAAGTGAACCATCATCATCCATGAGAGTTGAGCCACCTACCTCTTCCGTGACAAATGAAATTAATCAAAATCAAGAAGAGGTCAAGGAAGGTGATCAATCATTTAATCTACCTCAAAGGATCCACAACGCAATAGCCAAAGACCACCCAATAGACCAAATATTGGGTGAAGTAAGCAAAGGTGTCCAAACTCGCTCTCGTATTGCTTCTTTTTGTGAACATTACTCTTTTGTTTCCTCTTTGGAACCAAAGCGTATAGATGAAGCACTAGAAGATCCGGATTGGGTGAATGCTATGCATGAGGAGCTAAATAATTTCGCCCGAAATGATGTTTGGACAATGGTGGAAAGACCCGAGGAGCATAATGTTATTGGCACAAAATGGGTCTTTCGGAATAAACAAGATGAAAATGGAGTTGTGGTAAGAAACAAGGCAAGGTTAGTTGCTCAAGGATATACTCAAGTTGAGGGTTTAGATTATGATGAAACATTTGCACCCGTAGCAAGACTTGAGTCTATTCGCATTTTACTTGCTTTTGCATCATGCTTTGATATTAAATTATTTCAAATGGATGTTAAAAGTGCTTTCCTAAATGACAAAATATCCGAACTTGTTTTTGTTGAACAACCTCCGGGTTTTGAAGATCCCAAAAATCCTAATCATGTGTATAAACTCTCAAAGGCGCTATATGGTTTAAAACAAGCTCCTAGAGCATGGTATGAGCGCCTTCGAGATTTTCTACTCTCTAAGGGATTCAAAATCGGAAAGGTTGATACAACTTTGTTTACCAAAATCATTGATGGTGATTTCTTTGTTTGTCAAATTTATGTTGATGATATAATTTTTGGTTCTACTAATCAAGATTTTTGTAAAGAATTTGGTGATATGATGTCTAGGGAGTTTGAGATGTCAATGATAGGAGAACTTAGTTTCTTCCTTGGACTTCAAATCAAACAACTCAATGATGGGGTTTTCATAAGTCAATCCAAGTATGTGAAGGATTTACTCAAAAGATTTGGCATGGATGACGCAAAGCCCATCAAGACTCCTATGGCTACAAATGGACATCTTGATCTAAACGAAGGAGGTAAATCTGTTGATTTAAAGCTTTATAGGTCTATGATTGGTAGTTTGCTTTATCTTACCGCATCTAGGCCCGATATTATGTTTAGCGTTTGCATGTGTGCACGTTCTCAATCGGCTCCAAAAGAATGTCATTTAATGGCGGTCAAAAGAATATTAAGATATTTAAAGCATTCCTCAAGTATTGGGCTTTGGTATCCAAAAGATGCTAAATTTGATTTAGTTGGATATTCGGATTCGGATTATGCGGGTTGTAAAGTGGATAGAAAAAGCACCTCAGGGAGTTGTCAATTTTTAGGTAGATCCTTAGTGTCTTGGTCTTCCAAGAAACAAAACTCTGTTGCCCTTTCCACTGCCAAAGCCGAATATGTTTCTGCAGGTAGTTGTTGTGCACAATTGCTTTGGATGAGGCAAACATTGATGGACTATGGAATAACTTTTGACAAAATGCCTCTTTTGTGTGATAATGATAGTGCAGTGAAAATAGCCAACAACCCTGTCCAACATTCAAGAACCAAGCATATAGATATCCGCCATCATTTCCTTAGAGATCATGTGTGCAAGGGAGATATTGAAATTAACCACATTTGCACTGAAAATCAATTAGCAGATATCTTTACCAAACCTTTAGATGAAGGCCGCTTTTGCCTATTGAGGAATGAGTTAAATGTCATTGATTATTCAAATGTCGCTTGAACTCTTGTCACATGCACTTTGGGTCTTAGTTGCATTTTTGTCTATTTTAAGATGTTTTTCTTCAAATTTTCGCTCCGAATGTGATATTTTAGTAAAAATTACTTTATTATATAGACATTAGTCTTTTCATTGCATAATAATCCTGAATGATACTTGGTTGAGTGCAAAAACTAAGGATTATTTGCAAAATCTTCAAATTCACCTTCTTCGTCCCTGAAGTGTCAGGATAATCGGAACTTCCGGCCCCCCAGGCGCGGAACTTCCGGTGTCCGGAACTTCCGCTGTTGTGTTGCGGAACTTCCGTTTCTTAGCTCCTTCCGAAGCGTCAGGATAATCGGAACTTCCGCCCTCGGTAGCGGAACTTCATTGTCCGAACTTCATTGTCTTCGCGGAACTTCCGCTTTCCGGTAGTTGAAGAGCATTTATTGCCAGCGGTTCCTCCGGCTTTATACCTCTCTCCAGCCGCCTCCTTGTTGACCCGAGCTCCCCTCTTCTCCTCTCTTCATCTCCACCGAAACTCCTTGATTCGTTCCTCGGTTTTCCTTCAATCTCCACCGATCAACTGATTCCCCAGGGTTCAATCATCCATTCTCTCAAGGTATCTCCGATTTCTTTTTGGATTTTCACCTCTTATGAACCCTAGGTCAAAATTTTGGGAAAAATCAAATGTTGTTGAAATCGTGGTTGATTCTTGGGAAAATAGGTTTATTCAAGATTGTATGATGTATATGCATCGAATCCATGGACTCAATCCATCCAAATCTTGAAAAATCCAAAATTCCTATTAACCTAGAATCGGCTCGGGATAATCGAACTTCCGCAGTTGAAATCGCGGAACTTCCGCCCGATAGTTCCGAGTGCAACTTGCGAGCTTCGATTGTCTGACAAAATGAAAATCCCATTTTCATTTGATTCAACCTTTGACACTTCATCCATTGTTGTTCCTGAAGATGCCGAGGATGAAGATGTCAGTCCCGAAGCACTATTCAGATGCTGGCGCATCTTCTTCAAGAAATGAGGAAGAATCTGATAATTCAGGATCAGAAGAGAATGAATCAGGAGAAGAATCTGAATATGAATCTGATGAGGAACTAGGAGAACCGGAAGAGATTGAAATTGATCTTAAAGGACTCACAGCAGACGACTACACTATTCTTCGGGATAAAGATCAATATTCACTTCCAGGAAACTGTGATGACCCTCGCTTTCATACCAAGTTTCAAAGACAAGTCTATGATCGTTTCTATGGACCAAACAAACCTTTTGCTGATCACAAGTATGTAAATTGGTCCTACCTCAACGGGCTTGATAAATATGAGGGTACCTACAGACTCTTCCAGCGAGCTGGGATTCATAACCTTGTGGCAATAAAGTGCAACTATAGTGATGAGATCATCCGACAGTTCTATGCCACAGTGTGCATTCCTCCTGACTTTTCTCACCTCACTTGGATGACAGGGACAGTGAGACATTCCTGCTCAAGACGTGCTTTTGAACGTGCATTGGATGTCGAGTCAAGCAGATATGAGAAAATTTATGATGGAACAGTTCTCCCTCTTTCGGCTTGGACTGAATTTTATGACACCACACAGAGATTTGTCCCTGGTAAGATCACATGACTTCTTCCTATTCCCAGCTTGGTAAATAGGATCATTAATCATACTATGTTACCAAAGAGCGGGAATTATGATGCTATTAGAGGACATGTTTGGAATATATTGGAATGCATCATGCATGGAAGAAAGTTTGATGTTGTGGATGTTATCATAAGGGAGATAGCCGGAACAAAGAATGATCGAGTCAAACGGATAAACTTTGCACCTTACATTATGGCTTTGATCATTAAACAAACTGGATATAATGGAGCTTTACCTTCAGCACACAAAGCCTATAAACCAAGAGAAGGTCCTCCAATTCCTGCCAATCTTAGGCGTGCTCCAGCAGAAGTACCTGAAGCTGCACCTCCTGCTGCTGCTGCTGCTCCTCCACAAGGTATAGCCACTATGGATCAGATTTATGCTACCTTGTTGGAGATGAGAGCATCCCAGGATACCTTCCAGGCAGCGACCACTTCTAGGCTTGATGCGTTTGAGGCAGCCACCTTTTCCAGACTGGATGCTCTCCAGGAGGCGACCACTTCCAGACTCGACGCCCACACTGCCAGACTTGACGCGCTTTCACCCGGTTCCAGAGCGATTTCGCCACTGCTCGGTATGGGCGGCGTCGCCTTCGTTCTCCTCTGGTGGTCCTCGGTGATCCTCCCGTCCTCCTCCTGTTGATCTTCCTGTTCCTCCAGTTGATCCTCCACAAGATCCTCCTGCGGAGTGACCCTTTTTGGCCTTTGATGACAAAGGGGGAGAGAAGAGTGTGTTAGTGAGAAAGAGAGCTAGACCTATCTATTATGATATTGTAATACATTGTGTCATTTTGACTATGGCTTGTAATGACTTTGTTTGAAAACTTGATGCTTATGATAATATCTTGTGTTATCTTATATTTTTGTTGTACTTAGATCTTTGATTAATGATGAATGACTATGTGATGTGAATGCTCTATCTTTATTGTCATTTGTTCTCTT
This sequence comes from Hsuehochloa calcarea, assembly GCA_036346395.1. NCBI lineage: Eukaryota > Viridiplantae > Streptophyta > Magnoliopsida > Poales > Poaceae > Hsuehochloa > Hsuehochloa calcarea. The sequence continues at coordinate 22,136,758 of CM070594.1, forward strand.
CCAAGTAACAATGTTCTCTGAAACTCGCCTAAAATTTCTGAAAATCCAAACATGTGCTTTACATTATCTTCTACTCAATATGCACATGTTAAGGGGGAGCTTTCTTTTTCAAACCAACTTTCTCTCACAACTTTATTGTGTTGTCATCAATTACCAAAAAGGGGGAGATTGAAAGCATCTAGGCCCCTAAAAATTGTATTTTGGTAATTAATGACTTTATGTGAATATGTGACTAACATGTTTGTTGAAGTGATTACAAGGCATAGTCCCAAATGACAAAGTGAAACCAAGGAGCTGCATGTCAAAGAATGATGAGAAGATGGAGTTGATCTCAAAGACAAGGTACAAATAGACTAGGACCCCTTTTAATTTTACCGGTCTTTGGAGTATGGAGGAAGACCGGATTATAGGATAAATATCGTACTATTAAGGGGGAGCTTGTCTAGTAGCTTGAAAGCATCTCATTATGCCTTTGGATCAACTTAGGATCATGCATATTCTTTTGGTTTGGTTTAAAAAGAAAAATCTTTTTCTCAGAACATAATCGGAAGTTCCGGCATGTATACTGCGGAACTTCCGCTGTGCGGTTGCTCCGAAAAAGCTGCGGCTTGATTTTTCCAGAGAGCATCCATTTTCGGGACTTAGCCGATTTTTCAAGCGCGGAAGTTCCGCAATGAAATGAGCGGAAGTTCCGATTAATCGGTTGCTCCGAAATTTGCGCGGTCGAATTTTTCCAGAGAGCATCCTTTTTCGGGACTTAGCCAAATTCTCAAGCGCGGAAGTTCCGCAATGAAATGAGCGGAAGTTCCGATTAATCGGTTGCTCCGAAATTTGCGCGGTCGAATTTTTCCAGAGAGCATCCTTTTTCGGGACTTAGCCAAATTCTCAAGCGCGGAAGTTCCGCAATGAAATGAGCGGAAGTTCCGATTAATCGGTTGCTCCGAAATTTGCGCGGTCGAATTTTTCCAGAGAGCACCCTTTTTGGGACTTAGCCGTTTTCACGAGTGCGGTAGTTCCGCTGTGTAAAAGCGGATCTTCCGATTAATCGGAAGAACCGAAATCTTGTTGGCGGAAGTTCCGCACATAAATCCAACGGCTAGTTCAGAGCATTTAATGCTCATTTGTAATGACCGATTCTGATGCACTCAGTGAAGGCGGAAGTTCCGCACTTTGTGCAATGAAGTTCCGATTTCCTAAGATTTGCTCGATTTTACGCATAACGGTCATATTTGGTTGTTGAGGTATAAATACACCCCACCGGCTCAAGGGCGTGTTGTTGAGCATTCATTCAATTCATTTGAGCCTTGAGCACTCCTCTCACTCCTCATTTACTCTCTTTGCACACATTTGTGAGGTAGTGAGCAAGAACAAGAGCATTGCATTCTTAGTTGATCCATTGGCTCGTGATTGTCGTCAAGTGAAGTTCAAGTTCTATTCTCTTGGTGCTTGTCGGCACCTAGACGACTTGGCGAAGGTTGCTCGGTGATCTCTTCAAAGAAGCTTGTGAAGAGACCCGTTGCCGGTTGTGATTGGTCGGTGTTCACCAACTCCGGAGAGGAGGAAGAACAACCAAGTGATCGAGGGTAGGCTTAATTTGTGGAGCCGGCTTGAGTGGTCAAGCTTCCTCAACGTGGACTAGTGAAGATCGACAAATCTTCGATACCACGGGAAAAACCCCCTTGTCCTTGTGCGGTTAATTCTTGTCTTTACTTATTGCACTTATCTTGTAGCTCATAGATTGTGTTAAATATCTTTGATTAGAGTATCTTGCTAATTTCGGTAATTTGATTAAGAAAATTTAGAAACCTCCTATTCACCCCCCTCTAGTCGGTTATCCTTGATCCTACAGTCCCTCAAGCGCTACAAGGCATGGTGGGTTCTCTGTGGTTTTTCCCTGCAACCCAGTATTGATACAATGAAACCTTCAGTCTTGTCATCAATCTAGCCACTATTTGCACCGTGCTCTTTCTTGCCCACAGCAGTGACTGGCCCATTCATCAACTAGATGTAAAAAATTATTTCCTCCATAGCACACTCATTGAAACCTTTTACTGCCAACAACCCCTGGGTTTTATTGATACTGTTAGACTGTCGCATGTCTATTGTCTCAACAAATCTCTCTACGGCCTCAAGTAAGCACCATGGGCTTGGTATAGTCATTTTTAGACTTGCATTCGCTCCATTGGCTTCACCATTTCCAACTCTTACCCGTCTTTATTCATTTATTAGCACGTCTTAGATTTTGCCTTTCTTATGCTCTATGTCGATGACATTGTGTTGACCACCTCCACTACTTCCCTCATTCAGTGGATCATCACTTCTCTTCATCAGGAATTTGCCTTGACAGACCTTTGAGCACTTCACTATTTCTCAGCATTTTTGCCCCACCGCACCCCTCATGGGATCTTCCTCTCGCAAGAGAAGTATGCTGCTGAGATCTTGCAACACGCAAACATGTCTAATTGCAACCCGTGTGCTACACCATCGACACTAAATCTAAACTACCTGCTGCCATTGGCACTCCTGTGCCCAATCTGACCCTCTACCGCAGCTTCGCTGGTACCCTTCAGTACCTCACCATCACTCACTCGAATATCACCTATGTTGTGCAACAAGTTTGTTTGCATATGCATGATCCGTGCGAGCCACATTTCCAGTTTGTTTGCACATTTCCATCAAGGAGATTTTGCGGTATGTTGAAGGCACCTTGTGCTCCGGTTTGCAGTTGTCTTGTTCTTCTTCACATAGTCTTGTCGCTTACTCCGGCGCTGATTGGGCCAGCTGCCTAGACACGCAGAAATCCACCTCCGACTATTGCCTTTTCCTAGTTGATAACCTTATTTTCTGGTCTTCCAAGCGGCAGCACACAATTTCTCGATCGAGCATCTCGACGGAGTAATGCGGCGTGGCTAATGCAGTGCCCGAAGCCTACTGGCTTCGTCAATTTCTCCTGGAGCTCCACCATCCTTTGCAAAAGGCTACAATGGTGTACTGCGGCAATGTCAACACCATCTTCCTCTCTACCAACCTGGTTCAGCATCAACGTACAACATGTGGAGATTGATCTCTATTTTGTTCGTGAACGGGTTGCTTTCGTGGTTGTCCATGTACTACATGTTCCTTCAAGTTCACAATATGCATGCACTTTTACAAAGGGGCTACCGACATCTATCTTCATGGATTTTCGCTCCAATCTCAATGTCTGTCCTGCTCTCAGTTAACATTGCGGGGACGGTTAGAGTATATATACATGCATGCAGCGCATGCAGTCCAACCGACACCCCTAATTTCAGCTAACAAATTAGGTCATGCACATACATGTAATATATGTACCCTTCACTACATAATGAGAAGATTCAGTCATCTACACGCTTTCACAAAACATAAGTGTGCAATTGAGTCTTGGTGTGACATTTGATTAAGGCCCTGTTTGGTACAGCTTCAGATTCTCATTTTTTAGATTCTGCTCCTGATTCTCAGAGAATTCACTTCTTTGAGAATCTGAAGCTGTCTGTTGAAACCGTTTGGTTGGTAGGTTGGCTCCAAAAACCATATGAGGGAGGATTAGAAGCAAATAGACCATGTCACCTCTGGGTGTAATACTTCAATTGTATTTGTGTAACTCAGTGATATTTGCGGGTAAAAACCTTTAACTTCAAAGGGTATTTTGGTTTCTGAAGGTTGGATTCTCATGAGAATCTACTCGGAGGCTGATTCTCGTTGCTAGTTCATTTTCGAGACAGCTCATCGCGAGAAGTAGAATCTAGTGATTTTGAGAATCAAAGTGTTTGGTACGGCTCCACGAGAATCGATTGAGAAGCTAAGAGTGGAAACTATACGAAACAAGGTCTAAATATAGAAAAACAAACCAAATTTGCGCTCAAAACATTTCCTTTGCGGTTAGCAACTGATCTCGCCGTTCGATCCTCCGATCCTGGATCGGACGGCTACTGCTGCCCTCAAGCTTTACCTCACCGGCTCTAGCTCCATGGAACCCCGTTCCCGAAAGCGCAAAGCAGCGTTCAGTTCAGTAACCTCCACTGATCCACTCCACTCTTTCCCTACTTTCGTCGCCCCCACTGTCTCTCTCTCTCCTCCGTTACGGGAAAAAGCTGACACCTAGACGGAAAGGGGGGAGCGGGGGAGGAAAGCTCGCGCAAGATCTCGCCTTTTCATCGGATTTGACGCCCTCCGGGAGCCAGGCGGCCGTTAAGGGCCGTCGAGGCGGTTAAGACCTAGTTAGTGCTATATCATAACACGCCCCTGGCCGTCAACGGCTACCTGCGCCCTCCCATGGAACAGCGGGAGGCGCGGCAAGAGGAGGCGGAGCAGGAGCAGGAGGCGCCGTCGGTCCCTCTCAGGGTGAGCTCACTTCTCCTCTGTTCCCTGCTCCGCTCGTGCGGCGAGATCTGATCTCGGTTGAGACACTGAGTTGCTGGTACGCGGTGTGGATTCGGGGGGAGAGTGCCGTTATCCGGGAATCTTGATCTGCTTTGGGTCTGGGTTCTTGATTGGTTTCGTGTTTGCTTGCTTGTTTGCGGCGATGAAGTGATGTTATTGCGAATGTGGTTTCTTTGAGGTGTCGTTCGGTCAGATTTAAGTCTGCTCTTGGTTCTTGATCTGATTTGGCTATGAAATGTGGTGTCTCCGTGTGTCTATCGTTGCGATTTAGACTGATCTTGTCTATAAATTGCTCGTTCTGGTCCCAAATGCACGTTCTGTGGTGACACTTGATCCAGATTGATTCGCGGGGCCATTTGGTTATACGTGAGGACTGAGAAAAAACAATTCGTTCTCAGTTGGTCAGTTCAATTCATTGCAGGATGTATTACGCTAGGCACCTCCTGATCCAATCTAGGCTAGCTAATGTTTTACTTCGAGTTTATAGCTTCTGATTCCTCCAGAAAAGTTGCAGTTCGGTGCGAGACGTACCAAAATTTAGGAATGTTTTCATTGCAAGACCGGGAGAACTAAGACCTTAATTTGACCAATTTGATCATTCCCCACCCCAAGGAGAGCATAAGCGGGTAAACCCAAGGGTTATTTTCGTGTCAATGTCCGGGGGTTGCTCAGGCAGTATGTGACAAGTTTGACATCCCACTCGACACGCTCACCGTGGAGGTCTTTTCCAATCAGGGCTTCGGAGAAAGCGTTGTTGATCTCATTGCATCGGGGCCAGTGAATCGGTCCCTAAGTCGCCGCATGTCTTTGCTGTTCCTCATCCTCAGCTTGACGGCCTAGCTTCGTTGTCCTTGGAGGTGCTGCCCTAGCACCAGCATCCAATCAACAAAAGAGTTCTCCTTGCCTTCGGTGTCACAAGATGAGGCTTCCCTTGGGAATTCAAGTGTATGTAGCATAAAGCTCCAGGAGGATGCTGCCTCATTTGAGTTTCTATGTCCTTTGGTTGATATGGTTCCCATCGAGGATGCTAACTCTGAGATCTCTTTGGATGCCGCGGAGCAAGCTGTAGACAAGATCAACAATTTGGAGAGTGACATTGAGGTGGACAATTGCCCTTCTCAATCCCTCCCGCCCACAAGCCATCTTCAACACAAGGAGCAATCTTTTGAGCAACCGCCAGATTCTAAGCCAAAGTTGAATCCCTCTTCCAAGTCGAAGTGTTCGTTGGTTAAGACATCTTCTCAGGAGTCCATCCCATGCAGGATTGCCCGTCCAGCTCCCAAAACTAGAGCGAGGAAGTCCAATGTAAAACTGCTGAAGAAGTTGGGGCTTCATTAGGACGGATGGTGAACTTGATGAAGATGTGATAGACTCCTATGCGAAGCAATTGAAGGGGGTGTTTCCGCAGGGTTATTAGAGTCACTTGCGCGTTCAGATGGTGTCTTGTGGGGCCTTGTTGCTGGTGTTGCTTTGGCGATTTCTTAGGTCTTGTTTTCCTTTCAAAGTCTCTTTCTTGCTGTGTAGCTTGTTGCAGTAGCAGGTAGTGAAACTTGTTCTAGTATTCGGTCTCTTGGTTTGTAAGAGTTAGTGTAGTTGGTGTTGTTCGTTTGTTATCCTTGGTGTGTCCTTCGGGATAGGTGTTGTAGGCCTTAACCTCTGTGTCTGTGGTGTTCCTCGTCAGGGCCGGTGTATGTTTTCTCTTCTTGAAATGAATGGCAGAGCTCCTGCCCTTGGTATAAAAAAAATGTTAATTCTTCACGATTGCACCCCTATGTTTGTTAGAAGTTGAGAATGTGGACAAGCTGGGTGCCAAAATCCCATCTAGTTCATTTTAGAAAGAATTGATCTGCTTATGATTTTGATCCGTCTTTTTATCTCCATGTTGTCATCAATCACAACACACTGAGTGAAATATGCTATCTGTTAGAGATATGTTAGAGATAGAATCTATGTTAGAGATAAGGTGTTAGAGATATGTTAGAGATAGAATCTATCTCTAACATATCCTTATATGTACCCTGTACTCCTATATATATTGCCCTTTGGGCCTCTTCAATAATACACACAATATTCATAACATGGTATCAGAGCCTAGGTTAGGGTTAGGGTTCCTTACCTACGCCGCCTCCTAGCGTCCGTGCCGCATGGTGCCCGGGAGGAGCCATCTTCACTCCCGGGGGCCGCCTTCTCCTTCTCCGGATCGCCCGTTGTCCGCCATCCAGATCCACCTTGGATCAGGCCGCACCGCCTCTGCTCGCCGCCGAGCCGACGCCGACGCTCGGCACGACCGATCTTGCCTTCCCGTCGCCGCCGACCTCGATCCGCCGAATCGAGCTTGTCTTGAGCCAGAGCAGCCATCCGCCGCCTCGCTTTGAGCTTCTGCAGGCGGCGGTAGCGTCGTCGGCGCCAGCGGCCGCCTCTGCCTCCATGGGGCTCGATGTGCGCCGAGGTGTCGGCGCCGGCCGGACCGCCATCGCCGGATCGATCGCCGCCGGCTCGGATCGCATCTCTCCCGACGAATCGGAGACCCTCGGCGGGGCGCGTACTCGTCGTCGCGTCCTCGGCCTCTGCCGTCTGCGCCTCTGCTGCGGCTGGTGCCCCGACGTCGTCAAGCGCCTCCCGAAGTCCGTCGCGGCGCTTCGGATCGCGCGGGCCTCTTCTACATCGGCCGCCGCGCGCGCCTCTCCTGCCGATCCTCCTCGCTCGCCGCCGGTTTTCGCGCGCCACCGCCGCCTCCTCGGCGCGCGCCGCCTCTCTGCGGAGAGCGAGCGAGGAGGCGGCGGTCACCAGTGGTCGGCCGAGCTCAGTAGCACGAGCTTGTGACCCGAGCGAGGGAGGGGGGGCATTAAGGTGGTGCGGACATTGCTGTATGGCTGCGGGCCTGGTTCGGAGGTGCTATAGTTGGCCCGCCTGCTCCAAGTTACGAAGTGGATCGGAGGGGCTTGTGCGAAAGCTTGGTCTCACGGTTCTCTAAAGTGGTAGGCACAGCGTGAGGCTGGCTTCACAGAGCAGCGAATACTGCCCGCTTCCAACGGTAGCCGATCGGACTGTGGATGAGGAATGGTTGGCTGATTGGGATATGCCTATTGTGTTGCGTGTGCTTAGGGTTTGAGTCACTGCTAGTTAGCTCCAGTCTTTTTATGTTTGTGTCGTTTTTCTTCCGTTGCGTCCACTCAAATCCGTAGCACTCAATTTTTGAGTTCGTCTTAGCCATGCGAGTCCACAAATTTATTGTCAGTCATAGAAGCATAGGAGTTGTCTTATGCATGGTAGCGGCCGTCGCTCCTGCTGCTATTTCTTCGAGCCGCTGCAGATCCGTCGCCCCAAGCTTTCAAGGCCGCCGCGCTTCTTCCATACTGCGTCTTCGTTGTACTTCTTGTGCATTGCTCCGCTCTTCTTCTGCACTGCGCCTCTATTGCGCTTCTTGTGCATTGCGTTGCGCTTCTTTTGCACTGTGCATTCGTTGCGCTTCTTGTGCACTGCGTCGCCGCCGTCTTGGGTTACGATCTGCGCCGCCATGCTTTCACCTATTCCTATTCGACTTGATTTGACAACTCTCTCTATTCATGTCGGTTTTCATCATCTTCTTCGACCTATTGCCGCGGTCGACTTTGCTTCCGCACCTTGTGCTTTATGAGCCGTCGCACGACACCGGATGAGAGGTCTTTTGATACTCGACATATTTTCCAAGAGCTGCATACTACGACGACATTATTAAGACTCAGATTTTCTATATTTTAGTATCAACCCTTTCCAAATGCAATGCTATTGCATACGCCTTGCATTTGAGGCGTGTTAGAGATATGTTAGAGATAGAATCTATGTTAGAGATAAGGTGTTAGAGATATGTTAGAGATAGATTCTATCTCTAACATATCCTTATATGTACCCTGTACTCCTATATATATTGCCCTTTGGGCCTCTTCAATAATACACACAATATTCATAACACTATCAACGTGCTTTAACTATTTTCTTCCACACGAAATAGAAATACCTAAATCTAAGAAATTTTACATTTTTTGCAGGAAAACAAGGAGGAGAGAGATCTGAAGCTATCCTCTCGTGTAAGTGTTGCTTTCTCCGGTGCCCATTCGTCATTTTAAATGTCTTTTCTTAATGAACAAAACCTCAAAACCCCTGAGATTAGAAATTGTTTGGATATTTTTTTTGTAAATTTCTGCTTGTGTTTGTAGGTGGTTTCTTTGTTATTTGGTGGTGATATCTCAACACGAGCGCAGACATTCGAGAAATGGTTGTCGCTGGTACGTAAGCGGAGTGGGGCATTTCGGCCATCAGGGTTCCCGCGTCGGAATTCAAGGATTGAAGTCATGCCAAGTGGGAGCTTCTCACTGTTTGGTAGTGGGGACTTCAGGTTGCTTGGCGAAATCCATCTACATCCTAGTATCGCTAAATATTATTTGTAGCACTTAATTGATTATGTGCAGTTACTAAATTAAACCATGTCTGACGTCTCATAATCCTCTATTGGGCAAAACTTGTACTGTAGAAACCTTCTGTTGTAAATGCTGTATTATTTTCCAGTATACTTCATCTGAAAAGTGGAATGCCATGCAAATAGATTATGGAACCTTGTCTGAACATGTACCTGGGAAAGTAGGTTGAATCCTCTCTTAGTTTTTCTAGTTACCTGAATTACCTGGACAACAAGTTATCCGAAGTTGAATTCCATGCCAACACATAGATTCATCTAGTTTTCGTTGAAATGTTAGGTTGGATTTGTATATCACTATATCTGTATGTCCCTCCTATTTTTCTGTCTAGTAAAATGCTCTAACTTCCTCTTTATTAAGATAATAGATTATACACCTAATTTTTCCCTTTATTGTGAAGATGATAATTGGATCTATATATGGTAGCCTAGAGAGCTAATCCATCCTAGCCATCTCAGTTGGCCCAATTCTGTTTTAACCCATGATTAAATCAACACTTCTGCTTTCAAGTTTGATTAGGTGTGACCTTACGATATTCGCAATATACATATACTACATGTTGATCTGTATTATGGTGATTATCTCCAAAGAAACCTTTGTGTAATAGAATGCTGTCAACATAGGAAACAATCCATTAATAGAATGATGTGTTTACGCTTTAGAGATTACCAATTACACATAATGGCATCTTGTACATTTTATTTGCTTATTATGTTTTAGAAATTGGAATATGAATCTAAAGGGAACTTCACTAGCAAGATGAATTTGTATGTTTTGTAATATATATGGGTTTGCTTTAACTCCACATGCCATGCAATTATGTAAATCATAAGCTGTTAAACCAGCTTGGTAAGCTGCTTGTGCTAATACTATCATTGTTTTGTGACTGCCCACTTTAGTGAGCACGTTAGAGCAGAAACAGCTGGCAAAGAAGAAAATCCACTGACGCGCGATCAGCCTCCAGAAATAAGTTTGTGGGAGAGACTTGGGAATGTTTCTGCAGTAGATATTGAATCATCTGACTTTTCATGGAATATGCTGTCATCTCTGCACCATACAGAACATAGTAGTAGTTCGGAACACTCTGAAGATGAAATGAGTAAAGCTCTTGAGGTTTGTTGCTGCTGGTTGCGATGTCAATTATTTTATTGTGTTCTTTATAGTGAGGAAAACAATAATAATTTGCTTTTATACTTTCTTTACCATATCTGAGACCAATTTGCACGTCATGTAATCTATGCGGATTAACATTGTGTAGATTAAACATGCAAGATCATATTCTTTTACTAGATATTTGGCATATGAGTACCATCTTTATTTATCTGCGCATTTGATGTGCTGCTTTCTACTTCCTATCTGTATAGGTTACTGTGAACTCTGGTGGTGTAGTGTTCTTTGCTCTATTTAGTTCTTCAGGTATCAATGGATTACCAAAAGAAGCAGCTGCAGTTATAAAGTTCTCATCATCAAAGATGGCAACCCAGGCAGAACGTTTGGGCTATGAATTTGCAAGATTGCTTGGAGTCCAAACACCGCAAGTATTTTGCAAACTCCCCTTGAATACTGTACGCTGAGCAACATTTCATTTCTTATTCAGCTTTCTTTTTCTAACAACCGCAGGCTAGAGTAGTACATAATTCTAGCCTTGAGTGGCAGGAGATTAGACATGCTGCAGAAAATGCACGGGCAGTAGCAGTTTCAAATAATGATGAGGTTGGCGAGATGACTTGCTCAGAATTGCTGGAAGCTCTTGAGCTAAGCCGCTGCCTTCTTCTAATGAGGTACTACTACCCCTTAGTTCCCTTAGTACAATTATGAATTTATGATAAATATATGCATTTTCTCGCTGTGAACTGCATATGGGAGCTGTAAATTTTTACCTTTCTGGCTTGGCAGTTATATTCATGGCTCCCCCCTGCTTGAGAGTTCAAAGGCATTCAGTTCACGAGAAGCTGCTTGTGTTACTGCTTCATCCCTGGGGAGGGTCTTGATGCTAGATCTGATACTCAGGAGTGAGGACAGGCTCCCATGCCGTCAGCTTGGTTGGCGTGGCAATCCTGCGAATCTGATGATTTCGTATAGATCATCCTCACCCAGTGTGAACAGATTGGAAGATTCCAAGAGCACTTCAGAAAGTTGCAATCCACTGATTACTCAAATTTTTCAGAGAGAGAAGCGGTCTCACTTTGCAAATGGAATATTAGATTCTCCGGAGTTGGAGCTCATGTCACCAAGAGCAGATGCATTGAAAAGTGTACGAGAAAATACAGAAGGTATGAACGGGACTTTCCAAATTGTAGTGATCGACACTGGGGTGCCTCGTCGCCCCCCTGCAGGGAGACGTGTGAAAGATCATGAGCGGTATCCCAAAGTTGTGGAACTCATTTTGAATAACTCAGATTACTCCTCGAATATCTTGTATGAAATTTCCGGTGGTAAGCTTGGGCTTCCAGGACGGGATGAGGCGATTACTTCCACGTATCCTTGTTATTCCGTTTCTGATGAAGACAATGCTGCTGTGATTCATGAGTTCCGAGGGGCATTTCGGGCAGCCCTTAGGGATCTGGAGGGGTTCCATCTGTTTCTTCTCCAGCTATACCAAAAACTAGATGGTGTTTTGCGAGTTTTCTTGTCCATTATTAATAAAGGCTCTGACGAATCTGACAACAATGATGTTGCAATTTCGGATTTTCCATCTCCAGGAGTCAACTACAGTACTCCTTACCCTCCTAGTAAGCAAAACAATGAACTGCATAGCGATTCCGAAATACTGAAATCCACAACAAAATCTTCTGCGGGATACCGTGGAAGCTCAGATTCAGTATCTCCTCTGTCCAGGGACAGCTGGAGCAATAAATATTTCAAGGGGAGCGCAGAGGGTCCCCGAAGTTTAAGAATGACAATGAAACTCCGTGATTTTTACAAGACCCTGAAGGTAAGAGTTTTCTGATTGAAAGTGGGGATTTCTGTTTTGTTTTTACAGAACACCCTAAGATTACTTCTCTGATTGTATAGCTATGTTGATTTGTTTAGCGTAATATTTTTTTTTTGTTTGGGGTAGTTTGTCCTTTTTTTTAATTTGATATAAGTGTTAATATTTAATGCAACAAGCTTCACAAAAGCTTCTATTAAAAAATAAAATTACCTAGCTCAACTGACTGCTTTGTGTGCTACAAGATTGGCTTGTTTTTGGCAACAAAGTTGATTCCGAACTTAAGTTACAAGTATTATTGTGACACAATAGGTTGATCCTGAGTTGCTCAAAGAGATAGAACAATGGAATGAAGCACTCAAGACCGATGTGATCAAATTTTGTCAGGAGAACAATTTTCATTCTGGATTCTTTGATGGAACTGAGAACAACATGGTAGCTGATGCCTATGAATTGAAGGTGGGTCTCGAAATATATCAAAATATTTGAAACTTCTTTTCAAGCAACTAGTGCGCCTGATAATAAGTAACCTGCAGGTGCGTCTTGAACACATCATCGAAAGGATAGCCTTGATCTCTGATGCTGCAAATACCGAGAGGTCTTCTCTTGTTATCAACAACTTGTTCATAGGTGGGGCTCTGGCTGCAAGGTCTATGTACACCCTTCAGCATTTGGGCATTACCCATATACTATGTTTGTGTTCAAATGAGATTGGTCAATCTGATTCCCAATTTCCAAATCTTTTTGAATACAAGAACTTTTCAGTAAGAGCATCAACCTCTGGTTTAGTACCGTGCTATATAATACCGAGTTTTGTATTGAAATCGGAAAATCATGTTATCTTTCTCAGATTAGTGATGATGATGATGCAAACATCAGTGATCTTTTTGAAGAAGCATCAGATTTTATAGATCACGTAGATCATGTTGGAGGTAAGGTTCTTGTCCATTGCTTTGAAGGGAAAAGTCGGAGTGCCACAGTTGTCCTTGCCCACCTGATGCTCAGAAAGTAAGAATTTTAACTAGTCACATCCTCCTATCCTATGACCAAATTACATGATAATGGCCGCACAAGAACTTCATTGACCATTAACATGATACTTCTTTCAGGGGCTTCACTCTTGCGAAAGCCTGGAACTTACTTAAGAAAGTACACCGTCGAGCACAGCCAAATGATGGTTTTGCTAAGGCTCTGCTAGCCCTGGACAGGAAGCTGCACGGTAAGGTGTCAATGGACTGGCAGCATAAGCGGCCTGAGATGAAGGTGTGCCCAATCTGCAGCAAGAACGTCGGGTTGAGCACGAGCTCTCTCAAGCTGCACCTGCAGAAGGCGCACAAGCGGCTATCGGCAGGTAGCGTGGACAGTGCCATGACCATGGAGATCCAAAAGTCGATCGAGTCGCTTCGGATCAGCCGTGGTGGGAGCCTGAGCCCTACTCAGAAGCTGACTAAGGCGTTTGCCCATGAGCTCAGCTTCTGATCTGTTCTCTTTTTGTACTATTTCCGTGACAAGGTGATGTACATGGATACACACGGTTGTAATCTAGTGATAGAAGCATCAATCTGACCAAACATTAGGGTGTTGAGAGAATGAGAGTAGGTGTGATACCAAGAAATGCTCAGGTTTCAAGTGCAAACGCCCATGATTATATCACAAGAATTTTCAGGCTTCGAGAGCGCAATACCAAGAAATGAAATTGCAGTCTTGATATGTATAGAGTAATATCCAGAAATCACCAGGCCGTTATACATCACTTCTCAAATTATACATCAAAATGCCTTTATTATTTTCCTTCCATTCATGACCACTAAGAGATCGTCACATGATCACTAAGAGATCGTCATGGCAGGCAACACCAGTCCGGATCCTGTGAACTTCCTCTCTTCGCCGTGTCCGGCGTCGGGTAGTTGGGCCAATCCCCGACGGAAGAGCGCCTCGTTCCGCATCGCCGACTCCAGCTCAGTCGTCCCTGACTGATTCACCTCCGAGCTCAACAGGTTCCCGGTGATGCACGCTTTCACAATGGCCTCGTACACCCCAGCCGCCTGCTCCTCGGTGGTCAAGGGACGGCAAACAAAATCGGCGAGCCGCCTAGGCACTGTCGTATAGGTCGACACGAGCTGGCAGGTTTGCTCGTATACCACTCTGTGGGCTTCATCGTCGTCAGTGGCGTCGGGTGCAGACGCCGGCAGCGAGGGTGCCGATGCCATGATGCTCTAGTTGAACAAGTAAAATGGTGAGGACTGAGGCGTAGATGGCTTGTATTTTAAGGCGAAGGCGTTGGTCACGTGACAATAACCTATACATTTTATTTGGGTCTGTTTACACGGAATGTGACAGTTTATATATATATAAAATTGTCAGATTTTGAAAGTTTATTTACAACTCTATTATACATAAATTACAGTAAATTATTTATGTAATTTTGATTCTTGGTCACTGTAATTATTTTTAAAAGTTGACTCATATTCAAAATCTCGCATTTACTTTTAGAGGTTGAGCAAAAACAAAGCCCAAAAAATTACAACTCTATTATACATAAATTACAGTAAATTATTTATGTAATTTTGATTCTTGGTCACTGTAATTATTCTTGACATTCTTAATAACTTATATTTCCATCACATGATTCACAATCTCACATGTACTTTGAGAGGTTGAGCAAAAACAAAGACAAAACAAATATTATATACCAACAAAATACGACAATGTGGTGAACTCGTTATGTTTTTCATATGTACTTTGGGAGGTCGAGCAAAAATAAAGACAAAAAATAAAATTATATACCAATAAAATACGACAATGTGGTAAACCCGTTATTCTCAAATTTCTCTCTAGAAAATGAATACATAAAACTTTGGTGACAATCTGACAAACAACGAGACAGAAGTAAACATGTAGAAATAGTACAAATAAATTAGACAGTAAGTAATTTACATGAAAATCATGCAAATCAGCAGGATGGTCAAGTGACCCAGATGAGTCGTCACAAACCGAAATCATTTGAATATCAGGATAGTCATCTCGTATAGCACTGTAAAACTTGAGGTAATTTCATGTTCAACAGAATTAAATAATATCATGGACAAAGTAGGATATTCATGGTATTCAACACGAATTTTATAACACATTTAACAAAGAGAAAAGTGACAATTTTTTTTCGTAAGTTTAGTAACAATTCCGATTTTATTTTGTCCAGAGTTGGTAACCACCACACTCTTCCTTGGAATCTTGGATGTAAGTGACTATAGAGCCAGTGGGTAGGGAGCTGGAAAATTTCATTGGGAGCAAATAATAAGAGGTGAGTAATTGAGGAGCAAATAAAAATCTTCACTATATTACATTGTATTTTCTTATGTAACAATAGGGGTACACCAATCATGGCCCATGGGGTGGCCATAGCCCCTGCTTCCCTCCTAGGGATGGCAACCAGGTTATTTCACATGGGGGATGTCCTCCTATCCTCGCTCTCTATTCAGTATTGGGAGCGATGTTCATCTCGTCCTTATCCCCACCAGGGAATTAGCGGGGAACTTTGCCACAATAAAAATCTAAATATGAATGATATTGAGATAATTTCATAACTTTACCATATGATACATAGAAATACATAAATTTATTAATGCATGAGATGGTAAAATGATACTAAAACTAATATACTATAGACTGTACAAAAATATATTGGGTCAAAGAAAAAATATCTATGTATATATGGATATTTATCAGGGTATAGCAGGAAGTGGGGAGTGGGGGTGCATTCTCGTCCCCATCCTTGTATGAGATAGTGTGAACAAAATTTTCTCATATCCCATCCCCCTAATAGAAGAATTCCCTACGGGTTGTCAGCATATATAGCATTCTTAATTATTTTAAATAATAATTTGTTGAGATAGTTAAGAGTTACTCTCTATGCATGTAGCCTCTTTTACTTGCCGTTTATGACATCGACCTAGTCTCCGATCACCTTTGACCGGCAGAAAAATATTATAAAAAATGTAAAACACGGAATTACTTTTCATGATAAATCTACTAATATTATTTTCGTGTGAGAAATCTAAATAATTTTTTTATTATCTCAGAGGTGATAGTTTTAAAAGGTTGACCACACACATTTTAGGACATCTATTTTGGACTGGAGGTGGTTATACCTTGATAAAAAAAAATACTTGAATAAGGAGATAGAGGTGTACTAATATATTTTATTTTCTAGTATAAAACACTATGAAATAGCCTTGGTAGTAGAATCATGTCCTCCTGCAAACTTTGTGTAGTTTCAGCCCGCTGCATTTACTCCTGGACACAAGATGCACTCCGGTTGCATGTAGTCACGTAGATTCATGGCATGGTTTCTTAGTTTCCTATTTTTGGACTTAATTGGGAACCTATAGGCTGTCCGCACGTGTTCGTAGAAAAATTGGACGATCAAGTTTTTTTTTTCGATTAACATGAGAATTTTTTAGATATTTTTCTTTTATACAACTGATATAGTAATTTCTAGTTTCCCTAAGATTATTGCGAGGGATACGGAGGAGCCACAATTAGTAGAAATATAGATAGATAGATGGAACACCCATTTTTCCCCTTTCCTTTTATCAAATATACTTAGAAACTTTTTGTCCTCTACTTATGACATTTATCACTAAGTTATGTGGTGCAACTCAAGAAATTAAAAAAATCAACTAAAAATAACTTGTTATATACTTTTTAATAAACTAGCTAAATTTCCCGAGCAACTGCATAGCTAATTACTCCAATACGTACGCTTTTATTTGAAAACATACTTATATTTGTTATAGAACTCAAATGCTTGTGATTGAAAATAGAGTTGTATTTCTTACACAACTTTAATAGTTATACTATATATTTTGATTGATTTGTACTGTTATAATCTGGACCATCAAAATTAGCGGCATAGATCTCTATATTTTTTCGCCGATTAATATGGGAATTTTTAGCATTTGAAAGCGAACGTAGCGACTTCTTTTTCTATCATTTTAATAATGTAATAGATTATCATACCAAAGTATATATGACTTAACATCAATAGTTTAATAAATTACACCCATAAGTTTAAAATTACCGTCTGCTTGCGAATTTGAGAAAAGTTCTAAAATTAACATAAATCAAGCCCTAAGTTATCATTATAGTTTTAAAAAAATTATCACCCTAAGTTCAAATTTACCAACATATGAATATAATATTTTTTTTCAAAACTTACCATCAATTGCACTTAAGTTATCATCTGTTGTTTCAACAAATTACCAACCTAAAGTTCAAAAATTACAAATCAAAATGCCCTTATTTAGTTTCCATTGAGGGATTTGCTAAATAGTACTCAAGTGTTTTTATGTTGGCGAGTACTCATTTTTTCTGTCCGTGAGATGTTGTTCTATGATCCTTGCTATGCATTTCCATCTGGCCGCGCGCTGTCGGGACCCAAAAATGCAATTATGGACCCTCTGTGTATTCTGCCTAGTCCAGGATCACGCTAGTGCATACAGTGTCAACATAAATGAATATCGATTCACACAAGACGATTAATAGAATAAACAACTAATTTGAATAGCAAATAATAGTTTTGACCTTATGGTCGAGTTTACATTTATTAAGCCACGCAGGGTTGACAATAGATAAAATAGCAGCAGCGGAATAGAAATAAACTTCAGCGGAATCCCATCAATTCACCACAGGCAATTGACTGGGATCAATACCCTAATGATCGACACCTTCGTAGAACTCCTCCTCTAATGCAAGAGAAGACTCCACCACTTCTGTTGATTGTTTGAAGCACGTATGAGTACACAACCGTACTCACAAGTCATACCACAGAATGCAATTTATAGATGATGGCTTATTTCAAATGAATGTCTTCTATGGTTCTTTTGCAGAAATGCAACATTTGCAATTGAATATGAATAATAGATTGAAAACATAATTCAAAACAAATAAACAATAATTTATCATTTGATTTCACAAAGAACACATAGTCTAAACAAGTTATTCACACAGCTATATGACTTAGATCACAGCTCCTTCCCAAATGTTTTAATGATATGTCTTTGTTCATCGAATTCATTCATGCATGCAAGTATTGATCTTGTTACACCCACGGGAGTGGGTAGTGAAGTCCCATCATTCCAACATAGGCATGTAAGACCCACATTCCAGTGTGGGCAACTTTGGATCTCCGTTTTGAAATGTTCTTCAAACGGACTTTGGATCCCCGTATTTTGGATAATGTGGGCACGAGTGAACACTGACGGGTGTTCACTAGCTATACCGGTATAAGCAGAAGTGAAGGACATGCACATTAACCCATTCATGTGATTTCCATTACCTCATATTTTGGTTTCATTTATGTTTGATGAATTATGCTTATTTCTGTTCAAAGTATTCTTTTGTACTTGCTGAGTCATGGACTCACCCTTGCTGTGTTTCTTGTTTTTAGGTGAACCATAATGACGATACTTATGGGAGGGAGTAGACACATGGTTGCACGCACCTTTGGAATAAATAATTTGTTATTATCCCGTATTTAGGAGTTTGGACTGTAATAATAAATAACTCTTTTGATGATCGTTAATGGATATTGTTATGCTTAGGTTATACGAGTTATAGATTCATGCTATCCAATTATAGTCTTAATAGTTTTCTTTCGAATGGAGTATCATGTTTGAACTCATATGTCATTTGTTTATTGCTGAAATTAGGTTGTTTATTATGCTAAATCCATTTTGAATAGAACTTAGTTTGCTTTTTATTGTTAGGGTGTTAGAAATTGTTCAACTCGTTGATTCGTGGTAGAGATTTTAGGTAACATCTTGGATTTCGCATAGCCAGTGTGTTACATGTTAGTTTTCAAATTGGGAATTCTTGAGATCTTGTGGAGTGTGATGTTGTTTCCATGGATGTATGTCACTTACTTTTAGGAAGACCATGGCAATATGATAGATCTATGATTCATGATGGTAGAACAAATCAATATAAGTTCATGTGGAATAACAAAGAAATAACATTGCGACCTTTGACTCCTAAAACTGTGAATGATAGCATGCAAAAGATTGAGGTGAAAGTAGAGAATGAGAGAGAGAAGGAGCAAAGAGTGTGATTCCACAAAAGGTGAGTGAGCCATAAGCTAAAGCTGAATGGAAAAGGAAAGAATGAGGGAGGGAAAATGTTAGTCATGATAGCCACTAAATCTAATTTGAGAGAGATGAGAGATGATCCCACTTTGATGCACTTTGTATTCTTTGTACAAAGATATTTTTGTTGGAATTGAAGCAGCGACTAGAGGGGGTTGAATAGGAGCACTATCTATTTTTCACAAAGATCGGATTCAACACGATTTTCTCTCCGATAGCTATGAGAGCTATGAAGATCAATATCTAAGCACAGTAGAAGTCTTGTATTGAATCCAATCCAAACCCCGGAGCAAAACAACAAAAACAACAAAGGCTAAAATCCTAAGTGTTGGCGATCTCGATCTCTATGTTAATGGCGGTCGGACCGGTCACCTTAATGATCGGACGGTCACCTTGGTGATCGACTTCGGCTGATGAACAGTGAAATCAACGCGATAAACGAAGTTGCAAATAGGTCTGACTTTTGATCTACAACTCCAAACTCGATGAAACTTGAAACACACATTCTCTAGGATATCAGGAACCTATTCCAATAAAAGATCGTGAAGATTCTTGGCAAAGTTCCGATCTTTTCCTGTTTGAGTGAAGGATGGTTCAAAACCGAGTCAAAACGAAAACTAGATCCAAAACCTTGCTCGTGGGTTAGAGATGATTAAGATGATCCTAGATGAGTTCCCACATGTCACAGCAAGCAAGATTGGGGACAGAAACCAATATAAAACTTGAGAATCAAAGACGGTCCCAAAATCACGAAATAGAGAACAAGAACGAAAAGAGACTCATCTCAAGAGAACTTGCATAGATTAATTTGTGATTGTTCTTTGGTTTCTGACCACTCTATCAAGGAGGACAAAACTCAATACATGAGCACACAATCAATCTCCTCTTCAAGAATCCTAACCTCTCCACTCCTTAATCTCAAAAACAAAACTAGGGTTTCAAATATGCAAAAGGATTAAGAGGATGCTACAGCACCCTCCCATATTTATAGTGGAGGCTAACCTTCTAGAAAAGTTCCTATTGGGCACCCGTTAAGCCCACACATAAACGGGTTTAAGTCACGCACACATTTTAAAGCGTCGTCTTCATCTTCTCTTGACCTAAACCACTTCTCCTTGCGTCGTCTTGCGCCGTGGTTTAGTCAAAAGCAAACAAGGCGGTATTTTAGTGATATTACCAAAATACCTCTTCTCGATCCTTCTCCAAAGACCGAGTCCAATCTTCGTGAAGCAGTTCCATGCTTCGCCACGTGTAGGTTGATCAACGGCTCTCATCATGTCGGCAAATATATCCCATCTGGCTCCCGTCGAAACCATCATGTCACTTGTACCGACCCCCGCGCTGCTTGATGCAGCCCGTCACACCGAACTTTCCGTTCGGTCATCCCTGTCCATTTTGCGCAACGCTCGAATCCAATGACTTCACCCGGCACCATTGATCGTTTTGAACCTCAGCTCTCCAAGCCTAGTCCCGACCATCCTCGTCGTTGAACGTCGTTGATCTCCAAGCAACCTGCACAACAATAGACCTAGAAATCGATTTCAGGAATAAGTTCTTCGCAACTTGACCCACGTTAGTCAAAACATGCATCATGCAACACATATGCAGTGAAACCCATGAACTTGACTCAATAAACAAACATCGCCGCCACGAGAGCTGACGATACAAATGGAAACCGGTCAGACCGCCACTCAATGGCGGTCGGCCATACCTAACGATCACGCGCCGAGGTGGCAGTTAGACCGCCCAGAAGGGACTTAGCCGATTTTCAACCCCTGAAAACCGAAAGCTCTCTGGAAATTTCAAACGAATAGAACTTTTGACTGGAGACTCAAAAAATTATGAGACCAAGTGCATTAGAATCCTCTCTCTTGCCTACACCCTCTATTTTTGGCCCAGCTGAAAACTCCAATAAATATAATGGCTGGTTTGACTGCCGTCCATGGCCGGTCGGACCGCCCTTAGTAGTTTGATGCCGGGGTTGCTTGGGTCGGACATGCCGGTCGATCGCCGCCGCCTGGTCGGTCGACGCCTATGACCTAACAAAATTGAAACTTTGCCGGAAATGCGTGATTCGAAAAACCTTTAATGCCATTACCAATTGTAACATCATCCTAAGATTATGAGCATAACCCCATGATATCCACAGTTTTGATTTCTACTAATGACTTAACCCTCTTCCTAGTATGGTTTCTCAAGTTTTGTAGGTTTATGAGGATGTCTTTCCGGAGGAGGTACCCGTTGGTCTACCACCTATTCGAGGCATTGAACATCAAATTGACTTGATACCAGGAGCTCCACTTCCCAACCGACCGTTGTACCGTACAAACCCAGAGGTGACAAAAGAAATTCAGCGGCAAGTGCAAGTGCTCATGGAAAAAGGTTATGTACATAAAAGTCTTAGTCTTTGTGCCGTTCCTGTTATTCTTGTTCCTAAGAAAGATGGTACATGGAGAATGTGCATAGACTGTAGAGCTATCGACAATATTACCATTCATTATTGTCATCCTATTCCTAGGTTAGATGATATGCTGGATGAATTGAGTGGCTCTACTATCTTTTTCTAAGATTGATTTGCGTAGTGGATACCATCAAATTAGGATGAAACATGGTGATGAGTGGAAGACAACTTTTAAAATAAAATTTGGATTGTATGAATGGTTAGTGATGTTGTAATACCTCATAAATCCAGCTAGTTCGTATAGTTTGGAATTTATTCGAAAACGAGATTCAAATTTCTCCGGAATCGCATTCGGTAAAAGAGGGAAGTCGGAGGGAGAGAAAGAAGTAGTTTTTTTTCAGAATTTTCCAGTCCTTGAGGGGTTATCGGAGTTTTCCACTAACTTGGGCCAAGGGAGGGCTGGCGGCCCACTAGGAGGCCGGCCATATAAGAGGAGGGCACCACTCCCCAAACCCTAACCGCCTCCTTCCCTCCCACCAAGCCGCCACCCCTCCCTCTCCATCCTCCTTGGCCGCGCCTCCTCCCTGGTTGGCGCCGTCTCTCCCTTGGTGGCCGGCCATTGGTGCTCCCGGTTGGTCTCCAAGATCCCCGGCGCTCCTCCTCCGATCTGTCCTCCGGTGAGTCGTTTCTTCGCCGGTGGTTCGCTGTGGTGTGGCGGCCAAGGAAGAAGAAGGAGACCAGCGGGAGTGGTTCTTCGTCGTGCTACGGGTCTTCAAGGGTAACGAGCACCCGGTTATTTGTTTGATCAAGTTTTGTTGCGGTAGAGATCATTTGAGTCACGTCGGTTTAGAGTTCCAGAATTTACAGAATTGATCAGAATGTTGCGCGGCTTGTTTCAGTACTTTAGAGGCCGAATTTGGGGTTTTGCCCTTCTAGAGATTTGTTCCTGGTTTCGTTAGCTTTCTTTTGGCACCAAGATGAGCAAAATCCGACCAGTAGTTTGAGAGATATGATTTTTTGAATGCGATCTGTCCAATCTGTCTGAAATCTGTGGTCAGTAGTTTTGTCCTCGTTTTGCTCAAAATAGAGGCCGAATCAGAAGACTTCCCCAACTAAGTTATTGTAGATCTTGAAATTATCTTTCCATGTTGATAAAGATCATTCCATTTGGATCAGTATACTAAAAGTTACACTATTTTCTTTACTGCTGATCTGTTTTCTGGACTGTTGTAGATGGGTTAGGTTTAGCAGTTAATTACCCCTCTGTTTTGGCCGAATCAGAAGATTCCGCCAACTAAGTTTTTGTAGCCTGATCAGTTAAGAATCAGTGAGCACTGGTTTCAGGTCGTTTAGAGTTACAGTTAATTAATGGCGAATTTTCTTGTGCAACTGCCCGTAGAACGATAATCTGAACTTTTGGTGTAGATGTCAAATTGAACCCTTGGGATGAGTAGGTTGATTAGAGAGCATCGTAGTACACTTGAAGCTGTGCCATATTCGATTATCCGTAATACATGGTAATACTTGTGTAGGCGGTGAGACGGTGGGTGGAAGGACACCTTCGTTGTTTCACAACACGTCACCACACGGAAGGCAAGTGCAAATGTTTAATTCGTGTGAATTCATTGATTTCATGTTAACTTGGTAAATTATGAATATTCATGTGATTTGAGTATGATGTGGCGAGTCAATACCTTATTCGATGATACATTGAGTTGAATGCCAAGTTATGTTTTTCATTTCATGCATACATAATTGGTTGATGTCACGGGAGTGAAACTTGTTTAAGTCCCATTAATTCCAATATGGGCATGTAAGACCTACCATTCCAATGTAGGCGATTCGGACATTCCGTATGAAACGTTCTTCATACGGACTTGGATCCCGCTCTTGGTTAGAGCGGGCTTAAATGAACACCACCGGGTGTGTCACTAGTTATACCAGTATAAACATGTGGAAAGTCAATCTCCTTCAATGCATTCATTCATTCATACCAAGTGTTCTTAAATTCATGAAGTAAATGATGTACTTGGTACATTGTTTCAATTCGATGTTCTATGTGGATGTATATGTTGTGCTTGCTGAGTTTCGACTCACTCTTGCTTTTATTTATTTTTAGGTGAATACCGATGAAACGATTGCTAGCGGGAGGTGTAGTCGGTACGTTCCATGCACATGAATAAAATAATCATTCGTTAAAGTTCTATTTACATCTCTTCAGTTTTATTTATAATGTAATGGACTGTAATAATTGTCACTTGGAGGTTCATTATTAGCGCTTTGGTTAATTCTCGTTTAAATTGATGGATGAACTGTTATTAAGCTATAGATTGTTATCATGGTTATTCGTTTCTTTAGCATTGAATGCGTTGTTAATTTTATGAATTGAATAGTAGGTTGTCTTGTTAGGTGACATCTTGTCTTCGAATAGACAGGTGTTCTGATTGGTATCGAGCGGGCTTTAGGTCCGTGGTGAACAAAGTATTAAAATGACACACTGTGCACAGTAGGTGGGGTTTGGGAAATCCATTGCTTCCGCATTTCTAGTGATTTTATGCCTTTCTTATGATAAGGAGAATGTTAAAACCCTTTTTGTGTTATGTTGTCATACTTTATCTAAGAGTTTCTATTTAAAAGCATTATGTGGTATGGTAGGAGTTATCAGGTTGGGTTAATATCTTGGTGCAAACCAATGACTCTTAGTTAATGTCTTCAAAAGTCAACTTAATTTTACCTTGATAAATATTAACATCAAATAAGTCTCCTATTTGGATACCTAAAGAATTTGTACAAATGCTAAATTCACCTGATTTTGTCATGCTAAATTGATGTTATAGGTATGAGGTAATGGATGACGGTGGTTGTAATGACTTCCAAAATGTTATCTTATAATTATTCCATTGCTGAAATTTAAAGTTATTTCATTCCAATTTCTGAACAAAGGTAGGACTATGAATGCTTCCATGATTAGATAATCATCGGTTGTTAGTATTAGTAGTTAGAGTGCTAGGAGTGCGTGTATGTAACACCCTGACTATAAGGAAGTCAAGATGTCACCTACAACCACTACTCTTTAGAAGAATAACATCAAAACACATAACCAGGTTAATCAAGTATAAAGATTATACGGAAACAAGAATTCATCATCAGGTAATCAATGGAATAGAAATAAACAATTCTGAGAGATAAGGTAGTTATGACCAAACTGGCTTATTACAATTCAACACAAGTCATAATTAACGACAGTAAAAATCCTCAAAATGTTTGGTTTATGGTAGTGAGTGCATCGTGACGAACTACCCTCCACAAAATCATTCTTCCTT
Source organism: Hsuehochloa calcarea (assembly GCA_036346395.1). Lineage (NCBI taxonomy): Eukaryota > Viridiplantae > Streptophyta > Magnoliopsida > Poales > Poaceae > Hsuehochloa > Hsuehochloa calcarea. The sequence continues at coordinate 22,161,411 of CM070594.1, forward strand.
GTTATTTACCTAAAAAAAACAACAAAGCAAGAATGAGCCAAAGACTCAGCAAGTAACTGTATGTAGCAATCAAACCTTCCATGAGCAATATATCACCATCATCATTTGAACATTTACTGGAAACGAATTTATGAATGGATGAAGTGGAATGATGCATTGAAGGAATTGGACATATTGCGGCATATACGGTATAGCGAGTGAAACACCGTCGGTGTTCACTTAAAATGTCGTATGAAGAGCGTTTCATACGACCGTCAACGTGGCCCACATTGGAATGGTGGACTCACGTAACATGGCCCACATTGGAATGGTGGACTCATGTACCCATTCGGAATTGATGGGATTTTCAAGTGCCCATCTTTGGAATTGATGGGTCTTACAAATGTAATTTATGCATGTCATGATGTGATCCCATGGCAATATTGAATAGTACTCATAATTGAAAAGAAACACATGGCATTCATCTACAAGTACGAACAAGTATAATCATTCACTCACACATCACATTTTGCATCAAACATAGAATACAAGGTACTTGCGGTATATCAACATCATGAACAAGGCACAAAACATTCATGTAAACAACATATCATTATGCATACAAGATACTTGCCTTTTGCGTAGTGACTCGTTAGCGAGCAATGGGGTGTTCCCACGGGATGTCTCACCGCCTACACAAGCATGTTCCCAAAATAAGAACAACGATAAAACAACGCTACCGATGTTCTACAATAACCCCGACTATTCAATATACATAAAGACCCAAATTGAAAATAAACTATTACGCCAGATTTCAGCCCTTATGAGCAGCGGTACGAGAAAAAGCATATTTAATTATCTGGAACTCGAAACGACACGAAACTAGTGCCCAGATTTTCTTAACTTAACTGGCTACAAAACTCTAGTTGAGGGTAAACTCTAATTCGGCCAATACAGAGGTCTAATCATCCAATGAAAAACTACAACTGCAGTCTGCCCAGAATTCTGATCAGCCCTAAAGAAAATGCTCTAACTTTTAAACCACTGATCCAAATAAAGTGATTTTTATCAGCCTGGAAACATGGTGAAATTATCTTCACAAACCTATTTGGGTGGCCGACCTGATTCTGACTCTAACTAGATCAAAACCTAGGTGCAACCGACTATACCCATCAGTTCTGACAGACAGACCAGCGCATAGTAAAACAGCCATAACTTTTAATCTACTGGGTGAAAATTTGTGATCCAGGTGCCAAAAGAAAGCTAATGAAATAAGGAACAAAACTCTAGAAGGCGAGAACATCCAATTCTGCCTCTAAGACACCCAAAACCGAGTTGCAACATACTGTACAGAACCGATCTACTAACAGAGATTACGCGATACTACCAAAAACATGGAATCGACAACTCTAACGCAATCAAACAGCGATGGGGTCTCTCGTTACCCTTGTAGACCCGAAGAACGACGAGGAACAACTTCCCAAAGCCTTCCCCTCTCCTTCTTTGGCCAGGTCCAACTCCACGAACCCGATTGGAATGCACGCGCCCGTGAGGAAGAACCCAAGAGGCGCGTGGAAGACCGGGTGTGCAGCTCTGGGATCTCAATGGCAGCCACCAATGGAGGGAGGCGCCTAGGAGGAGGAGGAAGAGGGGCGGCACAAGGGGAGGGAGGCGGCTTGGGGAGGAGGGGAGGGAATAGGGTTTGGGGGAGAAAGGGTGCTCCCCCTTTGGCGGCCCCTAGTTGGGTGGCCGGCCCACTAATGGGCCTCCTGGGTCGCGAACTGCGGCCCAGGTTGCCTGATATTAACGTATACCCCCCCGACGAATGGAATTTTCCGCTGAAAACAATTTCTTTCGCTCTCTCCGACCTCTTTCTTTCTACCGAACATTTAGGAGAGTTGTAAATCTCGTTTTGAATAAAATTCCCGGATAATTGAAGCGATACAACCTATTTGGATAAGCGAGGTATTACGATTGTAATCTTGGCGTTGAGTATTACTAAGGACAAATGAGCTAAATCTAATAAGTGATTTAATCTAGTATGTTTAAAGGGTTTTCTTGTACTAGAGTGAGCTTGTTAAAAGAGGTTTGTTTGACTTTGTGGCTTTCGCACTTGATTTCTTTTCTAGAATAAGTTGTTATTACAATCCTATTTGATCTTTGGAGTTTTCTATGACACGATTTGTCATGCTTCCTTTAGAAGGTTTATTGATGTGATAGTAAGGTAAATTGATTGTTACGAGGCGTATGTTATTGGTCTTAATGAAATGTTGATAATATGAGGGTAATGTTGATTCTTTTATAGAGAAAGAAATTTGATTGTCTTTCGTGATACTTCTAAAAAAAAATGATCAAATTTCAAGTTTTGTGTTCATGATCTTTTGGGGGTTCAAGTTCTATGTGGTAAACGAGGTTTGTCGAGTAAAGCATTATGTTGCGAAGTTATAATGGTTCTTCGGTGATGCGAGTGTTTCGATCTTGAATGCTCGTTTGTTCATAACTGTTAACATATGATATTCTCTTCTTGTGTGGCCCATGCTTTCAATGGGGACTTCACATATGTTCTATGAGTTCATTGCTTAATTGGTCTTCCCTTGGTCTGTGTTCATTGCGGCGATAAATGATTTTCTAGTTCGTGAAAATCGGTTCCATTTGCCTCTTCTTTTGAGAAAGAATCACCCATTCTTTTCACGTCGGTCTTTCGAAGTGTTTTCTAATTGTTGTTGTGAGATTGATGTTAATACTTGTAGTAAATTGATAGCCTTGGGTGATATCGTCCAAATGAGAGTATTTCAAGTTTTGCTTTCGTGGGCTTTTGGAGCTCATGAATTATGTAGTAGTGAAATGAGTTTAAACAAAGCGGCGTATTTGAATGTTCTATCAATTATCAAGTGATTCTTGTGATTTGAGATTTAGGCTCCTTAGCTTGAGTTGGCAAAGTGATATTCCAATCAAAGAAAATTATTTCTTTTGTTAAAGGGAAGAGTGTAGTAGAGGTATTCGAGATTGGTTTTTCATTGTTTGAGATTCGATATTATCTTCTTGTGGGACTTGTGACCTTAGCGGTGGCCTCGTCATATGTTTTTTTTTGAGTTCTTTGCTAATTGCCTACTTCTTACGGTTCTGTGTTTACAGCGAGTGGTAAACGTTTTCTAGGTACTGAAAATTATTTCCACTTACCTCTTCTTTTGAGAATGGAGGCTGATTCGTTTTCAAGTGTCTTCTAAAGTGTATAGAGACGACTAGATAGTGGTGGTCAAGTAAATTATTTTGTGAGGCTTGAGTGCCAAATTATTTAAGGTGCTTAATAGGAAGAAATGATTTCATGCTGACATTCTCATAGAGAGTTTGATTTAAATAAAATGGTTCTCTTTAGAGCTAAACTTTTACGTTGTTGCGATTATCAGAATCTATAATGAATTGACATCCAATATCTTCTTGATCTTGTTAGTGGATTACTAGAATATCAAAAGTTTGGGGATCTTGATCGATTGTTTAAAGTATTGGGATTGTGTAACTTACAAGGCCGAGAAAGTGGCCAGAATGGTGTGGTTTAGTGGGCGTCCAAGATTGGTGAAGTTAATCGTTTTGAGTAGTTAATTGATTATTGAGGATGATTGAAGTTATGGTGAGAATATTGTTTGGGTTGTGAGAATTTTTGATAAGAGAATGTGAGGATTCTTGAATTATCCTAGGAATTCATTGTAGGAGACTTGGAGATTGAAGTTTGGAGCTTTGCAGTTTTATGCTAGAACCTTGGTTGCCAATGATTATGTGTAAAGGTAGCAGAATAAGAGTGGATTCTGAATAGTGGGATGGTCCTTGATAGTATCCTTTCGGTGTAGTAGATGGGAGTGTGTGATGTGAATTTCAATTGGATTATCTGAGCGGATTGAGGTAATGTGATTGTGGGTGTTGCAATTAGTATTATCGAGGTGTTGGGAATTATTTGTCAGAGTAATTCATTTGGTAGAGGAGCTGTCTAGAGTATCCTTCTGTGGACTAGTATGGTTTCTCTATATGAGTGTGGTTGTTGCTCTCGGGTTGAGCATCACCCTAAGTTGCCGATGGAGATGTCATTTACAAATTGGGTTAGCTTTATGTTGGCATGGTGGTTCTTTTTGGTTCGGGAAAATAAAAGAAAGTATACGATGTGGGCGTTGAATGATTTCTCTTTTGGCTTTCGTGGCGTCTATTGCAAACCGCCCACTTGGAAAGTGGAAAGGTTTTCATGAGAATCATCGATTGGATTTGACTCTTTTGGTACCAATCTGGTAGCAGTGGTTGCAATGAGAGTGATTTATTTTCAGTTGGGCTTTATCGTAAAGAGTTTGTTTAAAGCGAGTTGTTGTGTGTCCCTAGTTATAAGAGGTGCTCCTTGTTAATGTGAAAAGATTGATTGAGACATGGGACAAGAGTTCCATGTAAATTGTGCTTGGTTGTGTTGTTTGGAACCAAAGGGAAGGTTGACCCAAGATACATTGGTTTGTTCTATAAGTTGAGGGATTTTGGAAATTAGTGTTTCGTTAGGATCGTCTCGAGTCGGTAGCGCTGGGTGTACATTGTTTGGTATGACCGGTATTGGAGGAGTACTTGAGAGATCTAGAGTGTGAGTGTTCGTTAGAGCCGTCAACCAATGAGTAAGACCTTACCTTGAATCGACCGGTGAGAATATTGGAAGGAGCGAGCGAGTTACGAGGAACAAGACCACGAAGTATGTTAAAATCCTTTGGTCTCATCGATCAGAAAGAGAGGCTACTTGGGAGTTGGAGTCCGCATGCGCGAACAATACCCGACTGTTCACTTGGGTAATTATTTAAGTTATTCATCTTTCTTTCTCGAAGTTGCTACGTAGATTCGAGGTCGAATCTTTCTAAGGGGATAGAGTGTAATACCTCATAAATCCGGCTAGTTAGTATAGTTTGGAATTTATTCAAAGCGAGATTCAAATTTCTCGGAATCGCATTCGGTAAAAGAGGGAAGTCGGAGGAGAGAAAGAAGTAGTTTTTTTTTCAGAATTTTCCAGTCCTTGAGGGTTATCGGAGTTTTCCACTAACTTGGGCCAAGGGAGGGCTGGCGGCCCACTAGGAGGCCGGCCATATAAGAGGAGGGCACCACTCCCCAAACCCTAACCGCCTCCTTCCCCTCCCACCAAGCCGCCACCCCTCCCTCTCCATCCTCCTTGGCGGCGCCTCCTCCCTGGTTGGCGCCGCCTCCCCCATGGTGGCGGCCATTGGTGCTCCCAGTTGGTCTCCAAGATCCCCGGCGCTCCTCCTCCGATCTGTCCTCCGGTGGTCGTTTCTTCGCCGGTGGTTCGCTGTGGTGTGGCGGCCAAGGAAGAAGAAGGGAGACCAGCGGGGAGTGGTTCTTCGTCGTGCTACGGGTCTTCAAGGGTAACGAGCACCCCGGTTATTTGTTTGATCAAGTTTTGTTGCGGTAGAGATCATTTGAGTCACGTCGGTTTAGAGTTCCAGAATTTACAGAATTGATCAGAATGTTGCGCGGCTTGTTTCAGTACTTTAGAGGCCGAATTTGGGGTTTTGCCCTTCTAGAGATTTGTTCCTGGTTTCGTTAGCTTTCTTTTGGCACCAAGATGAGCAAAATCCGACCAGTAGTTTGAGAGATATGATTTTTTGAATGCGATCTGTCCAATCTGTCTGAAATCTGTGGTCAGTAGTTTTGTCCCTCGTTTTTGTTCAAAATAGAGGCCGAATCAGAAGACTTCCCCAACTAAGTTATTGTAGATCTTGAAATTATCTTTCCATGTTGATAAAGATCATTCCATTTGGATCAGTATACTAAAAGTTACACTATTTTCTTTACTGCTGATCTGTTTTCTGGACTGTTGTAGATGGGTTAGGTTTAGCAGTTAATTACCCCTCTGTTTTGGCCGAATCAGAAGATTCCGCCAACTAAGTTTTTGTAGCCTGATCAGTTAAGAATCAGTGAGCACTGGTTTCAGGTCGTTTAGAGTTACAGTTAATTAATGGCGAATTTTCTTGTGCAACTGCCCGTAGAACGATAATCTGGACTTTTGGTGTAGATGTCAAATTGAACCCTTGGGATGAGTAGGTTGATTAGAGAGCATCGTAGTACACTTGAAGCTGTGCCATATTCGATTATCCGTGTCGTGGTAATACTTGTGTAGGCGGTGAGGCGGTGGGTGGAAGGACACCTTCGTTGTTTCACAACACGTCACCACACGGAAGGCAAGTGCAAATGTTTAATTTGTGTGAATTCATTGATTTCATGTTAACTTGGTAAATTATGAATATTCATGTGATTTGAGTATGATGTGGTAGAGTTCAATACCTTATTCGATGATACATTGAGTTGAATGCCAAGTTATGTTTTTCATTTCATGCATACATAATTGATTGATGTCCACGGGAGTGAAACTTGTTTAAGTCCCATTAATTCCAATATGGGCATGTAAGACCTACCATTCCAATGTAGGCGATTCGGACATTCCGTATGAAGCGTTCTTCATACGGACTTGGATCCCGCTCTTGGTTAGAGCGGGCTTAAATGAACACCGACGGGTGTGTCACTAGTTATCTGGTATAAACATGTGGAAAGTCCAATCTCCTTCAATGCATTCATTCATTCATACCAAGTGTTCTTAAATTCATGAAGTAAATGATGTACTTGGTGGATTGTTTCAATTCGATGTTCTATGTGGATGTATATGTTGTGCTTCTTGAGTTTCGACTCACTCTTGCTTTTATTTATTTATAGGTGAATACGGTGAAAGCGATTGCTAGCGGGAGGGTGTAGTCAAGACGTTCCATGCACATGAATAAAATAATCATTCGTTAAAGTTCTATTTACATCTCTTGATTTTATTTATAATGTAATGGTGTAATAATTGTCACTTGGAGGTTCATTATTAGCGCTTTGGTTAATTCTCGTTTAAATTGATGGATGAACTGTTATTAAGCTATAGATTGTTATCATGGTTATTCGTTTCTTTAGCATTGAATCGTTGTTAATCTTATGAATTGAATAGTAGGTTGTCTTGTTAGGTGACATCTTGTCTTCGAATAGATGAGGTATTCTGATTGGTATCGAGGCGGGCTTTAGGTCCGTGGTGAACAAAGTATTAAAATGACACTTTAGGTCCGTGGTGAACAAAGTATTAAAATGTGCCTGATAGGTGGGGTTTGGGAAATCCATTGCTTCGCATTTCTAGTGATTTGGTTCATTATGTAGTCTTGTGTAGAATTATTTGAGTACTATCTCTCATGTTGTTAATATGTGATATGATGTGTTATCCTATATATATATATGGATTAATTTTATGATTGTCATGAGATGATCCTATATATTCATAATTGATTGAATTAGCTATGCGTATCGGTAGCGGACGTTGGCGATTGAGTTCGTGGTTGTTGTTCAGGTTTTGCGGGCTACACCCTTGTTCGTGGTATGAGAGTAGAGCAGTTCTTACCTGTTCCATAGTTACGTGTTGAGCTGAGCTCATTGTTGAAGTTGTTGTCTTTCTCAAACTTGTATCTGGTTTCTTGGTTGTAGTTTCTTACAGTTCATGAGTTTCTTTTGGTGGGTGTTTTGATGAAGTGGGCAAGCTCGGTAGATCTCTAATCATTCTTTGAAACAATTATTGTTCTTTCGATTATTGTGATATTTCTACTCCACGTGGCGTAGTTAAATTGCAAGATTTATCTTTTCACGAAGTTCGGTTTTACCTGTTGGAAATTGTAACTCATTTATTCGCTTGGAATTTCAGGCAGTGGAAGATTTCTTTTGCAAGCTCTTTATTAATTGTGCATTGACCTTGCATATTTCTTTTGGGTTAATTTGAGAGTTGAAGTTTTATGCCTTTCTTATGAGAAGGAGAATGTTAAAACCCTTTTGTGATATGTTGTCATACTTTATCTAAGAGGTTCTATTTAAAAGCATTATGTGGTATGGTAGGAGTTATCAGGTTGGGTTAATATCTTGGTGCAAACCAATGACTCTTAGATAATGTCTTCAAAAGTCAAGTTAATTTTACCTTGATAAATATTAACATCAAATAAGTCTTCTATTTGGATACCTAAAGAATTTGTACAAATGCTAAATTCACTGATTTTGTCATGCTAAATTGATGTTATAGGTATGAGGTAATGGATGGCGGTGGTTGTAATGACTTCCAAAATGTTATCTTATAATTATTCCATTGCTGAAATTTAAAGTTATTTCATTCCAATTTACGAACAAAGGTAGGACTATGAATGCTTCCATGATTAGATAATCATCGGTTGTTAGTATTAGTAGTTAGAGTGCTAGGAGTGCGTGTAATCTTGGCGTTGAGTATTACTAAGGACAAATGAGCTAAATCTAATAAGTGATTTAATCTAGTATGTTTAAAGGGTTTTCTTGTACTAGAGTGAGCTTGTTAAAAGAGGTTTGTTTGACTTTGTGGCTTTCGCACTTGATTTCTTTTCTAGAATAAGTTGTTATTACAATCCTATTTGATCTTTGGAGTTTTCTATGACACGATTTGTCATGCTTCCTTTAGAAGGTTTATTGATGTGATAGTAAGGTAAATTGATTGTTACGAGGCGTATGTTATTGGTCTTAATGAAATGTTCAGTAATATGAGGGTAATGTTGATTCTTTTATAGAGAAAGAAATTTGATTGTCTTTCGTGATACTTCTAAAAAAAATGATCAAATTTCAAGTTTTGTGTTCATGATCTTTTGGGGGTTCAAGTTCTATGTGGTAAACGAGGTTTGTCGAGTAAAGCGTTATGTTGCGAAGTTATAATGGTTCTTCGGTGATGCGAGTGTTTCGATCTTGAATGCTCGTTTGTTCATAACTGTTAACATATGATATTCTCTTCTTGTGTGGCCCATGCTTTCAACTGGGGACTTCACATATGTTCTATGAGTTCATTGCTTAATTGGTCTTCCCCTTGGTCTGTGTTCATTGCGGCGATAAATGATTTTCTAGTTCGTGAAAATCGGTTCCATTTGCCTCTTCTTTTGAGAAAGAATCACCCATTCTTTTCACGTCGGTCTTTCGAAGTGTTTTCTAATTGTTGTTGTGAGATTGATGTTAATACTTGTAGTAAATTGATAGCCTTGGGTGATATCGTCCAAATGAGAGTATTTCAAGTTTTGCTTTCGTGGGCTTTTGGAGCTCATGAATTATGTGGTAGCTGAAATGAGTTTAAACAAGCGCGTATTTGAATGTTCTATCAATTATCAAGTGATTCTTGTGATTTGAGATTTAGGCTCCTTAGCTTGAGTTGGCAAAGTGATATTCCAATCAAAGAAAATTATTTCTTTTGTTAAAGGGAAGAGTGTAGTAGAGGTATTGAGATTGGTTTTCATTGTTTGAGATTCGATATTATCTTCTTGTGGGACTTGTGACCTTAGCGGTGGCCTCGTCATATGTTTTTTTGAGTTCTTTGCTAATTGCCTACTTCTTACGGTTTTGTGTTTACTGTGAGTGGTAAGCGTTTTCTAGGTCTTGAAAATTATTTCCACTTACCTCTTCTTTTGAGAATGGAGGAAGCTGATTCGTTTTTTCAAGTGTCTTCTAAAGTGTATAGAGACGACTAGATAGTGGTGGTCAAGTAAATTATTTTGTGAGGCTTGAGTGCCAAATTATTTAAGGTGCTTAAGAGGAAGAAATGATTTCATCTGACATTCTCATAGAGAGTTTGATTTAAATAAAATGGTTCTCTTTAGAGCTAAACTTTTACGTTGTTGCGATTATCAGAATCTATAATGAATTGACATCCAATATCTTCTTGATCTTGTTAGTGGATTACTAGAATATCAAAAGTTTGGGGGATCTTGATCGATTGTTTAAAGTATTGGGATTGTGTAACTTACAAGGCGAGAAAGTGGCCTGAATGGTGTGGTTTAGTGGGCGTCCAAGATTGGTGAAGTTAATCGTTTTGAGTAGTTAATTGATTATTGAGGATGATTGAAGTTATGGTGAGAATATTGTTTGGGTTGTGAGAATTTTTGATAAGAGAATGTGAGGATTCTTGAATTATCCTAGGAATTCATTGTAGGAGACTTGGAGATTGAAGTTTGGAGCTTTGCATTTTATGCTAGAACCTTGGTTGCCAATGATTATGTGTAAAGGTAGCGAGAATAAGAGTGGATTACGAATAGTGGGATGGTCATTGATAGTATCCTTTCGGTGTAGTAGATGGGAGTGTGTGATGTGAATTTCAATTGGATTATCTGAGCGGATTGAGGTAATGTGATTGTGGGTGTTGCAATTAGTATTATCGAGGTGTTGGGAATTATTTGTCGAGTAATTCATTTGGT